>LPNX010007380.1:0-15050 GCA_001517045.1 Pseudotsuga menziesii | reverse complement strand
AAGATCTACCCTTGAGCATAACATCATTCATTTGGTATCTGGGTTATTCAAGAGTGTATACCCCGCAGAAAAGAGTGAACTATGTCAAGGCCAGATAAGCCCTGAAACAATATAAATCCTGTATCAGTATAATCCCTGACCTTGCCCATGTTTGAATCCTATCAATTCTTTGCAATATATGCAGCTCTACCTAAGATTGGCGGCCACACAAATAGTATACAACCAAGCACAAGACTACATAAAGATCAAAAGGACGGCATTTTCGTTCGGCTATACTTCAACAGCACAACCTCTCAAATTTCCTAATGGATGAGTAAAATCCAAATGTCTTTATGAATGCCATATCCTTATGCTGGATTAAGCTTTGGAGAAGCATCATTCCTCTGTTGAGATTACCTTCTGGTTTGGCAGACAGCGGACCCACAAATTCACCCCAAAATATGATCATATTGGCACATATGGTAGGTGCCCTCCCGACTGAACAAAATTGCCCAAAAACTTCTTTATTTACTGCTGGAACACCTTGCAGTTCTCATCAAACTGCCAGTCTGCATCTCAGAATTTCTTCTTGGATTATTAACTGAATTTGCCCAGTAGTCCCAATATCTCCAATCTGCTTGGTTCAATCATGATTTTGGCCATTTTCTGGTGAGATCAATGGCTGGCCATATGTTGGACTGTTTCTGAACATATATTTACAGCCTTCTAACTGTAGACCCTCCAAACATACCATCCTCAATCTACTGGAAGCAAATGCACCCTACAGCTGGGAAGGATGCCTAAAAAATGCTCAAAATGCAAAATGCATTTTGAGGGGTAATGGGGTACATGGTGTAAGATCGGCACCTGGATGATCTGTGGATTTGCACATTGGAGATGGCTTAGTGATTGCTTGAGGACAAGTCGGGGTTTAAGTTTGCAGAGGCAAGAAATACCCGAGCAAAATCACGGGACAGAAAGGCCGTGGGTGTACCATTTTTTTTTTTTAATCTAAAGGCGCCGTCGCTTAAGCGACACCTACTATTTGTTAGAGGATTTCAACAAAGTTTGTTGTGTGAAGGTGTACCATTTTATTTAATTTTTTTTATTTTAAGTTTTCACTCACTCAAGGAGCTGTCGCTTAAGCGACGCTTGCTAGGCTAGCCGTCGCTTAAGAGACGCTTATGAGCCTATCCGTCGCTTAAGCGACGCTTATGACCACAATTTAAAAAAAAAAATTTAACTTTGTGATTTTTGGTAGGTTTAAAAGAAAAAATCCACGCGCCGTCGGAAGTAACCGTCGGATTTTGGATCGAAATGTAGTAGTGGTAGCCCCCCATGTATCACATGGGTTATTGTGGTTCTTTTGAATTTCTCTGTAATTTTGTTTAAACTTTACTTAGGTTGCAGGCTCCATTTTTTGTATGGTTTTTATGCTCTTTACACTACAACTGTAGAGTTTTCTGCTTTTGACGGACTAGGGTGGTTGTTAGACCACTGTTTTCACTTGACCAGAATTCTCGATATTCTGTAATTTTTTGTATAGTTTATTAATAGCAATGTAGACTTACAAAAAAAAAATATGAAGTTTAAAGATCTAATATATCTAAATATATTATTTCTCCTAATAAACCTAAATTTTAAAGATGTAATAGACGTGAATAGCTTGATTTGGGTATATGAAATTTATTTAAAGATCCAATGACAATTATTTATGTTAATAGATATGAAGTTTAAATATGATCCGACATCAAGATGTCTGAATGCATTTATTGTTCATTTTATTTTAAAACATTGTTTAATAGAAATTTTTTGAAAGTTGAAATTGGGAAATAAGATATAGGCTCCAATTGGAGAGCTAGATTTACCATAAACATTTGTGGCAAAGAGAAAAGAATACGAACAGAAAAAATAAAACTTGAAACACCAAATGATTTTAACAAAATCGAAGTTTTTCGGTTTCCGGTACCTGGAGGTCAAAAATCTCAAATAAAAACTTTGACATTTCTTTATTTGAAAAACAAAACTTCTGAGATTGGAAATGTCGCAACTCGAAAATTGGGGAATCAAAAATTGGAACATAGTGTGTTTCTTGTTGGAAAACACAGGACATAGGATTTCCGGAATCCCAAATGTCGACAATCGGAAATCGGGCAATCGCAAATTGGAAAATCGGGTGTTCCTTAATGCAAAATATAGGATTTGCGGAATGTGAAATGTCTAAAATGGGAAATTGAGGAATCGGAATTGGGAATAGAGGATGTGCCCAATTTGGATACGTTTGTTGTTTTGGAAAGATTGTAATGTTTTGAAATTGAATAAAATAACACTATTACTCATGTTATGTTCTATGGTTACTTATTAAATTTGTTTTATCAATTTTGAGTTATTTCTCTATATTTGTGGTATATCGATCATACTTTGGTCATGCATTAAATGTTGTCACGTCCCCACCCCTCTACTCGACGGAGAGGATGCAATCATGATGCTATCAACCCGTGAAACTAAGTCCCATGAACACAATATAAAATGCAATGAAATGAAAGCATACACAAATGCATAAATGATTATCAAACGATGGAAGCAAATTCATTCATTCATAGCATTTAACATGTTCATATTGATTTATAAAACATACACAGTTGCAAGGATTTAAACACAAGAGATACTTATCTTAGTAGAAGCTTATCCCACAACCAGCTACGTCACTGCAATGTCCCACCCAACCATAGGCCAGTGTGCTCATCAATCTCATAGCAACACTGCCACCCCCGAGCTGGGCATGATTTTCACAAAGAATAAGGGGAACACTAGCAGACTCACACGTAGCCAAGGATACACAAAACTTAGCCAAGCCAACACAGTTGGATTTATCAGGCTATACATGAGCTAGAAAGGCTAACTGCTAAGCTAGTGAGCTCAATCAAAGAGCTATGGACACCTGCACCAGATCTAGCCTAACTTCTAAACATCTACACACCCAACAAAAGGAAGAATCCCCTTCTCTGCTACACAGTCCCTCAGGCCATGCCTTCCCTTCTAGTGATATTCATGGCATGGAAAGAAGAAAGTCATCCCTCTAGCTCTGTCTGTGAGGTTCCTTCTTCCACTAGGTTTGTCAAGCTACCTCAGACCCCATTTCCACTCCAAAAATAGTCCAAATCAGAACAGGAGGGGAATTCACGACAAGATACACGGTTCTGGATTGGGAAAAATAGTTTGTCAACCAAAACGAATTTGCACGAAGGGTGAGAACATCCCCTAACAACAAATTCAATTTCCTAGGGACGTTTTGGCCCTAACGTGGCCAAAACAGACTTAATCACCCAGAAAATCATGGGTCTCTCCTCCTACACATTGGCTTCACCAAAAACAAATTCCTGCTTAAAGAAATTGCAGAGAACGACTGTCCTCGTGAGGGGAAAACACACAACAACCCAAAAACGAGGGTAGTCTCAACCACGTGAGTGCATCCGGCAATGTCTTCCTACGCGTGAGCACCTGAGGAAATCTCCTGGGCGTGAATGGTGAGGTGTGACTCCCTCTACCACTACCTCCGGCTCCCTATGTGAATGTAGAATGGGTTTTTTGCCCACGTGAGGGACTGAAATGCGATCCCCCCTTCTTTGGGCATGCATGAGGTCAAGGACTGGTAGCTCTGCCAGAACTGATGGTTTCCCATGCATACATTTCACGAAGGAAATAACTGCCCAACTAACCCATGGGAATTAAATTGGTTGGTGAATAAGACAAGGAAAGTAGTTGCCCACTCTCTTGGGTTCTTTTGCTGACATTTGGATTTTCTCCATTGGCCCCAATGGTTTGAATATTCCCCCCCCTTATCCTTAGGAATCATGCCCCCATCTCATTATTGTTGCATTGACATAGTTGGTTGTGGGTATTTTAATTAATTTGCATATATACATGGTGTCCATAATTATAATGTGCATGGCTAGCACAAAATACCATCGGCATCGATTTTAATCGCCGAAACATAAAACGCTAAATCGATGGTGGGGCTTTTGCCTTTAGCTCAACACAACGATTAATTACAATATATACATCATATACATTTTAATGCAAACGGGGTCAAAACCGGGGTGTTACAAATGTGTTGATTTATATACTGATTTTCCATTACAAGCTTGACATATGAAATGTACATTGAAAAAATGTATTTATTTAATTTACATACTATTTTACTACAACTCATGAATGGTTATTGATTCCTAATACTAATTTGTCAATTAGTATCACCTCATACGATAGTTTTGTAAGTTTATTTAATTGGAAAATTAGTTTTCCCAGTTTGATCTAGTTTTGTTTGTTTTTTTACTATTATTTTTGTTAGACATTTAGAAATAGTAATGTCGCCACTCATTAGATTTCGAGTCTTCATAATGATGTCTATTTTTTATTTTTTTCATAATGAGTTTTCAAAGCAAAAAGCAGAAGTCAAAAGAAAGAAATTAAGAATCCAAAATCCGACATTTCGGAATCCGGAAATACCTTTTTGAAACACAATTAAAGGAATAGAGATTTTTTCCAATGTTTTCCAATAAGGAACACCGTATGTTGTGATTTTTCATTTTTGTGAATTCCTATTGCCTAATAACATTTCCATTATATTATAATATCACATTGGATTATTTCATTTAAAAACCTCATTGCTAAACTGTCATTATATATAAATCTATGAAGAACAACATTTATATATATGACAACGTTGTTGGAAATAAAGGTTTAAGATAAATGAAAATGCAATTTTGCTCACTGATGTTAGACAATTGTGCTTTAGACACAATGACAATGTTGGACAAGCTAAAAAAGAACAAAATGCCTCAATAATCAATATTTTCATAATGCAAGCAAGGTAGCAAACAAGAGATGAAATGACAAAATGTGAAATTGCTCGTTCCTTCGTATTCCAAATCGTAATGATCCAGAGTGATGTGCTGGACATTCTTCTGCTTTACAATCCTCCCCCATTTCCATATGTTTTGGTAGCTAAATTTGCAATCGTCATAAGGGTGGAACCATTTCCATACGTTTTGGTAGCTAAATTTGCAATCGTCGTAAAGGTGAAAAGCTTCTAGGTCTGAAGAATGCTTTAGCAAAATGTTGGAGATTATATTCTCCAGTCTTGCATTTACGAGCGAATTCAGTCTAAAACACTTGAACCTGACCTTCTCCTCCTCCTCATCAGCCCAAAGAAGGCGTGGGGGAAAGATGGTGAGTTGGGGAATTTGGGTGTAGAGAAATCTCCATCTATTAGAAAGAACAGAGCATTTGATAGGCTGTTTAGAAATGATATAGCATACTACCAAATCTCGAAGCCTCGAGAATAAACCTGTTGCACTTTCATTACTCATGATGATGGAAGACAATTAAGAAGAAGGGTAAACAAATAATGATACCTTATGTAAGTCGCAACAGGTAGAGAAATGGAAGGCAATGGCAACGACAACAGAGGCGCTCAAAATTTAGGATAAGCTGCAACAATGTAGCAACATTAAATTATTTATTTAGGCGCAAATAGCTTTTGCATCTTTTCTCATATCTACAATTGGCTACAGTCCACTTACTTGTTTCTCTGGATCGGAATTGGAAACATTCTCATTCACCAATCCCATGTCACCCTAGAAACTATAGCCCCTGCATCGGCAGTAGGACTCCCAACTTATCTTCCCATCTCCTCCCATTTCGACCTTTGATATCACCATGTTGGGAATTTTTTCTTCAGGATCCATGAGAGGGGAAATAATGACACTCACGAGTCCAATTTTTGTGCACATAAAAAACCATAAATGAGGTCCAAATGATATTTGCCTCAGTAGGAGGCTCTATTTATTGACTAAATCTTACGAAATGTTATTATGAGTTTGGGATTTTCATGATGTAGTATATATCTATATCTTGGGATTAATGTGATCTGTATATAATTCCCTCATCTCTTGGACGACGCAAAAGGTCACTTAAACATACTGAAATATCTTGGATTTGAAATATTTGTTGTTTGGAGCGCGTGCTAATGACGATCACTTAATGATTAAGAAACATAATATTAGTATAGGGTTTAATACGTAGAATGGTACGGAAGAAGGGGTACTCAAAACAAGAAAATATCCATACCATCATAAGAAGGGATCGACGAGGTGACAAATGTCACGTTCACACACTATGAGATAACTTGAGTTTAATAACAAGTGAGAGTGACAGACACTTCTGTGATTAATATGATGACATTATAGCAGAAAGGGGCAGCGTTATGATGACGTTATGATAACAATTGAGGGTGATAGTCACTTCTGCAATTAATATGATGTTGTTATGGCAGAAAGGGGCGACGTTACGATGACGTTAAGAAATGTTATTATGAGTTCGGGATTTTCATGATGTAGTATATATCTATATCTTGGGATTAATGTGATATGTATATAATTCCCTCATCTCTTGGATGACACGAAAGGTCACTTAAATGTACTGAAATATATTGGATTTGAAAGATTCGATGTTTGGAGGGCGTGATAATGACGATCACTTAATGATTAAGCAACATAAGATTAGTATAGGGTTTATACGTAGTATGGTATGGAAGCAGGGGTACTTAAAACAAGAAAATATCCATACCATCATAAGAAGGGATCGATGAGGTGACAAATGTCAAGTTCACACACTATGAGATAACTTGAGGCTGATAACAGGTGAGAGTGATAGCCACTTTTGCGATTAATATGATGACGTTATAGCAGAAAGGGGCGGCGTTATGATGACGTTATGATAACAACTGAGGGTGACAGTCACTTCTGGGATTAATATGATGACGTTATGGCAAAAAGGGGCGGCGTTATAATGACGTTAAGATATTTCAATACATTTAAGTGACCTTTCACATCGTCCAAGAGATGAGGGAATTATATATAGATCACATTAATCCCAAGATATAGATATATACTACATCATGAAAATATCGAACTCATAATAACATTTCGTAAGCTTTAGTCAATAAATAGAGCCTCCTACTGAGGCAAGCTTTCGAATTCCGTGCTACTGTCACAAAATTCTAGGACTACGATATATAATTTTCAGGATTATTAACAAACATACCACCATTTCGCTACGACGCTAAAACATTGTCAAAATGCTTGAAACTTGTATTCTGTATTTGATAAATTGATTATGAATTTATTAAATACATACATATATATATATATATATATATATATATATATATATATATATATATATATATATATATATATATATATATATATATATATATATATATATATATATATATATATATATATATATATATATATATATATATATATATATATATATATATATATATATATATATATATATATATATATATATATATATATATATATCCGAATACATATATATCCACATATTTGAATACAAATATATATATACCAAATAGGAATACCGAAGAAGGACATATGTCTCCGGTTTCCAACATCCGAAATATCAGGAATCGGAATTGGGAGGGCAACAAATTATTTTAACAAAAACATAAATCTCTGGTTTCCGACATCCGAAATATCGAAAATTAGAAATCGCGAACATGACAAATAACTGTAACAAAAACTGGAATTTTCATTTTCAGATATTTGATTTGGGAAATCGGGTATCGTGTTTTCGAAATCGGAAATTCAAAATGCGAAAATGTTTTTTTTTTGTTTTTTGTTATTTAAAGTTAATTTAAGGAAATAAGAGTTGATATAAAAAATTTATACATTAATTATTTCTTGATAGCTATAATTATTTCCTACTTAATAAGTTTCACAATGAGTGTCTCAGTTCCTGAGACAGTTTCGTCTAAGACGAAATTATTTCAAAATTTCTTGGATGTTTCTTGAAACAAAAGCAGATCTTTTACATCAATAAGTGATCAAATAAAAAAACTACATTTATATAGCAAACAATGAGAAGCTTCAACCACAATTTGCTTTTAAAGAGTTTGAACCAAGTAAGATATCCTTGGACAAATGCGAAGGCGTGAAAGAGATGTAACTCTTGATATTGCAGTGAATGTAAGCTCTTGTCTATCAGTGTTTCCAATATCTATTGTAACATTTTGTAGGGTAATACCTTGGGCTTTATGAATTGTTAAACCCCATGCCATATGAAGTGGTAGTTGCCTACAAGATGCCCTTGTTATAGAAGATATTGGAACATAAGTAGGGTTCAAAGCATTTCATAAGGGTCCTTTGTAATAGAGGAATTCAACAATAAAAAAAGATGGTAAGCTAGGACATTGTTCATTGGAGTTGTAGACAATATCAATGAAAATCTCAAAGTGCTTGAAACTTGTATTCAATATTTGATAAATTGATTATCAATTTATCAAACACACACACACACACACACACACACACACACACACACACACACACACACACATATATCAAATACCAAATACCAAAATAATATGTAGCTACAAATGCGAATACATATATATATCAAATATGAATATTGAAGAAGGATATATGTTTCCAGTTTCCGATATCTGAAATATTGGGAATCGAAATCCGGAAGCCAACAAATCATTTGAACAAAAACTTGAGTCTCCAGTTTCCGATATCCGAAATATCGGAAATCGAAAATCGCGGATACGCCAAATTCCCTTAACAAAAACTCGAATTTGCGGTTTCCGATATTCGATTTCGGAAATGGGTATTGTGTTTCAGAAATAGGAAATTCGAAATGTGATTTTTTTTATTATATTTATTTGAAGTTCATTTAAGGAAATAAGATTTGATCTAAAAAATTTATATGTTAATTATTTCCTGATATATAATAAATGTCCTACTTAATAACTTTCACAGTGAGTGTCTCAATTTCCTGAGACAGTTTAGTCTAAAATGAAATTATTTCAAAATTTCTTGGATGTTTCTTGAAACAAAAGTAGATCTCTTACTTTAACAAGTGATCAAATAAAAACAATACATTTATAGAGCAAACAATTAGAAGCTTCAACCACAATTTGCTTTTAAATACTTTGAAGCAAGTAAGCTTTCCTCTTGTTTCCTACGTTGGACAAATGGATTGTCTTGCATTCGAGAGTATCTGGAAAAAGAGAAAGGTGGAAAAATGCGAAGGCCTGAAAGAGATGTAACTCTTGATATTGCAGTGAATGTGAGCCCTTGTCTATCAGTGTTTCCAATATGTATTGTAACATTTTGTAGGGTCATACCTTGGGCTTTATGAATTGTTAAACCCCACGCCATACGTAGTGGTAGTTGCCTACGGGATCCCCTTGTTATAAGATATATTGGAACATAAGTAGGATTCAAAGCATCCCATAAGGGTCCTTTGTCATAGAGGAATTTGACAACAACAAAAGATGGTAAGCTAGGAGGTTGTTCATTGGAGTTGTTGACAATGTCAATGACTTTTCCAAGTGAGTCGTTAACAAGTCCTGCTTGAACCCATCAATTAGAATTTAACATGACTTGTTGACCAATAGCAAGAAGGACCTTTAATGGCAACTGTTCGTCATCAATGGATCCGTGACCATGTTTGTTCCTTTGTTCTGCAAAGCAATGTGCAACCGAGCATATTAAATTGTTTCAACATGTGTTTGTTGTGGAATGCAACAAAGGTATTGGTGGGATACAAGTGGATAGATTGTTGAAACGAACAATTTTCCACATCTGAAAGGAACAAGGTTGTTTTTGTCAGTATGAGTACCCAGTCTTCAACAGTTGGTGTTCCATTTCGTAGGTTTAGTAAAAGTTGTTGAAAGGCAGTTTGAGAAGGGTTATTTCCTTGTTATCGAAAAATTGTTTCTAGCGTGATAAAAGTATCAAATGTTCTCCAGAGAGTTGTTCCAATGGATGAGCCTGCATACATGGGGATGTCCTTTACAGGAGGCAGTTGTTTGAAGTCACCAACAAGGATTATGGAACAACCACCAAATTGGATTGTACAATTTGAGGGGAAAGCTTGACGTAGGCGTGCATCAATTTGAGTTAACATTTTTGGTCCAATAAAGCTCATTTCATCTATGAGAATATAGCGAATATGGCAGAGTTATTCTTGAATTTTTGAAAGGGATTGGCCTTCAAGGGGGTGCATTTCACCAATGGGTATTCGAAGAGCAGAATGTATTGTAGATGCATGTATGTTAAAAGTATCAACACCAGTTGGAGCAAGGAGAAGAAGTGTGGAGGCACTTTGTTCAGATGCAGTTTGTAGTGCAAATTTTAAGCAAGATGTTAGGTAAGATTTCTCGGTGCTTGCAATACCTTGAATCACCATTTTGAGTGATGGAGCCGATGTAGTGTTTCTAAAATGAGAAATGACAACATCGAAGGCTATGCATTGTGTGGGAGACACGGAATCAGGTGAATTGGACAATGATAGGGTGTCTTCATGTAGTTGGGTGGGCAAGCGATTGAGGTCAATGAATGATGTTGCCGTCTGATGCAAGTGGGTGGTTATATTGTTATGTGTCCAATTGTGAATTTTGTCAAAACCACGATGTCCAAGCATTTCAAGGTCATCAATTTGGATGTTGTTGCCTGGTCGCATTTGAGAGATAAGTTCCCATTCATTCATGGTATGGGACAACGGAAAGGTAATAACATCAGAGTTTGAATCATCAGATAGAGGTGTAAAGGGTTCTTCTTGTGCACGTTCAACATGCCAGACAACATATGTGCTGATGCCAATGAGAAATAATTTCAGAAGTTGTTGTTCCAATATCCTGAGGGATGGAACAAAAAGTTTTGTATAGAAGAAGTTTGCTCCAACAAAACGGTTCAAAAGATGAAGAATCAAAGGGAGGAATGGAAATAAATTGTGGATGGACTCTAACAATCTTGTGATGCAAGTTTTGTTTCCATGGATTTTTTTCCTATTAGCAGAGAAAGACCAATAACGAGCAACTTCAAGTAGGGTTAGATGTTCAAGAGCTAGTGGTCTTTGTATGTATGCAAATATGAAGGGGGGGTGTGGTTGGAGGGATGTTATTAGTGCCATTAGAAACACGGTGGAAGACACTTTGACTGACATTCAGCGAAAATAAGTGATGGCTATAAAGTACAAGTGGAAGTTTTTCAAAGCATGTAACATGTCTCTAGTGCACTAATGTCTCGTTCTGCAACTGTTTGTGCAAGCAATTGTTTGATTGGCTGAAGAATGGGGCCGTCACTTGGTGCCACATGTTCAAGGCGAGAGAGAATTGCATGGTAGCTTTCTGATTTTGGATCTATTTTTGATGCATACTTTGAAATGTATTTGAGGACAACATGTCTAGAAAGAACAGGTTGGCAATCAACATTAGCCCTCCATATTGAAAGCATGGTAGGGTTGTGAATATTGAGAAGGGAATCATTTCTTGCCATATTGTATGTTTTACGTGCATTTGGATCAATGAATAATGAAGAAGTAGCTTGTATCTCATATGGAAAACCATAGCAACATTGAAAAGATGTTCCTTTTTTGCGAAGGCAAGTTGATTCTGAACATCTGGTGTGTCTTTGAACAAAATTTACAAGTTCTTCATAGTCAACTGAGTTGTTTGATGCAAATATCGACGGTGATGCAAGACTGCATGGATCATTTGTAGTAGAATGGTGTAACCCATATGTTGAAAAGTGGGAATCACGAGGATTCCAAGCTGTAACATATGTGTCAAAAAAAAATTGTGCAGCTTCAATTGTAATAACATCTTCCCATTCTAAGGTGTCCATATTTGGTGCATCTACCCACCAAGTAAAACCATGAATGTGTGTGGATCCTCCATGCTGCCCACGGGGTCTTCACTTAGTGAAACTATGCCATAGCACGTTCGTTCGTGGCATATGAAACAATACCCCTATTTTCAAAAAATATTGGAAAATACCTCCAAAAATCGTTTTTTTTAACCCCCTCCCAATATGCCTTGCCGATTTTAAAAAACCCCTATTTTCCCTATATATTGCATGTATCCATTTTTTCATTTACATTTTTTATACCCCTTTATATTTCTACCTAAGGGAAAAAAAACTAAACACAAGAAAGGGCGACACTTGATAGGCGCCCTTAGGCAAATCACTTTATTAGGAATTAAAATGTATCACATGATGTCAAAACAAATAAGAGAGGGTTTATTTGTACCAATCTCAAACAGTAGTGTGTACCATATTTCATTATATGATATATGTTGTATTAAAAAAAAGTATTTTTCATAATTAACCACATACTCTTGCCATTCCTTTTGATGTCTCCTATATATATCTCTGTGATATCGATGGTAGTAGTTATCATATTGATATATATGATAACATCTAGATATATGCATGTGTTATTAATACAAAGTACAAACATTCTGTGTGTTTGTTATTGACAATAAACTTAGAAAGCTTATTACCACGAGAAATTGAAATTTTCTAAATCAATACATACGCTACCAATTCAAACAGCCAAGCATAATTTAGGAGATTAAAAGAACCCTGTATTATTCATTCAATAAAAGTGATAGTTGTAAGCATCCCAAATGCAATAACAAATAGACAAGCCACTTTCCTTCCTACATAATGGCCACAACATAATGATCGACCTAAAACAAACATATTGTAGAAAACTAGTTGTCTCTAAGCTGTATGTAGCCAAGTCTCATCCAAAATCAATAGCCTCAACCATATTTTTACAAACCTGGAGTCAGCAAACCATTTTCTCACAAAACAACTACTATTCAACAAGATTCAGGAAACAATGAACTCTCTTGTAGTAACTACAGGATGGACTAAAAGCATTTCCTGTGAACAATTGAAGGGCCACATTCGTCATATTCTGCTCGAGTTACCCACATCTGCACAAGACAAAAATGAAATTAGTCACAAGCATTCATGTTTGTATTTCATGAATCAGTGAACCAAATACGAAGTAACTAAAATGATGATATTTGATATTAGAACCTTAGTATCGGTTAATATAAACAACAAAAGATATAGTTCCTTGGAGAGGGATATCCTCAAGCAAAGTTGGGTTCTATCGGAGTGAAAGAAAATACTAAGGTCAAGCATGTTGCCCAGGTTGCATTTTTCTATTAGATTAGATCCACTTTGTCTAAATTGATAAAATCAAATCATACTTGTAGCCAAAGGTATTGGTTTGTGATTAGCATTAAGCCATTCACCAAAGTTCCGTTATCAGTTTGGACTGTCCTCTTACAAATTTTTATCAAACAAGTTATACCAGAGTTGGTTACATGAACTTGTGCTTACTCAAACCTTCTAGCTAAGACCATCTAGGATCAACCCTTCCCTATGCTCAGGTAAGAGATTTTGGCACCAACCTGGTACTTAAGGTTTTTCTAGGACATGACTTAGAAGGATGTCCTTCTAGAACAGGAGCTTTACTTAGGGCTAAGCTTTTACCACTGGAGCTCTACTTAAATAAGACCTTTCAGAACTTTTTTTGGCAAAGGCAAAGTTATCTTTGGAAATTTATGGGAAGATCTCTTAGGACCAATCTGGTATATTCCTTCCAAGACTGGAGTTCTGCTCAGATGAGACCTTTCAGGCGCTTTCTTTTTGCAAAGAGAGTTTCAACGAGANAAGACCTTTCAGAACTTTTTTTGGCAAAGGAAAAGTTATCTTTGGAAATTTATGGGAAGATCTCTTAGGACCAATCTGGTATATTCCTTCCAAGACTGGATTTCTGCTCAGATGAGACCTTTCAGGCGCTTTCTTTTTGCAAAGAGAGTTTCAAGGAGATGAGGTCCAGTGCAATTCCTTGGTGATTTTGGCAGTATAACTACAGGTCAGACCTGACACGTAAGTCAAAGGAAGTCTGTGCTTGTGATGCAGCCCTTCAGGCATGTTTCTTGAAGAACTTAAAAAAACGTGTTTGTAGATTTGTTCTCTTATTAGAAAGAATATTTGGGACGAGTTGTCAGGTCTAAAGAGAGTAACATACTTCATTAGAAGAATGAGGGATGCTAATGAAAATCATCATTAATTAAATAAAGCCCATTTGCTAGAGTCTCATGATCCAAGATTCCAATCATTTAAAATGGAGGTTATATTTGAAGTGTTGAATTGTGGATGATTTGATATTTGATATTTCTGATTTCAAGAAGATGGTGGGCAGGAATACCTGTTGGAATGTGCTGAGAGAAGCCAGAATGGAGCCTCCAATCCAGACACTGTATTTTCTCTCAGGAGGAGCAACCACTTTGATCTTCATGCTACTTGGAGCAAGATCTGNACACTGTATTTTCTCTCAGGAGGAGCAACCACTTTGATCTTCATGCTACTTGGAGCAAGAGCTGTGATTTCTTTGCTCATCCGATCAGCAATGCCTGGAAAAATAGTGGATCCCCCACTCAAAACTATGTTCCCATACAAGTCCTTTCGGATATCCACATCACATTTCATAATAGAGCTGTAAGCAGTTTCATGCATCCCTGGAGCTTCCATCCCAATGTGAGCAGGCTGGAATAAAACTTCTAGACATCTAAATCTTTCAGAGCCAATTGTAATCAGTTGCCCATCTGGAAGCTCATAACTCTTTTCCAATGCAGTAGAGGTCTTTTCCAGTTCCATCTCCTTTTCATAATCCAATGCGACATATCCCAATTTTTCCTTTATGTCTCAAACAATTTCTCGTTCTGCTATTGGAGTGAAGGAGTAACCTCTCTCTGTCAGAATCTTGGATAGTGCATTAGTTAAGTCTCTACCTGCAAGGTCCACTCGATAGATTGCATGTGGAAGGGCATAGCCTTCATAGATTGGAACAACATGAGTGACACCATCTCCAGAATTGAGAACAACACCTGAAAATATAATTTGAAATTTGAAAATGTAAATATACTCTTTGTTTTGAAAAACCAAAATTCAAAAAGGTTAGACATTCAACTTCTCACTATCATATCTTCATGCTGGATAAGAGAAAGAATACTGGCAGCCAAGGAGAAAAACTATCAAAGAAGAATGATGTACATAACATGAAGCAAAAACTAAGGTACAATGTTTTCATTTCAAGTTGTCTTTCTTTGAAATACTAGGTTTATCATGCATGAAAGACATTGAAGTGAACTTCGATGTACTTGG
>LPNX010007359.1:0-322747 GCA_001517045.1 Pseudotsuga menziesii | reverse complement strand
GTCCTGTTCATTCTCCAAAGAAGTCTGGAAAGAAGCACTTCCGGTGAATCCTCCTAATTTTAATTTGCCGGAGTTAACAGCAGTTCTGTTTACCAGATGGGCTGCATGCTCCCCCTTCCAGCTCTCCAAAAAAAACCTTCTCAAATATGCGTGGATGCTCCTCCCTAAGTTCATTTTCTGGAAACTCTGGCTCGAAAGGAACAATCGCTTGTTCAGAGATGTGGAGAGCACTCCTTCTAGGATAGCGATGAAAGCCAAAGCTTTTCTTGGAGAAGCATTGGACCACAAACCTGATCTCTGGAATACTAGACCTCTAGAGGACAGAGAAGCTTCATGGCTTACTGGTTTCGCCTCTAGTGCTTATAAAACTTCCATTACCAGACCTCCAACTCTTGCTGCTTGGGAAATTCGAATGGAAGAAGCATATTTCTTAAATTGGAGACTCTCGCTGCAAGTTCATTGTCTATTTTTTGACGGTGCCTCTAAGGGCAATCCAGGCCCATCCGGAGGGGGAGGAGTGATCCTCTTGCCTTCAGGTTCCGTTCATTCTTCCTTTTCTTGGGGGCTAGGAATGGAGACTAATAATTTTGCTGAATATCATGCTCTGTGGCAGGGTCTCAGGCAAGCTTTAAGCCTTAACATCCGGAATCTCTTAGTCTTTGGGGACTCCAAAATGGTGATTCAGGCCATGAGATCGAATTCTAGTTCTCCCAGCATCCACATGAAGAGGATAGCCCAGAAAAATCAAATCTTAATGGGCAAGTTCCAAACCATTAGCTTTTTTCACGTGCTGCGCCATCTAAACAAGGCAGCTGATCTTGAAGCCAATCACGCCACGCTTTTGAGCAGGAGCATCATTTCTATCAATGGAAACGCCTCTACCTGCAATCTCCCGTGACTCTTCCTTGCCTGAACGCGACCTTAGAGATCTCTGCATTTTCTGTACTGGCAACCTGAGTTTCAGCCTCTTTCTCGTGGCCCTTTGGCCCTTAGAAAGGCTTGGTTGTTTTCCTAGGGATATTCAAGGCTGTCTTGATTATCCAGGCTCCATTTCATTCCCTGCTAGAAGCTGCGTTTTCATTGTTGACTGCCTTTGTCCTCTCGGTGGTGACACGGTGGCTGCCCTCTATATCGAATGGGCAAGCTGGAAAACTAAGGGAAGTCCCAGCATCAACATAAAGACTGGAGCAGACAACCGTTGCTTTCCTCTGGATCGAAAGGGTGCAAAGAGAAGACTGGAAACGCCTCAGGGATTGGCTGCGTCCAAGAAGACCTTCTCTACCATTTCCAAGAGGCAGCGAACCAGTTTGGAGAAGTTGAAGCAAGGGAACGCGTCTGTCATTAGTTCTTCTCCAAGAGGGTTACCTAAGATTCTTATCTTCATTCCTCAAGCTCACGCCATTGTTTCTGAGTTCGTTTCCTTTGTGTCCTTCATTTTCCGGGCGTTAAGATGGGCTTAAATTGTGTGGGAAAGTCCTGGCAACAGCTGGACTCCACTTGGTCAACTATGGTCTCTGTTTTCTTGTCTTCTTCCAATGTAACAAAGCTCCCAGAAGCTGATTTTCCGGTTCTTTAATCTACCCTTCAGTTTTGGTTATAAAAAAAAAAAAAAACAAGTCAATGAAGACAACCATTAATAAACCTATGGAAACTTTGGCAAATAAAACAAAGACTACTAAAGAATGGGGCATGGGGTATGATATCATAGAATACATCAAGAAAACAAAGGCAAACGTCTCTTTATTTGAACTATGTAATTTGCCTCAGCAAAGGAAGAAACTTCTAGAAGCTTTTAATCCACAGCCTAGCAGTATCCCAGAAGCTATAGAATATGATGATGAAGTAAATGAAGCAAGCATTAGGGAGAAGTCTAAATCTCAGACTTTACCTTTTATGTTATCATTTGATATTTTTAATCATAATGTACATAACTATTTGGTAGATTATGGGACTTCATCAAATGTCATGCCACTTTCAGTATGGAAAAGGATTAATGACCAACCCATACCATCCCCATCTTAGATAATTCAACTAGATAGATCTGTTGTTAAAGCCACATGGGAAATGAAAGATGTTTCGATTCATTTGTCTACATATCCTGAAGCTTGTCAGTTTATAGATATTATGGTAGTGGATATACCAGAAGCATATGGATTAATTTTGAGTAGGGATTGGTCAACGAAACTAAATGGTTACTTTGCAACTGACTGATCTCACATGTGGCTCCCATTCAACAATTTTCAAAACCAAATTAAAGTGCTGAGAGAACCACACATGTAGTATAATGTAACTCAGTTAGAAGGGGAAAATGAACCTGTGAACCTAACGTCTTCAATCTTGGAGAATTACTATTTGGAACTCAAACCAGGGAACTACCAAGTTGAAGAAGCCAGTTGTGAATCAAACACACAGTCTGATCTCCTTCAATTCTCACTGGCTGATAATATTGGTTGTAATATAGTAAGCTTAGTGACTAACATAGGAGATGATACTAACCAGTAAGAGTTAAATGATAGATTTTGGTTTCTGTATTTTGATGGGTCTAAACCCCAAGAGGGATCAGGGGTAGGTTGCATCCTGATTGATCCATATAAGAATAAACACTTTTTTTCTCTTGTAGACTAGAGTTCGAATGCACAAATAACACTGTTGAATATGAGGCTGTAGTCTTGGGCCTGAAGAAAACTATTGAACTTAAGGTTAGAAATTTAAAAGTTTTTGGGGATTCCGAGAAAGTAGTCAAATAAGTAAGAAACACCATTCATTTTTTATATCCACATCTTAAGGGATACCAGTTGGAGGTATGGAATTTGATTATGCACTTCAATGCTTTCAATATAAATGTAATACCTAGATTGCAGAACGTTGCAGCTGATTAATTAGCTACTTCTGCATCTGGATTAGTGCTAACTAATAACAAGTGTTCTATTGAATTGATTTTCAGGCCTTCAGTACCTGACAATGTTACAAATCAGAAAGTGTTCGATGACGATGAATAGATCATCGATTTTTTAACAAATGAAGAATCTTTTTAAGAATTCATAATTGATAAAGAACAAAATTTGTCAGGTTTACTAAACAAATATGTAATTCAGGGAAATTTCATGCCTAAAGCGATAAGAACCCTCGAAGGGATGTTTGATTTTCAGAGTAAATTCCAGAAACCAACCAATGTGAAGACGAATAGTTCATTAATGCAACATGAGTTGGTCAATCTGGGATTAGAAGTTGAACCTAAATATGTCAATTTGGGAAAATATTGCTCGCATAAGGAAATATGTAAGTTCATCAAGTTGTTTCAGCAACACAAAGACATCTTCATCTAGACGTATGAAGATATGAAGACTTGTGACATTTGCATCATCCAGCATGTGATTCCCATCAAAACATGAGCAAAATCGTTTCAACAACAACTTAGAAAGATGCACCCGAAGTTAGAACCTCTGATCCATAACGAAGTAAATAAGTTATTGGACACAAAGATCATTTTCAAGGTTCAACATTCAAAATGATTGGCCAATCTACTCCCGGTGCGAAAAAAGTTAAGAGAGATAAGGTTGTGCGTTGACTTTAGAAACTTAAATAGAGCATCAAATAAAGACAACTATCTAGTTCCACCAATGGAACATATTTTACAGATGGTTTCAGCCGATTAAATACAACATTTCGTACAAAGTGGGGAACATTCGCTTATAGAACAATTCCTTTTGGCCTCATGAACACCGGAGGCACATTTCAGAGGGCCATGGACATTGCATTCAGAGGTTTAAGTGGACATTGTGTAGTAGTGTACTTGGATGATGTAACAATTTTCTCCAAGAGAAGAGAAGACCATGCTTTTCACTTGAAACAGATTTTTAACCACTGGAAAAGATATGGTATATCTCTGAACCCAAAGAAAAGCATCTTTATAGTTCTTGAAGGTAAATTGTTGGGACATGTCATCTCAAAAAAGGGAATCTCAATAGATCAAGATAGAGTTGAGGCTATAACTCAGATTCCCATGCCCCATAATAGGAAAGATATGCAATCATTTATGGGCGCAATAAATTTTGTTCGAAGGTTTGTCCCTGATTTTGCTCAAATTGTGAAACCTCTGCAGCAAATGGTGAAGCAAAGTGTATAGTTCAGGTGGATTGACATTGAAAAGTTGTCTTTAAAGATATCAAAACAACAATAGCTTAGGCACCTTCTTTGAAGAGTCCATACTTTGAAAAGGAATTTATTTTATATACCTTTGCTTCAGACAACTCTCTCGCAGTAGTGCTTACACAGAAAGGGGAATTGGGAGACGAATACCCAATATCATTCATGAGTACTGGGTTACAAGGGGTTGAATTGAATTACCCAACCGTGGACAAGCAAGTATATGCAGTTTTCAAGGCATCAAAATAGTTCAAACCCTATATTCTAAAAAATAAAACAAAATTTGTAGTTCCTCACCCACCTGTTAGGTCTCTTTTTGGGCAAAAGGAACTGGGTGAGCGAAGAGGGAATTGGGTGTGTAGCGGGATTTTCACCCCTGCTACGTGCAAAAGCACCTCTCTTCTGTCAATGGGATAGTAGGGTAGATTTCATGGAAGAAAGCCACAACAATAAACGATATTAGTAAAATGAAATCAGTAAACAAATACGGCTAAACTAAATAAAAGCATATACATGACAAATGTACCTTCTTTCTCTTGAAAATGGGCCACCGTGCCCATTCTCGAAAATGGAACGCCTCTCCACAGGCTGGTTGGTATGGAGAATGTATCAATGTACTGAATGGGGATAGTAGGGCAACAGAATGATGGCAAAAATGGTGTGAATGCTTTGAGAATAATGGTTGCTCACCATACTCACAAAATAGAATAATGGAAAAAAGGGATAAGAATCTTTTGATATAGACCTTCACACTATTTTAGGGTTTTGGAACCCTAGTTAGGGTTTTAGGCCCTATTTAGGGTTTTAAGCCCTTTTTTGGGTTTTTTAGCCATTTTTGGGGTTTTTATCCCTTTTTGGGTTTTTTAGCCCTTTTGTGGGTTTTTTGGCCCTTTTTTAGAGAGAATGAAGATAAATCATAGTTGTGAAGATCGAAAGAAATGGAAATGTGGTAGGAAAATGATGTATGTATTTGGTTTAAACCATGTAGAGCTAGGTGAGAATTTTTTTTCGTTAACAGGGTGACTGTCCTATAGGAGTATGACCTAGAATTCAAACCAGCTATCATCATTAAAGGTCAAGGGTTGTGCAAGTTGATAGAAGATAGTCGAACTAATAAAGATCCTGAGTGGGAGAATGAAGTTGGAGTGAACTTGATTGATGTATGTCCTATCTTCACTACTCCCGAATATTGGTACAGATATCTGGTGTACTATCTACAATAAGGATATCTACCAGAGCATTGGACCTCCAAGCAGAGAAGGGCACTTCGGTTGAAGTCAACCCCATATAAAATAATGGATGGAGTGCTTTTCAGAAGAAGAAAAAAATTATGATGGAGTTTTGCTCAGATGTATGGAAAGAGAGGGTGCCTCCAAAATTGTCAAAGAATTACATGACAAACCAGCAGGAGGAAATTATTTTGGGGATACCACAGCTGACAAGATACTTAGAGCTGGATATTATTGGTTGAATTTGTTTAAATATGCCCATGCCTATGCAAGAAAGTGTGATGTATGTCAGAGGAGTGGTGGAAAATTGGAAAAAATGACGTGACCATTACAACCTATGACTATTTTACAACCGTTTGAACAATGGGGCATAGATGTTGTTGGGGAAATCAATCTGAATTCTTCATTACAACATCGATATATCGTTACAGCTACTGATTATTTCACACGATGGGTGGAAGCAATTCCATTGCGCAAAGTGAACGAAGATGTTTTCATTGACTTCCTGCAAGAAAACAATATGACAAGGTTTGGAGTTCCAATTTCCCTTGTTTTTGATAATGCATCTTATTTCTCATATATTAAAGTAACTGAGTTTGATTATGAAAATGGAATTTAAGTTGCATTACTCAGCTAATTATTATCCTCAAGGAAATGGTTTAGCAGAATCGACACTAAGAACCTTATCCGGATTTTGAAGAAAATCATTATTGAAAATAAGAGAAATTGGCACTTAGCCCTTCCAAATGCACTCTGGGAAGATAGGGTCACTCCAAAGAATTCCTTAAGACTGTCTCCCTATACTATGCTATATGGAAAAGAATCTTTATTGCCCCCAAACATTCTACTCCTGTATTCCCAGTTAGCTCAAGCCTCAAGGAGTTCCAGTAGAGAAGTTTTACAAGCACAAATTGACACTTTGTTGAAACTGGAGGAACTACGACAAAAGGCTAAAGATAATTTCAACCAACATCAGGGTATCATCAAAAGATGGTTCGACAAGAGAAAATACGGTACAAGAAACTTTGGTGTAGGAGACCTAGTTTTGAAATGGGATGATCCTCATGCAGAAAAGGGAAAACACACAAAGTTCCAACATTTATGGATTGGCCCTTACCTAGTCACTTAAAAGTTAGGCCCTGAAACTTACAAATTGCAAGATTTACAAGGATGGGAAGAAAGTATTCCTGTAAATGGCCTTTGTCTCAAATGCTACTTTACTTAGAGTCCTAGGAACCCTTTGTACATAAATAAACTTGTTGTTATTGATTTTGTTTTCCAGTTGTTTATTTTCCTGTTTGTTTCACCTTATTTCATAGCCTTAGTTTGATTTCTTTTAATAATCCAGCTCATTTTTTGGTGCTTGGAAATATAGGCATCTGATTAAACTCGAAAGCTTTGGATGTCAGGAATTGCTTATGGGAAAGAGAAGATGATAAAGTTCGATCATAATGAGATTCTTTCACCACAGATGATTGAAAGTGAATTTTGTCTTCAAGTTCACATGAATCATTATAACCCCTGTGAAATAACCAAGACTCATGAGGTCTGAAGTACTATCTTGGGGTTTCATCCATTATCACATTAATACTTGTCTTGGGTAGCATATCATGATGGACCCATGGAAAGGAAGCAGGTCTGGCAGATGTATGGTATTCAAAATGATCCCATTACTACAAATCAAAAAAGGCCAAAAGGCTTAGATTGAAAAGTCAATTTTATGAAATACTCAGTCTTCAATTAAAGAAATGATGTTGAAGAAATAAATCGTTAGAACAAAAGGGTTTTCAAAACAACAAATATCAGCACGGTTCTTCTCCGTCAGTTATCTTGATAAGCAAACAAAGATGTCACTCACACAAAAGAACATTGTGGATGGAAGAACCTGTACCAAATTCTCAAAGTAAAAAGAAGACTCTGAAGACTTTTTCGGTCATAAAGAAACCATCAAAAGAATGATTATACCATGGGAATGAGGAACAAACAAATACATCTATCTTACTCTATTACGATCCTGTGGAGTCTTATCTGATGGAAACTTAAAGACAGGGGATAAAATGAATTGCATACTTTGACCCCAGGAGAGTTATCAAGACACTGAGCTCTTGGTTACCCTACTCCCAAAGAAATGGTATAAAATGTGATGCTTGAAAAGTTTCATCCCTGGATAAATCTAGTTTAAAGAAGTCTCAGGAAATTCTTGTAAGTAATCATTGAACATTCACAGTGCATTACAATATGGAAATATTGTTGTTCAAAGAAGGTTTTTTTAGAGATTTGTGTTCACCAGCTAGTCACGAATCGTTCTTGCTGCAATTGCTTCCCTAATTTATTTTACATTTTAGGGACCCTCCTTCCATTTTTTGTTTTATAAGCATGCATATTCTTGTTGCCCAACTCAGTTAAGCCCTCCCTACATACTTAGTCTTTCCTAGAAGCTCGAGCAAAAAGTTTGCCCCTATGCCTAAAGTGTGATTCTGGTAAAAAATACTTAAGCACAACCAGGAAACAAGCCTTACAAGAAAATCCGCTTTGATTTAAGATCAACGGCTCAGCAAGAATAAAAAATGCGGAAGTGGAAGGGTTGAGTTTAAATTTCGAACACATTGGCAAGCCCGCTTTTCGATTTCTGCTTTCTGGAATGGCAGGAGCAGAAGTAAAGAGTCAGAAAGTTAAAGTTTGAACTTCAGAGAAATTGGACAATCCAACTTTCGAATCCCGCCTTTCGGAAGTGCGAAAGAGGAAAGCGGAGTCGAAAAGATTGAAATTTTGGTCATGGAAGGGTTAAAGTTTTGATTTTCGCTTTTCGCAGTTCGAGATCAACGATCCAAAGGGATTTCATACAAATTGACGATCCAAGGAAATCGGGAGCAAAAAAAGTCAAGTTTCATTTGTAAAAAGGTTAGAGTTCTGCTTTCCGTTTTTTGTGATCCACAATCTAACGACTAAGGATGAGTCCACACAGATCAACGGTGCAGAAAGAAGCAAAAAAGGTCAAAGTTTTCTCATGACAAGTTAGAAACCCAACTTCTTCCTTATGTGGTTTCAAGATCCAACTGTCAAAGAAGGCTTCCACGCAGATCGACAATCCAAGGAAAAGCATGAGCAAAAAAGTGGGAGCGGAAAGTTAAGTTTAAACTTCGTGAAAATTGGAAAATCCGACTTTCGATTCCTGCTTTCCAGAAGGGTGGAAGCAGAAAGTCAGAAGGCAGAAAGTTAAGGTTTGAACTCCATGAAAAATTGAAGATGTGATTTCTGCTTAGATCAACGGCTTAGAAAGTAGCTGCATAGATCAACGGCTCGAAAAGGTGGAAAAGAAAAGGCGGAGGCAGAAAGTTAAAGTTTAAACTTCGTAAAGATTGGAAAAGTCTTACTTCTAATTCCCTCCTTACGCACAAGACGAAAGCGAAAAGGCGGAGGCAGAAAGTTAAAGTGGAAAAGAAAAGGTGGAAAAGAAAAGGCGGAGGCAGAAAGTTAAAGTTTAAACTTCGTAAAGATTGGAAAAGTCTTACTTCTAATTCCCTCCTTACGCACAAGACGAAAGCGAAAATTTGAATTTTGAGCTTCGCGAAAAATTGCAAAATCCGACTTTCTATTTTCGCTTTCCGCAAAGGGAGGAAACGAAAAGTTGAAGTTGGAAAGGTTAGAATTTTGGTCATGGGAAAGTTAAAGTCCCGCCCTCCAACTTCTACATTCTCAGATCAACGGTCCAGAATCACCCGCATAAGATCTATGGTGCATAAAGTTTGTCACGAAAATCCAAGTCACAAAAATGGAAAAGAGGAAGCAGAAAATCCAAAGTTTAATTTCGGAAAATATTGATTTTACGCTTTCTGATTTCCACCTTTGAAAAGGCGGAGGCGAAAAGGTTGGAGATCCACCTTCCAATTTCTGCTTTCCAAAAATGCGGAAGCAAAAATGTGGAGGCAGAAAGGTAGATTGTTAACTTGATAAAATTGGCAAGCCCGATTTCCATTTTCCGGAAGGCCGAAGGAGGAAATAATTTGGCAAGGCTGCATGATCTAACGGTTCAGATCAGGCCAAATCCATCTTTGAGATAATCTGAGCTGTCCAATCTCTGTTTTGGTTTTTTTACTATGAACCATTGGGGAAACTGAGAATTTTTCCCTTAGAAGCTTAATTAGATAAAAAAAATTCGTGTGACAAGGCTCCGATCATTATCTTCTTAATCAATGCATATCATTAAATTGAAGATATTTTTAATTGTTATTGTTTCTAGTTCATATGTAGTTGTCATTATTTTTTTTGTATATCTCAGGTACTATGGTTCCACAAGTTAGGATGGGTGGATTGCGAAATTGGCTAAAGGATACTTCAGTGGACGGTTCAGATGAAGATATAGTTTTGATCAACGGTTGTAATGGATTTCACTATATGAAGATGCAAATATGAAGAAAACCGTTGCAGATTGACTTGAGAGGTTATAACTGTCATTTTCAGCGAGCGATCCTAAGTCAATGTTGTTAAATTTCCCAAACTGATCCACCATGCGTGTTCTAGCATGTTTTCCTGATTTGTTTTTGTGATCATGGTGAATCTGCAAGATCAAATTTTGTTAGGATTTATGTAATTGGATTTGGATTTGTTTCAAGGTCAGTATCTGGAGCCCATAACACTATAAATAAGAGGTGCAAAGCACAGAGAAAGGACTTTTGCCTGGTTAAAGAATTTTGGACTATTGTTGTAAAAGAGATACCTCTTTGCTAATATGAAGGATCATTTTGTTGGAACAAGGGCATGTGTAGATATTTACTCAGAGTGTGTGGGATGCATAATGTAGAACTATTTCTTCTTGCTTTTGCACATCATACAGTGAGATTGTTCTAACCCCCTGGAACTACTTCCTTGGTCATGAATGTTTGTTGTTTGTATAAATGTCTGTGTATGATAGGTTAATTAATGGTTTAATCATATTAGAGATATCTTTGGTATTATTTCTGTCGTGAATGTGATTATTGTGTTGGTATGACTATTTCTTAGACCTTTATGAGAATTTACAGTATATTAATCTGAAATCTAAATTTGCTCCCTAAAAGGGGATAGAATATTTTAGTTTTAGATCTATACTAGACCTGCATTTAGCTTAGGCACCTGCATTTGATCCTTAAAAAAGAAAATATTATAAATGGTGGACTGGGCCGTAACCAGTAAAAGATTAAAGAACTTAATCTATAGTAGCCAGAACCGTGAACCGGACGGATTCCCCACACCAAACGATGTCTGATCTAATTGGGATCGCTCATCGGGGAGAATCCCTACTGCTTGGTACCTGGTATTTTTCCAGGAATCAAAACTCTCTTAATTCAAAGTTGTCACATAGATTAGTACATGCATAATTGGCAAACTCTGTGTGGATTTTCTTTCAGACTACAGACACCTTAATACCCAGTGTTTCTGGGCAATTCTCAATGTTTGTGGGAATTTTATATTTATTTTTCACTACTGCTAAATGAAACTACACCTTTTGAGAGCTCACTTTTAGCACTTTGTATATCTTGACCACTCCTTGATCTCTCATAAACTTGTGTGACTGTCTGAGATTTTCCTGGTGAGCATTTTACATTGAATTCCTAGCTCCTACGGGCATTACAAATGCATTTTGCGGGAATATATTTCTTAGTGTTGCTAACAATTTTCATTTATCAGTTCAGTTGGCATTGGCACTTCTCCAATCACAATTCTGCAATAATGGATTCACCAATCCTGTAGCTATGTCCATACAAGGTTTGTATATGCCAAGTTTGCAACAATATCAACACCGAAATATTCTATGTGATTATATCAGGAGATACAATCATATTTCTTCAAAGTATGTTATCATATCTCCGACATTTGTGCAGAGAACTCTACAAATTATGTAGTGTCTCCATATTTGTTCTCCGCCTTTCACATTCAAATTAGCTTCTGCTACTACAATCTTTTCAACAGTCCTCTCAAGCACTAGTCCAAAGAAGTATACTAAGATTCCCTCTAAATCTGTAAACATACTTCACCTTTTAGCTAGAGAAAGTTCATGTGATTACAGGGAATTACTCTTTCTCCCCCTGTCATCATGCCAACTATAACTTTTCCTTACACTAGTTTTCCTTCATTCATATAAATCCAATGTAGCCACGGTCCTTGGACCTGTCTCTATACTTGGAGTAGTCACTTTTCTTCCTGATTCCATCATCCAACTTTACGAACTCGGGATGTTCTAAGGTCCTCGATAGACCTCAGTCTTGGCCTGCCATAAGGCAACCATCTTCTGTGCAATTATTTACTTCATTCATATTAAACAAGATATTATTTTTCACCCATACCTTAGAGTGACCTTGACTATGATCACTTGTCCTTTGATCTTTAAGTCTTCCTTCATTATTTATCTTCCAAGATTCATTGGTTCTCCTTGCTAATGTATATGATGGGATCTTCATTGGTTGTTTTCTTGAACTAGAACAAGTTTGTGCTTTATGACCAAATCCACTACAATTGTAGCATCTCATAGTGTGGAAATAAGCAACAACATGGTCAGTGTGATTACAAGTCCAGCATCTAACTGTGTTATTTGGAATTCCAACACTTCTTCTTCCATGGAATGAATCGTCCACAGCTTTGTGAACAAAACGATTACATGAGTATCAAAAACCATTGAATGTATATTCATACCTGGATACCTAGTTCCACTTTGAAGATGTATCTTTTCTTGAACTTGCGATGAGGAGTAGGACTAACTCCTTGATATCCTTCGAAATTTCTGATGTCTTTTGCATGTATGTGAGGAGCAGCTTGGATTTCATCTTTGGAGAATGAGGGACCTACTCCATACTTTCTAGGTGTCCATGTGTCTGCTACGGACTTTTCTTTTCCCGAGTTGTAACCAAGGCCAAATTTATCAATAGGTGATCTTTGGCAGTTCAAGATCTCGTCCAAGATGATTGAGTTGTTCCTAAAATTCACACATGCATTGGAATTTTCACTTGTCTTTTTGAGACCAACTACTTCCATCTCAAGCTTTTGACAATGCTCCTCCTTCTCATCCAATTTGTCCTTCATGACTTCCTCTATCCTTTTGGATTCTTCGAGATGAGTCTTCAACTCAACATCTTACTTCCTTGTTTCTTCAAGTTCTTCACCAGACTCTTCTTGTTCTCCTGTTTGACTGATCAATCTAGTCTTTAGTCTTACAACTTCGTCTTCTTTGTCTTCCAACTCATCCTTTAAACACATCTTCTTGTGATTGAGTTTCTTGAACAGATCCATGGACTTCTCATGGTACTTTTCGAAGGACCCAAAAATATTCCTTTTAAGTCTAAAATTGTATATGAGATCAATGTATCCTGGAAGGTGTGCTAGGACTTATTTCTTAGCATATTCAAGATCATTTTCAGTATTATCACAATGACTATTTCTATAATCAGAAAGGTTCTTACTTTCATTGGAGTCTGATGTGTGATCCTCCTTTTCTTCTTTCTTTTCATATTCAATAGAATTGACTTTTGCTTCAATCTTTGTATCTAAGGTTCTTCCTTGATACTCACTTTCTAGCTTGAACCATATGCCTTTGGCTGAAGTTTGTTCTCCTACACTCTCTCTGACAGAGCTTGAGATTCCATCCATAAGAAACTTTAATACAATGGTGTTTTCCTACTTCGCATCCTTCTATGCAGTTGACTTTATCTTCTTGTTGGACTTAGCAGGTGGATTGTCCACAATCTCCCATACATCAAATTTCTTCAATTAAGCTTTCATCTTACTTCTTCATCCAAAGAAATCGGTCGCCTCAAGTATTGGAACTTCGTCATTGTTGGGGAACTCTGCCTTTGCATCCATTGTGTGTCCACAGATCTCCTTCAAGCTAGTTAGGCTTGTGGTGAAGGATTGCTTTGATACCAATTGTTAGACATAATGGCACACTGAGAGGGGGGGTGAATCAGTGGGCCAACACTTTTTACAATTTCAACTTTCTTCAACTACTTAAATAGAGATCATAAGTATATCAACATCAATCAATCACATAAACAACACATTCATAAGATGAACTTGTAAACTTTATTATAACAAATTTGATATTGGTTACATTGAAGGCCACCACCTTGGGTTCAACATTAGCTTCAATTGACTGAGAAGTACCAACTCCTATGCCAAGACCCTAATTGTTTTTTCTTAAATCCAACTAAGAAATAAGGTTGAAAGACCCTGCTTGCATTTACATAAGGATTCCTATCATATCTTCCCATCATTACTGTTGGTCATCAATGATCTTGTTCAATCTTTGTTGCTCATCTTCTTTACTGTTGATCATTCTTCACTTCTACAGCTATGCATGGTCTGCTCAAGAACATTGCTTATCAAGTCATCAATCATCAAGGTCTGATCATCTATAGATGTAACTTCTGCCGGTCAAACTTCTACAATACAACTTGTCATATCTTGTCTACTTTGTCAACATAATCTTCATCTCATCAAGTATAAGGTATACAACATTATCATGTGTCAACACTTCACTACTATATATTGTACTTTCTCTTCTTTTACATCACATATTATCATAGAGTGTTAGTCATCATAGGCATCATCATCATAAATATGCCACTATATGCCCCTTTGGTTATATACCACTAGATACATGCTCCACTAATCTCTTCATACCACAACATTCTTCATCATGCACATTCTACTTGCTGTATATATTCCATAATGTATACTTTACTTAGTGCTTTCCACAACAAAATTCCTTTTGAATTGGTGCTAGCACAACCCTAGCTCACCACATGACTATTTCACAACTAAGTCATGGACTATAAATTCATTTCTCTATTGTAACCCTAGCCACTAAGGGTCTTCAAAATTGTTGCTACAAATGTTTGAATTGTGAAGACATTAGGGCATCATTCCATTGCTGAAAGTTTGGGGCCGAGTGCACTATGAGGAGGCCAAATAAGGGATTGTTTGTTATGTTATGGAAGAGCCCAAACAATTCCTAAATAGGACTATCAATTAGCAGCAAGAGAGAAAAACTTCATATCAGAATTTGGGACTAGTGTATTGGAAAGAAACCACGAACTGTTCATGAGTTGAAAGTTTGGACTATGTGCTTGGACTGTGTATGTGGATGAAGCTCAAACTTTTTGAGAAGTAAAAAGATCAAAAGTTATCCCCAAAAATAATCCTTTTCTCAGACCGTAGTTGCTGCAATAACAAATAATTTGTGTTGTTCCTCACCCCAAAAGAATATCATATCAGAGAAAAAAGAACGAATCTCTGTTGGAAATACTGCTCCTACAAATTTTTCCTCAATACAAACCAGCCAAAGACCTCAGCTGACTTCTCTTTCTCACCTCCAAAATTTAGAGCAACCTTATTCCTACGTTGTAGCTATTACAGTTCACTGATCTATCCAAAATTCAGAGCCATAAAACTTTCAAAACACATACCAAAAAGAGGGAGTTGAGTTGTTATTTATACACATTTTTTCATTGCAAATTTTTGCTGAGCCGACATACCTTTTGTTGAATTTTTTTTATTTTTGTATTATTTTGTGGATCCAACCTTTATATATAAAAAAATAATCATTAAGAGTTTAAATTTCATTTGGGACAACTTAGGGATGACTGCATCTAATTTTATTTTACAATTAATTTTCCATCCATGTAAACGTAAGCAAGGTATTCATATGATCATCAAGGGCTCCACGCCATCATAAAGAATTCTATGTTGTGATAAGGTCAAGGGGAATCATCAGCATATCAAAGACTTAATTGTGAAGGAATTGTCAAATGACTTCATCTCAAAGGTTCAAGCATTTTTCAATGGTTTAATGACACCTCAATACAATCGATTTTCCAAAGACTTCATTATGACCATGTCTTCAAGCATTTCTTATGAGCAACGCAATCAAGGACATCTGAAGGGTAATGGATTCATTATCAACACATAAGCCATATAATATTCAACAAATGACCATAGTGTGGGTCATTTGTTGCACCTAGTATACGTTGTTAGCCATGTCATCAACCTTTGTCATTAATGGCTTGTCATCAATGACAACCATACTCAACAAATTAGAGATAGTGCCAAGTTCCAATACTTGTGGCTAGCCTAAAATGACCATTTAGTATAAGACATCAGCCTTTGTTGCTTCTGCCAACCTTTTTTATTTATGGTCATCCAAAACCATCAAGTTTGTGGTCATCCTAAAACCATTGATTCATAGAGCACTTTTATTTTCAAAACTTAGCAAAAGATGTTGGCTTTTGCTAACTTACTTGGAAAAATCAGATTGTCAAGTAGGAAATGTTCAACATTCTGCAGTTGTCTACTTCCTATTTTCATCTCTCTTTTAGAATATTCTTGGACTCACCTACACTCCTTCGAATTAAGGGGGGGGCGGGGGCGGGGTGTGGTGTTGAAAACCTAATCGTTGAGGATTTGGTAAATTGTATTTAATATTCACTTAGTTGTCATAAGTGAGTATGAAAGGTCACCGGAAGTCTAAGAAACCACTTGGAATATGAAACCAAAGGTCACAGCATTGTATTAAATGTATACTATCTTGATTAAAAAAAATTAGCATTCACAATTATTATTTAATTGGGTTTTCAACAAAGAATTGAGACTTATTTTAATTTAAAGTAGTTTCACTACTTTTTGGTTCAAGACTCATTTATAATAAAGAGTCATATAAGTTTGAGTGTCCTCCTCAATTTGATATTTGATTGTAATTTTGTTTAAACTAGCATATATCCATTTTAACCCAGATATATCAAGCACAGAGAGGGATCCAATTTCTTGAGGTGTACATTTTTTTACCATTTGGATCCCTCTCGGTACTTATAGATCTTGGTTCAAAATGGATCTATGCTAGTTTTTTTTAATCCTATATGTAATCTATATTTTTCATTTTTTTTTTTAATAATTGTATTTATGTCGGCTAGCATAACGTGACTGGATCTCCCCCATGCTAGGTTGGAGAGCACCTCGCTTCTCTCGCTACAATAATAAAATTAAAATTATTTATCTATTTTGTTTTGAAAAATAATATACGTATATTTTTATAAATTAAAGTAGTTAAATCATTATGTGGAAGGAGTGTCTTTTTTTTTCCAAGGAAAAAAACATAATTTAATTATTTGATAACCAAATTACATAGCGTAGAAGTGCTTTTTCAAGCTCTTTCCGGAGATGGCATGTTTTCCTGTCTGTCAATATTGTAGTGTTTACAAAAATATATGCTGCAATAGTTGTGCCTTTCGAGACATATTTATGGCAAGTTCTTTTCCTTACGGAAAAAGAAAAGATGTTTTTTGCTGAAAAGTATGCCATGATCGATTATGTGTATCAATCCAAAAAAGAGAGAAAAAACTGAAACTCCCAAAAAGATAGAGAAAAAGAGGTTGTTGCTTTAGCTCACCTGAGGACCTTCGACAAAAGGCTTGTGGTATAAGGCTTGAAAGGTGTCGTTTGTGTGTTCCATAATCTTCCACTGACCATGTACCAGAATTAGGCCTTCTCTTGAGAGCTTGTATGTTGTGGTGTTGTGTTCCCTATAGACATGTTGATATTGGAAGGAGTCAAAATCGTTGAGAATGCGCTGAGTGTCTTCAAACAAATTGTTAAGAATGTGATAAATTTGGATTTTACTGACCCAATTTATGATTGCCATTGAGTCTCCAAAAATTTGTATGTGGGTGCAATTCCTTTCTCTTGCAAATGTAAGAAGGAGCTTTAAGGTGAGAAGCTTTGCATAATTGTTTGTGCCCTGTCCCAAGCCTAGTTGGATGTGAAAGGAGTGATGTTCAGATAGATGGAGTACTGCTCCTCCTCTGCAAACATGAACCTTTGAGGCTCCATCAAATTAATCCCAAGGCTATGATTTGTTTATTTGTTCTTATCTGATGATCCTTGGGGTGAGTGGACTATTTTCTCAAGGGAAGTGAGAGAGGATTTCTAGGTTGAGACGTGATGTGCATTCTGGGCTGGAGGTTTGGTCTTGGAATATTGCTTTATTCCTGGCCACCCAAGTGCCCCAGATGAGGATGAGAGGTAGGGCTCGAAAAAGTTTTGTTTGAGGGGAGGTTTGCTAGTTTTTATAGGTTTCTTCAAGTGAGTTTCCAATCCAAAGTTGGGGAAGGTTGGTGTGTTGTGAGATTTCAATCCAGGATTTATTTTGGAAGGGGCACTCTAGAAATAAGTGTTGGATGGTTTCCTCATTTTGAATTACAGAGAGGGCATCTTCCTGGGCCTTCCATTGTTTTCTGTTTCATTATGTCCCAAGTGGGGGCTTTCCCGGAGAGTACGCACACATGAAAATCCTAGACTTCAGAGGGCAATGCATTTTCTAGAATTTTTTCCACCACCAGGGTTCGGTATCTAGCCTGGCTGAGGATGTGAGGAATTTGTATCCCATCTTTGGTGAGTATCTCCCTATTGGTGCATGGGACCATATAAGCTCGTCTTGTCTATCAGAGATGCAGACATGGGAAACTTGGAGGGTATAGATGTAGTTGTTCCACAGAGGAATTATCTTATTACTTAGACCTAGCTCAGTGGTCGATTTCCAACCTTGATTCCAGATAGTGTTCGAGGTCTGGTCCACTACTTGTTTTAGGTGAAAAAGACCTTGTTCATTTAGGGCCTAGATGAGGGGAGGAGGGAGGGTGTGTCTATTCTAACAGCCCATCTAGGGGTTTACATCAAGGAAGACTTGAATTCCATAGCCTATTCTCTAGACTAGGCCATTTTTTATAACAGGGAAAGAGAAGTGTCATAACCCCAAATTTTCAAGAAAATTTAAAAAATTTTAAATAGTATATATATTCTTCTTAACTACAGTCATTAACTGAATTGATTAGTATTATGTTACTAGAATTATAATTAAATGATCTTTTGATTATACTTAACCTTAAAGAAAAGCTTCTTTTCAGTCACTGATTTGTTTTCTGTTTGTGACTACCTACAAGGGGGATTGTCATGACAAACTGGGCTTACTTAGCTTCCGAGCTAATGCAGCAGTTTTTCCTTCTCTTACAGATATACAGGTAATGTTCGGGTCGCTGCTAACAAATATCTAAAGTATTAAATAACGAATTGCTATGCAAATTCATTCAGTAAAAGTATATGCATACTAGCCATATTTACCAGGCTGCTAAAGGTAAAGCTTTAACTATAATCTCCTTTAAGATCTTACTGATAGAAAGTTGAATTTTACTAGTAAATATGATAGCTACTTTTCCTTCATAAAAGCAGGATTAAGTATCCCTATGGAGTACTGAACCATTTGATGAGTTTACTGCAATGCAAATATAAAAGTAAATAATTGTTTCTTATCTAGCACAGTAAATATAACTGGGTTACCATATCCAGATCTAATTCTACTTATCCATAGTTACTGCAACATGCCAAGTTTAGATTCAGAATATGTTTTGATTTGCAAATGCAATTGTAAAGGATATGGTAGTTAAAATATCAACATCTACTTTTTTTACTTCAAGCATTTATCAAGTTTATTGCATGATACAAGTCTTCCTTTAATACTTTTAAGGATCTGCATTATTTTGGAATACTACTTTTATTTTCATGATCGAAGTTTGTATGGAAACAAACCTTTTTAAAAACATTCCTAGGTTTATTATACTTATGAGTAGAATATTATTTCTATTCTAAAGACAAAGGTTTGTTAGTGGGATTATAGAACCTTTTCATACTTATTATACTCAAATGTCTATTACGATGTTCTTGTCCATATTATCAAGCCAAAAATGCTAAGTTTTCTCAAGCTATCAGTCAGATATTGACTTATAAAAATCTTCTATAACCCTTGAACTCGAATTTGATAAAGGCTATTTGTCATTAAGAGAATGGTTCTAAGACTATTAACAGGATATCATTCTACTAGCAAGTATTCAAGAGTAAACCATAATCCAAATTCACATAGTGGGTTTACTATACTATTATAGACTTTTATAATTTATAATGTTATTCCTTTTATCTTCAATTATAAACTTAGGACAGGACGATTTGTAGTATAAAGTAGATTTATAACCAAATTATATCATGGTAACCAACCTTACTCTTTTGCTTTATATAAAACATCACCTCCCAAGATAACTCTCCAAACCTAAGTATATGAGATCAACGATGAACAAAATCTATAAAGCAATGTTTTATATGCATTATTCTACTATCCATACGTGACTATAAGAGACTAATGATAATCCAAAATCTTTTTAGTTTGACAATCATTAATCCAATGTTTATATGCTTGAATTTGAAATGCAGGTGATTTGACTATAGAGTATCGACCCTATGGAATCCCCGCGTTATGATTTGGTTTGAAAATCATTGGAAAGGATCCTGTCGTGGAACTATAGAGTTCCCACCCACTACATGTAAATAATTTAAGGGCTACGTGGGCTCTTCCCAGCCACGCACTGTCGTTTATATTGGTTGACTTAACCCTAGACTTCATTTCTCCGCTGCCTGCGGGCCTTGGCCGCTCTGCAACACCTCTACAACTCCTCTTGCTCCTTTTTGCTACTCGCACTGTCTGCTAGTTGACTCCTTTGCTGGTTTGGTTTCTTGTGGTTTCGCTGCCGCACCGTGTGGAGGTTTACTGTGTCATGTATTTGTTGCTGGCCATTTGAGTAGTGTTATAAAACCTTAGGATTTCTCCATCGTGACTGGTACTTCTTTAGATTTCCACGAGCTCCACCTTCTCTGCGACGAATGAAGAGTTTACCCTTCTTCTTGCTCGTGGTAGTTTTGTTGTTCGTTGGTGGCCATATCTCTTTCAAACTCTAAGGTATTACAGAGTTTTCTTTGACTGTCTACTTTCAATAATAGCTAACAAATGCATTCTTATACGGTTTTTAATATTAAACTGCTCCTTTGCTGCAGGGTCGAACTCCTTCTCATAGCGTGGATGGTGCAAGGCTTCGACAATTGGCTTTCCCCTGTAAGCCTGGTTTTAACCATGGCGTTCCCTCCTTGCTGGTTCTTAGGGAAGTTAGGGGTTTGGTTTCATGATGTATATCTTTTGTTGTTACTTGGGTTCGTTTGGTGAACCCTAACACTGTTTAAAGAGTTCTGCCCTTTGCTTATTACGGAATCTTGGCTGAAGCCAAGACTGTGGGTTTTTGGGTCTTGTTTGAAAACTGTGTAAAGCATGCAAGAGAATGTAATACTATTTGTATAGGCTATAAGTTTTGCTTTAAAGTAAAAGTTACTAGCAGCCGTGAGGTGCCAAGGTGATAAACTCCATCCTCAGTACATTTTTAATCTTTTTATCAGGGTTACCCTGTATTTGGAGCTATGCGCCGCCTATACTATCTTTAATTAAATATTATGTTACTGTACAGTTTTAATTCCATTACTGTTTACATTTTGAATTATTAAGCTTATCTGTCTTCGTTATAAATGGGTTCTTGTAAATTTAGATAAAATACTTGGTATATTTTAAGTTATTATTTCGTGGATACTTGCTGTAGGTTTTTACTGCATTTTGATAAAAGACAGAGTTAATGATTTTGTAAAATGTTATAAGAGTTATACTTATCAGATTGAAATAATTTTGAGGTTCTAAATGACATTTAAAAGTCATTTGACTGTATCACCATGCTTACAGGTTTTTATACTGTAAAAATTCCTGCTAATGAGAAGAGATAAACTATTACTGTAATTTCTAAATAATATAAATTGATATACAATAGTTAATAGGATATTATTATCATTGTTTATAATACCCTGGTTATTATTCCTGTAATACTTATTACTGTTGTTATTTGTTCTGCTTATAATCTTTTATAATTATTACTTTTTATATTTATATAAAGTAATAATAGTTATTCTTAGTTTATAAATAATCTGTGTTTTAAGTATTCTCCAAACTTATTGTTAATTAAATTTGTTGTCAAGGGTTCCGTACTGGTTTTATACCCTGATTTACTGTTTAATAGAAAAACTGTAAATTTTAATGCATAGTTTATACCTTTCAAATTTATGTAAATCTTCATACTCTCATTATATTTTAATAATGTTTTCAAATATTATTTGTTTACTTTATAATACACAGGGTATAAATAGTTTATTTATACATAGTCCTTATTTATTTATACATAGAGTATAAATAGTTTAAGTTTGCAATTATAATAATAAAAATATTACCTTAAGTGTTACATTAGTAATACTCCTATATTATATGTAATACGAGTTTATCGTTATTAATATAATAAAGGTAATATCTTTTTTATGAGTACCAATGTTTCCATGATTACTATTTAATTTAATTTATAGCATTCTGTTATTTAATTAGTTTATCTGTTTAGTTATGATGCCTGTGTATAATAACATTCACTTGACATCTAAGGAAAAAGGTAACAGTTCTGTAATCTATTTAAGCTCATTCGATATAAAAGAAAATTTAGTAATATATACTTACATCCTTAACCATAAATAAAGACTAACCCAACTAGGTTTTATCTGAAGAATCTAAACAATATTCAATTACTTCTACTGTCAATATTGTCTTTTCCGCATAGAGAAATTAGATTCTTTCAAACTGGGAGAAAAACAATTATAAAGTTTTAACAGCAGATACACTTAGTCTATATTTTTCTTAGTACAACTATTACATTTGTCTAAAAATAATAGGATTACTGAGAATGATATACTGTTCAAGTAAAAATAGTTTTTATCTATGTGCATAAACAGCTGTCAGTAAAGCAATAATGTCTTCCGATGTTAAGTAAAGAAAAAAATCTACTATTCTACCATCTCATCATACTATCTATTTATAATTTTTACCCATGTGCTGGAGTACGGTCTGGTAAAAACCAGATGTGGAAAAACACAGTGGTCTTTAGTTTTTTCATCAACCGATTCTATTACTGGTAAACTAGAACACTCTCATAAATAAACCATTTAGTATTTACTATAATATCATCCAATCATTCACAGTTACTAAAAACAAAGTCAGATAGGTAACAGAACCTGTTTAAGCTTTGGACAACAACAACAATGGGAGGTCGTTCCTCCCTACCAATTCCTGGAGAGCGCTCAAACAGCGACTTCTCAGGACCCCAGAGCTTGCTCTGGTCTCCCTGGCTGGAACTAGGTGCAGCAATCGTCAGTTACCAGTCCTCAAACTCAGTAATAATCCAGAACTCATCAGTAAGTTCTCCCAGCTAACAAGCTGTAATAAACCAAGTTAATGCAGCAATCCTCTCAGAACAACTTTTTTACTGTTTTTCCCTCTTTCCTCAATGAATTTCCTGAATATCATTCACCTGAATGAATTCTCTCTAGAAAATATCTGAGCAGCCTTAGCTCTCTTCATTGAGTACTTTTAAAAGATTGCCTAGGTCTTTTTTGGGTTAATTGTCATTTAATGAGCCACCTGCTCTGATTCCACTTTCTTGGGGAATCATGACCCAAAATATAGGGAAGTTTCCACCTGCAACTTAGGAAGTGTTTGAGGATGCTGCCACTTGTCTTTTGCCCTCCACCTAGTTCCATCCACCAGTTTGACCAGTAACCTCTTTTTAACAGCTCTCCCATGCAGTTATCTCCACAATTTATTTATTAATAATAAAATATTCTAAATTACATTCCACTTCTGTTGACTCTGCTAAGTCATCAGTTCCTACTTAGCATTAATTTAACATAATGTCTCAGGAATATAATAAAAACAATTAACATTATTTTACAAAATTGGGGTATGTGACAAGAAGAGTACCACCTTCCAAATTGTCGAGGCCCCTTTTATGCTTTTTGTCGGGTTCTGGATCCATTATGTGCGATTGTCCGGAAGGATGTCTTTATGGCTGACCAGTTTTGTCCATAGGTTTTTCATTGTTATTAGTCTCCAACTCAGTTTTGTTGCCAAGGATTTTTCAAAAATATGAATGTGTTTAAGTCCCCATCCTCCTTGAGACTTTGGTTTTGCCAAGCTTTCTCATCTTACCTAGGGCGAGACAAAGGTTGTCGAGTTACCTAGCCAAAGAAATTTGTAGCATATTTTCCTTAAGCATTCTAGGATTCCCTTGGGGATCCATTCCAGGGACATCCAGTAGACCAGAATTGCTTCGAGTACTGATTTAATAAAAACCAATATTCCTTCTCTGAACAGCCAGCGGTGGCTCCATATGTTTAGTATTTTTTCCAATTTTGCAATGAGCCAGCCCCAATCATTTTTTCTGTAACCATTGGGTTTTTGCTGAAACCCGAGGTAGTTGATACATGCATCTAATGGTTTGTGCTCATAGGGAAATATTGTTGCATACCTGGTTTCTTCTTCCTCTGTTAGGAGGTTTGTTGAGAGGGAGGATTTGTGGTTGTTTATTCGCATGCATGTCGCCTTTTTGAAAAGTTGCAGAGTCTTCACCAAATTTTTTGCATCTCTTCTTGAGCCATCGCAGAAAAGTAAGATATCATCGAAAAAGAACAGATGTGAGAACCATCCTTTGAAGGATCCCTATCTCTTTTCATGTGTTAAGGCTTGACTTAAACCTTCTGCTACTAGCAGAAAGACAAGCGAGGATAGGGGGCATTTTTGGCACAACCCTCTTTCTGCTCCAAAGAAGGGAGATGTTGAATCATTTATGAGGACTGCAAAAGAGGTTTTCGATATGCAGCTAATGATCTACTTAATGAATTTGTACTCAAAACCTAAGTGTGTCATCAACATCCTAAGGTAGAGCTAGTTCACTCTGTCCAACGCTTTTGACAGATCGATTTTGAGTGTGTTTCCTCTCCCTTTTGTTGTTTTTTGGGTGTGGAGGCCTTCTTGAGCAACACCGATGACTTTGTGGATATGCATTCCTTCTAGGAAGCCAATTTTGTTTTTACAAATTACTTTGGACAAAACCTTCTTCAGCCTTCTTGCAATTATCTTGGCCACCACTTTGTAGGTTACCTTGCAAAGAGAAATTGGTCAAAAGTCGTTCAAAGAGGTAGGGTTGTCAAATTTTGGGATAAGCACAACAAAAGTGGCATTAAGAGGAGGATGCATAAGTCCTCCTCTTCTGGATTCCTCGACAAGGTGCAAGAGGTATGGTCCTACGGTTTCATAGTGGGCTAGACATTATTCGATGGGCCAGCCATACAGACCCATACTTTTGTCCTTTTGGAAGTTGTGAAGAGTTTCCTTTAGTTCCTCTTTTGAAACTTCTTCCATGAGCTCCTAAATGTCTTCCGAGGTGATGAGTTTAGGTAAGAATTGGGAGAGATGAATGATCTTAGCCATATTTGATCTATTTTCTTCTTTGAAGAGATTTTTGAAGTGAACGGTGCTTAGTGAGGTGAGGCCTTCGAATGAGGTGAATTCCTCGTTTTCTTCATTCTGAAGGCTCCAAATAGTGTTTTGTGTTTTCATGCCTTTTGCAAAGGCTTGGAAGAATTTTGTGTTCTTGTCTCCACTTTCTAGCCAAATTGCCCAACTCTTGAGCCTCCATACCTCTTCTTGCTCCAAGAGAAGCTTCTTCTTTTTAGCTTCCAGGGAGTCGAGTTCTACCTTTGATTCCAAAGATGCATATCCCCTTCCCTCTAAGTTTTGTAGGTGGGTGATTTCCTTTTTTCATTTGAATCAATTCATGTTTATCCCTCTCCTTTTTTTGAAATCTTGTTCCTTAATTTTCTCTTTGATCTGAGTAAGGTTTTTGACGAAATGGGGAGCTGCGAAAGAACCTTACTCTGGGTTGAAGGGGATCCAGGTTGTTTTTATAATGTCAGATACTTCATCTTCTTTTAGCCATGCCACACACATTTTAAATGAGCTAGGAGGTTTTTCCAGTGCTCCTAAAACTTCCATGCAAATTGGGAAATGATCATAGTCCCCTCCAGACTCCACCCATTGTCTGACAATTAGGTTTTTTTCTGAAAGGCCTTCATTTACCAGAACCCTATCCAATCTTTTCGCAACACTTCCTTCCCCAGTTCTTTTGTTACTCCAAGTGTGTTTCATCTTGGTAGGATGGGAATATACCAACTGCTAGTCCCTTAGGATATTTTGGAAGAATTCAGAGAGAGGGTCACTTCTTGCATTTGGGCCCCAAATTTCTGAATTTCCTATGGTGAAATTCAGATCTCCTCCCAAAAAAAAGGTTTTCATTTTTTAAAAAGGAGTTTCATTTTAGAATGTTCCAGTATGATGCCCTCTCACTGTAGGGTCCATAGATATTTACCGTCGTGAAGGATATATTTAGGTCTGCATGATAAATATTGGCCCCAATTCCTGAGTCAAAACCCCAAATGTTTAGAAGTTTTACAGTATTTGTTTTCCAGGTGAGAGTAAGTCCTCCTAAGTGTCCTCTTGTACTAACTAGATGGAAGTCGTAACGTAAAGGGGGGGAGCGTCTTTCAAAATACGGGAGATTTCCTCTTTTGTTCCCATAGTTTCTTGTAGGAGGAAGATATCGGGTTGTTGGAGGTTGAGCAATCATTTTAGGGAAAAATTTTGGAGTTTACTTGCCAAACCCCTATAGTTGAAGGAAAGTAGTTTCATTGGGAGCCTCTGTTAGAGGATTTTCCTGCTCTAAGCGCCCCTACAATTGAATTTTGTTTTCCTTCTATTACATCCTTTATGGCTTGATTCTGGGTCGAAGAAAGGTGGGAGGGCTTGCCCCTCCCCTTCCCCTTTTTAGGTTTACACGGGTTTTTTTCTAAACCTCCACTTGGTAAGTCAGGAAGTGATATATCGCTAGACCTGAGATGAAAGCAGATGGAGGGTGAACCTGACGGAAGGGGGAGGCAAGGGTTCCAGAGATGAATGCCGAAAGGTGTTGCAGGAAAACATTGGGGAGTTCGGTTCATCATTGTAAAGGATTTATGAGTTGGAGAAGAATACATGAAAAGAAACTTCCAGATCTGAAATAGGGGGAAGTGTGTCAAGAATCTTACCTGGAGCAAGAGGTGGTTCTGCCTATGGTTGCAGCTCGCCTTCCAGTTGAGCTTATTTTGTGCTCTGGGGAGGATCCTCATGTTGGGAAAGTAGCAGGGGTTCCTGTTACATTGTAGTTGATCATGGCGCAATCATGTTCTAACCAGAGAGCCATCCTTCTCTAGGTTTTTCCCTTCTGGTTCAACCGGTCTTTTTCTCGATTTCTCAAAAGAGTTTTTAAAAGTGAGGTGACACTGCTTCACCATGTGTCCATATTTGTGACAAATGTGGCAACGGAAGAGTATTCCTTCGTAGTCCAATTTCTGCCTTTTGTTCCTTTGGCCCCAAATTAAGTTCAATTCTTCACGCAAGCCGGTTTTGATGTTTAAGGAGACCAGGATTCTGGCCACATAAATTATTCCCGCCTACTCAAACGACATGTCTGCATCGATGAAAACTCTTAGGGCATTCCCTGTGTCCCTAAAGGACTCCCAACTCCAAAATTCCCATGGCAAACTTGGTAGGCAGACCCAGATTGGGATATCATCAAATTTTTTTCTATCCATGTCAAAAATTGGGGTGTAGGATTTGAAGAGGATGGGCATAGGTTCGAAGCTCCAAGGTTTCTGCAGGATTTTGTTCATGTCCTCCTTGGATTTAAGCTTGAAGATGAACCATCCCCGTGAAAGGACTAGGGTTTCTGGTAAGTAACTCATAATGCCTCCCCAATTCAATTTTCGCCCATTTCTCTAATGAGTCTCTGCTTGGGTACTTTCCTCTTATCCGCCCCACCAAGGCTGTTTCAACCATTTCTAGGGTTTGGGCCACTAAATTTTTTTTCCTGTAGACCAGGTTGAGGGGTTCCTTTGAGTTCTTCAGGAACTTAGTCTTCTTTCGCCTATGTGTTGGGGCCTCCGATGGGTTGTGAGTGTGCTCGAGCTTCCCCTATTCCAGACCTGCTGCTAAGTCTAGTGAGCCTTGTTGCTCGGTGATTTGTAGAAAGGAAGTAATAAACCCTTCTGGACTTTGAGTCGAGAGGGTTTCTAGAGACACCTGTTGTGCGAAGGCCAGCCTAGGTCCACCCACTCCGCATCTAGGGTGGGTTCTATGTTGAACAAGGGCTCTAGGTTTTCCACATGGACTGTCTGAGCCTTCGAGTGGATAAAACCATGCTCAAAGGGATCTGGATGGAACTATGTAGGCAAAGGTCCACGATCTGTCTGCGAACTTGTTTCTAAAAGTGAAATATCTGCTCTGCCTAGATTTTGAGCTAGCGATCTGTAGATTGTCTCCCTAGGTAAAAATTCTCCGCTCGCCGATGGTTTTTTTTCGGCTCCTTTTGGACCCAGTTGTCGAGGCTGTTGGATCAAAGGGTTTCGTCGACTCCGATGGCGAGACTTTCGTCAAATAGGGTAAGATCAAAAAAATACGTTGTCCCTCTAGGGGGTCTTCCGTGTAATCCACCCTCTCCTCCATGTACTCGTCCTGCTTGTCAGGTATCATTATGTCCTCGCTCTGCATCCTGAGTCTGCTTTGAGGAAGAAAGTGGTCCCCTCTGATGCCCTAAAAAGTTAAAAAAACCTCGCCATCTCTGCTGCGACCTTCTAAACCCTCGCTCCTCACCATTGTAGTCTCTCATACCATGCCTCAAATCCCACAGTGTCTTATTTCATAAATAAAGAAATAAAAAGTCTTTTAATATTTATTTAACTTGGTTATATTATTTAAAATAAATTATGATATTTGTAAAACAAAATAATGAATACAAATCAATTATGACAAAAATCTTAAAGAATAAAGCAAGTGAAAAACTATATTAAAAAAACCTATGAAATGTTTAATTAAAAATATAAAAAAGAGGAATTAGCGCCTCACCTATGGATTCAAGAATGAAAATAAGCTTTAAACTCCATAAAACATTTTCAATAAAATTTTAATTATGATTTTGTTCCGTAAAAACAAAAACATTAAAGACTCGAATCTTGGAACAATAAAATTTAAATTAAATGTTTCATCAGGAAAAAAATATTAGAAACTCTATTCTTGGAAAAAAAAACATTAAACACTCGAATGTTGGAACATTTGACGCGAAATACATTTATAAAAACAAATAATAAGTTAATGCAAATCTCTTGAAAATCACTTTATTGATTTCAAGTATTGATAAAAATAAAATAAAAACAATCCATGATCACTTTACCAAAAAGAAGAGTGATTTAAAGTATTGATAAAATAAAATAAAAATAGGGGAACTGACCTAAGACTAGACCCAGATATGCCTCCTTGCTCGACCTCATTGCTCCTCTGAGGGCTCTGATATGGCGACCTACCCTCTGTCTACCCTTGTGTCAGTGACTGACTTGACCACCCCATCCACTTCTCTTACCAGACCCTCTGTCTGTCGTGCTGAATTTGGCCTTACTAAATGGTATCGGTACTTGGGTTGTTTTAGGTTCTCTCTGGGTTTCTTCTGTCTCACTGCAGGTGACTTATTCGAGTCCCTCCCCTTACAAGGGGGACTAGTACCAACCAATTCAAAAAAGTGGGAATTTATATTTTGTTTCTTCTGGTCGCCTCGGTGTTTTAGGCTTCCATCTGCGTTCTAGGGGTTTTCTGTTATTCAAGGTCTGTCACCTTTCATGTATTTTTTGTTTCTAGTTTTTTCACGTTGACATTGCTCATGTTTCCCAGCTGCAGACAGTTTGTGCAGGGTTGACTTCTACTTAGTCCTGCGTTCTCACGGTCTGTTAGGGTTATGTTCCTTTTTTCATGGTACCTGTCGTTTCTCACTTGCTCACCACTTTGTCACGGTTTTTGGTGGTTCTTGTTCACGCTTCTCTAATACCTATTGGGTTTCCTGTCAGCCCATGATTTAGCCCTTCGACCCCTTGTTTTGTAAGGTGAGGTATACCATCATCAGGGTTCCACCTCTGACCGGCTTTAGGGTTGTCGTTTCTCGGTACCCTATGGTCACTGTCCCGGCTTTGGTTTTGGATTTGGGTCTCGGGCACATTGTTGGGGGGTTTTGGTTTCTTTGTCGTGATTCATGTGGTGGTGCTTTGGGTTTCTGTTTGGGTCACCTGACGGTGGGTGTTATTCCCATATAACCCTCATATTACCGGTTTGGGTTTCCCACCTCAGGGTTCCACCTACAGTCTGTTTGGGTAGCCCTAGTTCTGGCTTGTGGGGTGTATGTATCCGGCTCCCTCTATGGTTAGGCTTATTTTCGGGCACTGGGTTTTGACTTGCTGGTGGCTGACTTTGGGGCCTCATCACGTTCTCGACGTAAACGTTATGAAAAGAATATCAAGATACATGATGGCAAGTTTCGTTTCGTTTTGGGGCACGACATTTATATGGACAGGGTGTCATCCCTTTGCTCTCGCGCTCTGGTCGGGAGTTTGGAGTCATGTAGACTGGGGAAAAAAGCTTGAATGGATTGGGCTTCCGATTTCTGGAAACCGATCCTGAAGTACATTCCTACTATTAGCCTCCTATCCAATGGCTGGATAGTCTTCGTATTTCTTGATGCCGAGCATGCTACCCTTATTCTGGACCAGATTTGGCGTATTGGGCCAGGATCGCTGGTACTGGGTCGTTGGCACACTCACTTCGATCCACTTAGGGAGAGGGTGACGAAACGCCATATGTGGGTACTTCTACCACACCTTCCTTTCCCACTCTGGAATACCAACGTCCTTGAGGGTATCGCTAACACGATAGGATGGTTCGTGGCTTGCGATGATGATTTTCATCTTGCTTATGACAAAAGGGTGGCTCGGGTTCTGGTGGAATTGGATGTTACTCTCGGGCTGCCTGTTGAGGTTGAGATTTTATGTAAAGAATGGCTCATGGTGTAGAGACTAGATTACCTCCATGTCCCCTTTCGTTGCAGTTATTGCCGCGAGACCGGTCATCTTAGGCGGACTTGCCCATTGTGTCTATGTGCCCCTTCTGGTTCTAGTCTTGAAGGTTCTCCGAGGGCTATGGCACACCCCATATCCCCTCCTCAGGTGCATTCATCAAAAGGTATGTATACTCAATCTATCTCCCTCTTTGGTGATGTTAATGACTCTATGCTTCAGGAGATCGATATTTTGGCCAAGTCTCCTATTGTGTCATGCCCCCCTATTGCGGACTCTCTGGAGACCCCTCAAAAGGCCCCACCTGTTGGTTCTTATTTTGAGGACTCTCTGGAACCTGTACTTCGTTCACCTTCATGTGCCTCTTTGAATCCTCAAGCCCTATCCTCTGATTCTCTCAAACGAGACTCTGCAGAGAACTCTACACCCTTTATCCATTCTACGGATATCTCCTTCGAGGTCACACCTGAACCTCTCCTCTGTCCTTCTTCTTTGATCAATGTCAAACCTCAGGTGCCTCCACTCACTTCACTCGTGGACTTTCCTCCGCTCCCTGCTGCCCCCACTTCCCCCCCCTTACCCCATACTCCACTTAGCCCATTATCTTCCCCGTCTTTCTCTGACCCCTCACTGCATAAGTCATTGTCGAATTTCTCTGCAACTACACCCACTTCCCCATCCACTCTCCACCTCAACTCCATTCGATTTGAGAATGTCACTATCCGAAAGAAGAAGAAGGAAAAGAAGGGATTGAATAGGGAACTATCCTCTGCCTCTCCCCCTTACATTCCACTCTCTGTTTGCATCAAAGATGCTGCTAGAATATTTTCTCCCCAGGGACTTAGAGCATCTCCTCCCCCACCCTCTGTTCCTTAATGCTGATCCTCTCCCTTAATGTCAGAGCTCTTGGAGGCAAGACCAAACAATGTGGCCTCCGCACACTTTTTCTTTCCATTCAGCCTGATATGATTCTCCTACAGGAGACCATGTGCAGTACTTACCATGCTCTTCATGCCTTCTCTAAGCTCCTTCCCAACTGGGAGTTCTGTGCCATTAGTGCTTCTGGTCTTTCTGGAGGGCTGCTCACATCCTGGAACCCTCAAAAGGTCAGATGTCTAGCCTTTGAAACTGTTGCTGGCATCCTTGTAAAAGCTTATTTTCGTGGTATGAATTCTTAGTTAGATATTCTTAACTGCTATGGGCCTTATCGTGACCGAGAGTTTTTTTGGGATAGGGTCCTCAGGGGGGGTCTTCTCAACTCTCCTAACCTTATCCTGGGATGGGACCTTAACTTGACCATGAATGCATCAGAAACTTGGGGCAAAAAACCAGTTTTGGACCCCCTTACATCTCATTTCAAGCATCTTTTTGATTCGGTGGGTCTTTCTGATATTGCTCCCCCATGTACTGGACCCACTTGGAGGAATGGCTGGGTTGGGGAGGAGGTGATTAGAAAAATACTTGACAGGTTCCTGGTTTCATCCACTCTGATCCCTCACCTTACTATACACCGCATGTGGACACACCTTGCTAACATCTCATACCACTACCCTATTTGTTTTGAGTGGAACTGGCCCTTGGGATCCTGTAACTATCCTTTTTAATTGAATAGATCTAGATTTCACTTCTTGGGTCACCAACAGATGGCATGGCCTGGCCCCATCTTCTTCGGTTTCTGATCTGGACCTCCTCACACATAAGCTCAGAACCCTTAAGGTGGATACTAAAGCCTGGATCAAGGAAAAAGGCTCTTCCATGGAAAGTAAATCCCAAACGTTGGATCAGGACATATGCTCCCTCCTCTCTTACTCCCACTTTGGTATACTATCACATGAGGAACAGAGATCCCTGACCCACCTTCAATCAGATAAAAAAAAAAGATATTGGATAACTTTCGCTTGACCTAACAGCTAAAAAGCCGCACTAAGTGGGCCCTGTATGGAGATTCGAATACCAAATATTTCCATACCCTTGCATCAGGAAGAAGGAGTCAAAATTCCATCTGGTCCCTCATGGTTGATGATGGACTCTCTATTGAAGATGTGGATGCACTAAAGGAGATGGGTCTTCACCACTTTGCTAGCATTTTCAAAGATGACAAACAGTCCTATTTGTTGGAACAACTTTGGGTTGTACAACTCTATCCCAAGATGGTCTCTCAGGATGATGCTCATTATCTCACCCAACCGGTTACTCTGAAAGAAGTGGAAGGTGCCTTACACTCATTCAAAAAAGACAAGAGCCCTAGACCTGATGGATGGCTTGTTGAATTTTACTTTCATTTTTTTGACTTATTGGGTGATGAACTATTGTCTGCTGTGGATGGTGCTAGGATTTTGGGTTGTATTCCTCCATCACTAAACTCCACCTTCCTTGCATTGATCCCAAAAAAGGATAAACCCAATACCTTTGCAGACTTTAGGCCTATCTCCCTGTGCAATCTGCTTTACAAACTCATATCAAAGGTTATTGCTGTGAGGTTAAAGCCTTCCTTGGACTCCAATATATCCATTGAGCTATATGGGTTTCTGAAAAATCGCCAGATTGTTGCACCTATTGGTATTGTACAGGACACACTCCATTCTGTGGAGACCAAAAACACAAGTGCACTCATTCTCAAACTGGACTTGGTGAAGGCATTTGACCGTGTTAACTGGTCCTATATCCATCTCATTCTTATTCAGATCAGGGTGCCCCTTTTGGTTGTAAATTGGATAATGGGATGCCTTACTTCAGCAAATTTTGTTGTCGTCGTTAATGGTACACCCTCGAAGTTCTTTACTACCTCAAGAGGCATCAGACAGGGTTGTCCCTTGTTGCCTCTGCTCTTCATACTTGTTATTGAGGACCTTAGCCTATTGATTGTTGATGCTAGGGACCACGGCCTCATAAAAGGTATCAAGATCTCATCCACAATTGCTCTTACTCATCTCCTCTTTGTAGATGATGTAATCTTACTTGGTACAGCCACTTTATCTAAATGGATGGCATTTGAGATTATATTGAGTTCCTTTTGTAAATCCTCGGGATGAACATTAGTTTGGACAAATCTTGTTTTCTTTACAATAATGTGGATCTGGATATCAGAGTGGATATTGCTCGGGCTCTGCCTTATAAAATGGAACCTATCTCTTCGGGTTTTAAGTACCTTGGGTATTATCTCAAGCCTCTGGGGTATAAAGTTAGTGACTGGAATTGGCTGGTTCAGAGATATGAAAGCAAAATTTTTCACTGGGCACATAAACTTCTTTCACTTGGAGGGCATTTAATTCTTGTACAAGCTGTACTGTCAATCCTTCTAGTATACTGGCTGGGTCTTGCTCCCATCCCTGTATCAGTTTTAAACAAGCTCAGGAGTCTTACATTCTCTTTCTTATGGGGCTCTTCGGGCAACAAACAAGAATAACATTTGTCAGATTGGAAGTGTCTTTCCTGGTCGATAGAGTACGGGGGTTGGGGCATAAAGAATCTACACTAGTTCAGCATTGCTCTCAAACTTAAAAATCTGTGGTGGGTCCTACAGAGTGATGGATTATGGCATAAAGTTATTGTTTGCAAATATCTAAAGAAGAATTATGTTGTGTCTTGGCTCCGTGGCAAGTGTTTCAATACTCGTGGTGTCTCAGTTATATGGCGGGGTTTCTTGTTAACTCTCTCGTGGCTTGGTAGGTACCTTGCATGGCAGGTTGGAAATGGAAATAGTGTACGTATTGGCATAGATCCTATTATTGGTACTCCGGAATTGATCACCTTCCCTGTTGATTTTCGCGATTTTCTTGAGGATATGGATATTGTTACGTTGTCACAGGCACATAATTCCCTCCCAGGTAGACATAAATATTGGTATTCGGCTGAGGAACTCTGTATTGGAGGGGATTGGAAAATGATTTGGGACTCTTTCACGAGAAACCTGGAAATGGGGGGCATCCGGCTAAACACCTTGTCAGATTCCATGATTTGGGATTATAACAAGTTTGATGGATCTGTCTCAGCACATTTGGTATATGACAACATTGTTCGCTCCTTTTCACCCTTGGCTGGTTGCAGACTCCATAAAATCATTTGGAAAGGTGTACTCCCCAAAAAGATTTGTTGTTTTATCTGGTTGGCCTTGATGAACAAGCCGCTCACCTGGGATAACCTGCAGAAGAGGGGTTGGATTGGGCCTGGCATCTATGTGTTATGCAAGAATGGTACTGACAGTGTGCAACACCTCTTTTTTCACTGTATTTTATGGAAGACTGTCATAGATAACATTTTGGAGCAAAATCATGTGATTATTACCTTTCAGTTAGAAGATCTTGGCTCGTATATGGAGAAGTGGACTAATTGTTTCTCAAATAATACTGCCCTCTACCATATCCCCTTTCTTGCCATGTGGGTTGTATGGAAAGTAAGAAACACTACTTTATTCGAAGGAAATCTTGCACCTATTACCAGCATTCTCCATCAGATTTCTTACTAGTCTCAGACATATTGTCCACCTGTTATCAAAAGGAAAAAATCTAGGACCATTGGTCTTGGACCTGTTAATGACTATCCTTGTGGATACTTCGATGGGGCTTCAGCTCATGGTATCGGTGGAGCTGGATATGTACTGATACTGAACGAGACCCATACTCTCGAATTTGCTTTAGGGGCACGTCCATGCACTAACACCAAGGCGAAATTGATAGGGCTTTGGGCCCTACTGCATACAACCCAAATGATGGGGATACCCAAGCTGAGTATTTATGGTGACTCTTCATTCATTATTAACTGGGCAAGTGGTTCAACATCCCTATCACCACCAGAACTATTACACTGGTGTAGGGACATGAGAAAGCTTTGCACATGCTTTCTAGAACTGACTTTTTGCCATATCTATCGTGAATTCAATCAGCATGCAAATAGCCTTTCTAAAAAAGCTCTTTCTTTGGCTCCTGGTTCAGGAAATTACTCTGAATATTTTGATGGTTTTTTGACCTCTTTTGATTCTTTTGAGCTCTTTTGAGCCCGGTGCTGGAGCATACACTCCATATTCTTATAGCACCTTTCTTTCGTTTAGTCTGGAGCGAACTCTTTTAGACTGCAATTACATGATCTTTGATTCATGATAGATATGGTATGAGTGACAGCATTTACTGATGGGAACTGTATGCGGGAGATGCCCATATCCCCTCATGCTTCTTTGTTGTGTATGTGTCTCTCTCTGATGCATAAGTTGTATGGCTTCTTCTGACCAAGCGACATGTATGTAACCCATATACTGGGAATGCAGTTCAAATGCCCTTTGATTCTTAATAGAATATCAAGGATAGGCTTTTTTCTCCTTAAAAAAATAAAATAAAATAAAATTACTTTACCAAATAAAAAAGTGATTTCAAGTATCGATAAAATAAAATAAAACAATCCATCATCATTGTTAAACGATTTAATATGAACTAATAAGTCAATTTGATAAGAACTTAAAACAAGGAAGCAGCCAAAAATTCCTTCCTTTATCTTCCAACTTGTCAAGATACAGAGTAATAAGATGTTCCTTAAACCTCTTACATTAATTAAAATTAGTTTTAAAAAGTAATTTTCTTTATAAACAAAGACAAAGCTTAGGGTCAAATGTATTTATAATATATTAATGTAAAAAATCACTGCCCATCATCAAGATTCTCACGACCTACTCAAACATATGCCAAAAAGTTAGAAAAAAGAAAAAGAGAAATGGACCTCTTTCCAAACATTAATCATTGAGAAAAAACCGTAAACTTATTTAGATGACAACACATTTTATAGCATTACATTAAAATTTCAATATAAGAATATTTAGAGTATTTTATAATATTTTATTAAAATATATTATTAATAAATTACCTATTAAAACTTTAAGAGAATTTGCATTAAATATTTAGAGTTATGTTTCAAACTTAACTCAACTTAAGTTTATTATCAAAACAAAAACAAAAAAGTTTGAAAGGGAATTGTATCAATGATCAATAAATAAAAAACATCAACAACGCAAAACGAAAGGTTTTAAAAAATTATTAATAAAGTTGTGTGTGAATAAATAAGTGGTGTTATAAGAGTAAAAGGGTTTAATAAGTTTTAAGAAGTCATCAATAAAGTGGTGTTAAGTGGCGTTAAACGAGTAAAGAAGTTTTGTACTTACAGATAAATTTTAAAAAAACATTATTTCAATCTAAGGAGTTCTTTATAACAACCATCAATCATCAAGAAAAAGGTGAGAATTTCATTTCATACATGATATTACAAATGCCTTCAATCGAGTAAAAAATGACAAAAAGCTGAGAAATGATTTTCAAACGTGATGTTATGTAATGACTTCAATCAAGTCAATAACGACTTCTATATAATCTATTACTTAAAGTGATGGGTAAATTAAATTAAATCATGCATAACAAATCCCCAAGTAGCCTTGCTTATTAGTGGGAGACTCACTAATCTCTTTAGTCAATCAAAAGGATTTAGATAGGGAGGTACAAAGTCCGTATACCTCTATATCATTATGGTCGAGGCTTTTGGATGAAAATTAGAAGTAGATATAGAATCAAGTAACCTCCTTAGGGTTGAGATTGTTAGAGAGCTATAATCTTTGATAATCTCAATATATTAATTGCACCTTTTTTTTGTTAAGATGAGCATCCAAAGTCATAGCTAAAAGATAATTAACAGTTACATTTTGATCTTGGGTAAAGAAATTATTCAAAAAATTGTTTGAAAGGAAAAACCTCTAAAATTTTCTCTTATGAAGAAAATTGGAAGATGTTAAAGTATCTAGGAACCACAACCCCCACCTACCTTCAACCTTAATGCCTAAAATGTTGACTAGGCTAATATGGCAAGTCGCAATGGAAAATACTAAGCAAAGATTCTCTAGGTGGGGAGTAAAATGGTCAACATGAAAGGTAAACTAACCTTACTCAAATGGATGCTTCTCTCCATGTAGATTTATTTATGCTTAACCTTGTTGGCTTTAGAAGGGATCTTTAAGGAAATCCCAATTATAATAAGTAATTTTTGCAGAAGGGAGAGAAGAATTTAGATAAAAGAAAATTACGTAGTAGCTTGGAAATTGTTCTCCTTCCTATAAAAAAAGAAGCTTTGGGTCTCAAATACCCGGTGCTTTAAAAACTTCTTTGAATGTAAAACTCTTATGGAAACTAATCACGGGGCAACCAAAATGGTGGAACAAAAATAATTGAAAGATAACAATATAGAATTATATATTTGCATGATAACACCCAAACATGGTAAGCAATTTAAAATTCATTTTAGGTCTCCAAAACCTAGATCTCTTGGGCACAAAGAAAAAAAAAGTCAATATATGGGAGGATAAGATTATGGGAGTCTTCCCTCTTAGCACTAGTCTAAAACTCAAGCCACTTACATAATGGATGCCAATGATTCACATCAAGTCACTTGGAAACATTTTCTTTTTAGGAAAACTCTACCTATAAACAATGGAAAAAGGATGAAAACATATTGTATTTACCCCAATAGATCATAGAAAAACTACAAATACTAGAAGAAGAAGAAAACATTAAGGAAATGAATCAAGATAACCTCCCCCATTGGAAAAAAATGAGTCTACATGGTAAAGGTAAGACATACCTCTCTCTAGACATAAAATACACCATTAAAAGGCATTTTCCAAAAGAAAATAGGGTTGAAATAATGGAATCACAAAATCTTTATTTTTCACTAACCTCTTTGTTTGAAAATTCCTTTAACAATGGAAAAATTGATGCAATGCAATGTAGATCCCTCTTAGTGTGAGTTGTGTATTTATGAATTTGAAAAAATTAACTTATTTTTCATTGATTATGACTACATTTAAAGTGTTAGTATAACCATGGATATGATAAGAAAAACTTACCAAACTTTTCAAACTAGAATAACCATAATAAACTTCTCCAATTAGGATAACAAATACCCAAGGTCAATAAAAATAAAGCCCATACTCAAAAGAATCTAGAATATATGTATTATTGTAAACTTAGATGGCCTAAAATGAAGCTATTACTAAGGGAAAATAATTCCACCATAAACATAGTCCAATGAGTGGTGTGGGACTTTTAAGAAAGTGTCTCAACAAATTGTAGTTTAAAAAAAACACAAACAACTATGCAAAATAATGATTTCAAAATTGGAAGATAGAAAGAAGAAAGGGTAACAAGAGACCATTGAGTATACCAGAAATTGAAATAACTCCTAGATTACCATGTACTCTACTTTGACAAAACTTTTCAAGGCAAACCCAAGATTAATGGGGGTTGGAGGTTTCATGCTCAACCCATATGAAACCCTCCTAAAGGATTTTGCTTGGGGATTAGGTCACAAGTTCAATGGCACTACATAAGTTATAGCCTTACTTAAAGCCTTACATCCAAATTCAATAATATGGTGGACTTTATGTTATCGATATCACATAGAAATGATACACCAACCCACAAAATATTCAATTAATGAGAGTGTTTTCTAGTGACTATTTTTTGTCAAATGTTTTTTTCCAATATTTGTCCATTAACATTTTTCTCTATTAACATTTGTCTACCTTTTACATAAAACATGCTTAAAATAGTAATATTAACTAAATTTTACAATTTTTCATAATTAATTATTATTTTTATTAAATATTTATTTACATATTTATATGTATAATTTTTTTTTAAATAATTATGTAAAATACTCTACTTATTTAATATTTAAAACCTTTAAAAAAATATGTATGTTTGAACTACCTACATAAGAAAAGGTTTTACTTACATAAACTCTTCCATATTCGAAGAAAGTTAAATGCAAAATCAAAGGAGAAGGCTTAACTCAATAGAAACTAGGTACTCACCAAAATGAATGAAGAATCCTTTTTTTAGATTAGGTATTTTTAGAATGAGAACTATCACGCGGAAAAAATTGCAAAGTATCAACATACGAGGTCTCATCAATATCTCATCCCCTCTTCCTTTTGTCTCAACGTGTCCCATCATCCCCTCTTCAACCCTCCCCACCCACCAACGTGCCTCTTCTTCACTCCTATGCACCCCTTTCAACCTTTCCACCCCTTGCTTTCTCCTTTTTATAGTGCCATTCATTTTGCTCATGTTGTTAGTACTCATGCTCATTGACAATACCGACATTTACTCTATCACCAACCTTTCTCGATTTACTATCTGTAAAGGAAGAAAGACAAGTATTCATTTGGCTCCCCTAATGTCATGTTTATTGCCTTTGATTTATAAATGAAATTGGTAGAGTTTATTTCTCAATAGTGGTGTCCATGCTACCACGTTCACATTTAGAGATGATGTGTGTGATTTAATGGGACTATTGGTGTAACACAACACATTGACATTATGGAAGAAAAGGATTAAAAGCAACACATTGACATTATGGAAGAAAAAGATTAAAAGCAAAAGAAGGGAGGGATGAACCAAGCAATAGAAGCCATTGTAATTTGGTAGATTCGATGTATTCATAATGTTGTTTTTATCATATAGAAGAAAAAGATTAAAAGTAAAAGAAAAGATGAACCAAGTAATGGAAGTCATTGCAATTTGGTAGTTTCTAAATGTTGTTTTTAAAGTAATATTTAGGAGGTTGGATTTTATTGAGTTGTGTTTAGATCAAATAGAAGATACGGGGTCTCCCAAAATTTTGAGGCAACTTAAATGAATAATGTTTATTTAAAAGCTTGTTATAGACAAGGACAAAATCAATCAAATAATAGTCAAATGCTTCAACTTACAAAATATAACAAGTTATAATTTATATTTGTTTTTCTAATCTCAATATATTTCTTGTTTGACTGTTAGCTTGGTAGGTTATGTTATCATCAAGTATGTATCTTGCATTATGAGCACAACTCAAACCATAATTTTGACAAATGCAATGTAAAGTGTTATGCATGTTGATATGTGCAGTCATTTTATGGGTATAACCATGGTGTCTTTTGTTAAATAATGGACTTGTCTAAATATCAGACAATTTTGACTTTTTCGACCATTCTTAACGGAATTCAGTGATTTAATTTTTGTTTATATCATAACTTTTCATTGTTCAAAATCCATTTTTTATTGCAAAAATGGAATCAATGCCCTCAAAAACCTTTATTTCGCCCTAATTGTGCAAGCTCAACACCTTATATTTATGGCTCCAATAATTTCAATCGAATTTTTGGGGAAAATGTTTGGAAAACGAGCCAAAAAAGAAGTCCAAATTGTATAATCTTTAGACTACTCTCTCTCTCTCTCTCTCTCTCTCTCTCTCTCTCTCTCTCTCTCTCTCTCTCACACACACACACACACACACACACACACACACACACAAACACACACACACACACATGCATGCACATGTGCGCATGCATATATTTCATTGCAATATATTATGAAAATATCAAATAATATTTATTTAGAAATTTATTTTAGCCTTGCAATGGATTTGCACACGCAATTCCAGATAATAAACTAAATTTCAATGCAAATTAAAAAAAATGGTCGCATGCTAATTACGACAAGTCAATCAAATTTTGTTTAAAAAGGTTGAACATTATTAAATTCATGTAAGAGCACAAGGTCAGAATTACCTTCTTGAACATTCAATAAAGAGGATATTATCTTCAAGACCCACTTAAGAAAAAACATAACCTCAATAAAGTCTCTCCATTAAAACACAAAAAGAAGTGCTAACACGAAGGACGATCATTGTTGTCAATAGGTGTGATTTGTTGACCATCATTATTTGGCTTAGTATCTTTGATATTGACCCAACTCTCATTACTTGGACCAATATCCTTAAGCATTGTCTCATTCTCTAAGATAATAAGGGCGAGACATAGGAACTTATCATTCAAGGGTCATGGAGGAGGACTATAAGGTCAACTATACATTGATATTACTTTTCTAGAACAACTCAACCAACTTTTTGCCTTAACCTCTCACCAGAGCACTGTGACTACCTAGAGGAGGGGGAAATTCCTTGCATTATGAGTACAAAGCTTCATGTTGACTTTTTAACTCCATCAAACCACTATGACTTTGGAGGAGGAAAATGAAGTGAGATAATAAACATGAAACTCCTAGCTCACAATACAAAGCATTGGCCCTAGCCCAAGTTATTGTAATGCTCTTATAAAAACTTAAAGCATAATATTGATCGAAGCCGATAAGCAAGGCTTCTCTTGCTTGCCCCCTGGTACTTACAATATCCTCCTTAGTCATCACAATTATATCAATCTTCATGTCATGATGACTCATGTATTTGGGTTATTAATTATTTTTTCCCTTGGTTACCTTCATATGCATGGCACCACCTTCACGGTTTTTGTAATGGTCTCCTCCCAGATTCTGAAGAAATCCAACAAGCAAGATCTTCACCAAAGTGGGAAACATACAACCATAGGAGTGCAATTCGCTTTCAAAAGAATGGGTTCAAGTTCGAGTTCAAATGCTCTTAGCCCCTGCTGCAGTCATTTATGTGTCTTTATTATCAAGTTGTTATTGAAATCCTTTGGTTGGCTAGTCCCATCTTTTAAGTCGCCTCCTAGAATTATGGCCTCTTCGTTCTTGTCTTGGGTTCGATGATCTAAATTATATCATAGTCTACTCTGTTCGACCTTCTCTTACATTTTAGCACCCTTATTAAACCGAATTATGCTAAAGGCCTTCACATAGTGAACTTTAGTTATGAAGTCTTTATTCACCCAATTTCTATAACCCTTGAGCAGACACTCCCAAAAGCTAAGGTTTACCCTGGTGTCTCTATAGAATTCTACCATGTGCCTTCCTTCCTTTGCATGTCTTCTTCTCTAGTGTTAGATCCTTCTTCCCCGTGTAATAAGGAAAAAGACTCCCCGTATGGTTTTGAATTATCTCAGGAGCAAAAATACATAGCTCCCCTCAGACCACTGTACTTCAACCACAAGTATGTTGAGAATCATAGAAAGCTATGTAGCATGGCCACAATTGTTGATATTAGTGAGGTGAACCAACATAGGAACCAGAGAAAGAAACCTGGTAGCATAAAGCAAATCCAAAAGAAATTACATGGCTACAGGCTCTACAATCATAGTTTCATTATGAGCTATAACAGACAATTTCCATCAACAATTCCAAGAGCAAACTATAAGGAACTACCCAACTAAGGTTGTAACCAACTCTCCTTGTCTTGTCTAATGTTTTGTAAATCTATATTAATTCCAAGGAAGTTTATGAGGCATTACGCATACCATATAATAGACAACAATAGTAAAATTTTGAATATTCAAGAGACAAACAACTCTCTAATCAGCAAAGTGAAAATTTTAAAAATTATTTGGAACTGTCTTATAATCTTTTTGTATTAGATGGCTAAACAATCAAGTCGTAACCTTATAATCTTTTTGTATTGAATAGATAAAAATCAAGCCGTAACCCTTCTTTTTTAATCAATGTAATCTTTTTATTCTTGTTAAAAAAACATTTTAACCCTCTCTCACAACTCCTCCTTGAATAATAAGTTCCTAAATCTTGTTTTTTTCACACGTGAAAGTGTTGGGACTTGAACTTACTTTTTATGTCAAGGCCCTGCCAGAATCAAACATAGGTCCATTCATTCACTTATTCATTAGATAGGAGCTCAACAAGAGCAAACATGTCACTTATAAGAATTAAATCTGGGTGGAGAGGGTAACATTCATTCCTCCCAACCACCCAACCTACAACCAATGAACAAATCTAAATTTTACCATTGACATCTCAAAGAATTAAATATTTTCCATATCCTTTAACCAAGGTGAGAGAACTATGGTGATCCTTTTACTTATCAAAGTTCTAAACCTATCCTCTCCCACTCAATGTCGAGTGGGAGAGGATGGCACTCGACATTTCTCCAACCTATACCAAGTAAACCCGAAGATCACTCCAAGGAAACTGATGGAACTGGTCGATTTTTCCCAAATTCTATCTTCGAGGAGCAGAACATCCATTTGAATGATCTTGTTGGTATGGTAGAACTCAAGGTGGTGATTCAATCATTAAAGGCTAACAAAATCCCTAGCCAGACAACCTCCCAATTGAATTTTATATTAGCTTCTTGGATATTATGGAAAACGACCTTCTGGATGTCGTTGAAGAGTAAGGGCTAGGGGTATGATTCATGGGTCTTTCAACAACACCTTCATTGCGCTTATCCCCAAGAAGGACAAAGCTCTAACACTTGACGATTATCGACCGATATCTTTATGCAACACTATATATAAGATAATCGCCAAAGTTACTGCCAACCGAATCAAGGTGTTCCTGACAGGGTATATCAGTGATGACCAATTCGCTTTTCTCAAACACAAACATATCTAAGAGCCCATTGCCATTACACAAAAGGTTTTACATTCGACTAAACAGAGGAAGGATCCTTTGGCTCTCTTCAAAGTCGATCTGTCCAAATTGTATGATCGTGCCAACCAGATCCTTATAAGACTTGTAATATCCCGATTTTGACCCTGTTGCATTAAAATTGTAAATGATGTCAATGTTGTTATTAAATCATGGTGAGGAGCTCAAGGCCAAGGCCTTGCCATCGATTTAGCGTTTTATGTATCAACAATTAAAATCAATGCCTATGGTTCTCGTGCTAGCTAGACACAATATAAATTGAGACATCATGTAAATATGCAATTTAATAAAATACCCATAACTAGCTATGCAATGCAACAAGAGATGGGGGCATGATTTTCACAAGGAATAGGGAAGGAAATTATTCAAACCCTTGAGCCAATAGCGTTAAGCTAAATTTCAATGAGAGAACCCATAAACTCTCAACTACCCACTTTGGCTTATGCACCCAATCATTTAATTCTTCCAAGAGTTGGTTGAGGTAGTTAATGCATTGGGAATGGAGAGGTATGGCGGTCAATTTTGTGTATGGGAAAGCCATGAATTTTGGAAATCATATTTTTGCTTGTGGGGCAAGAAAACACACAAAAATGTGTGCCCAATCCATTCCTCACCCATGATTTTCACTTCCTCACACAGCTGGAGCTAGCAGGGGCATTTACTTCACGTTTTCCTGCATTTTCCTTCATCTTTCCATGGCTGGGAATCCGTTTTTGTGTTGCACAGTGGATGGGTAGAGAGATTCACGATTTCGGGGTTTATAGGGGTCGTTTCTGCCCCTGTAAGACCCATAAAACATTTTTTGAAATCAAATTTTATCTCCCAAGGTGGATTCCCCATCTACCATTTCGTTTTTTTGGTTGCCCATGATTCCTGAGACTAATGGAAACCCCATCTTGGGCATCCCACTGCCAAAACATTTTTATTCATATCCAACACTTATGTTTTGTTGTTATGTGCATCCTTGTTTTGGTCTGAACTGTAAGTAAGAACCAAGAGTGGAAGAGGACCATAATTGGCTTGATAAACCTAGTGAAGAAAGGAACCTCACAAAAGATAAAAAGGGGTTGGCTACTCTTTTATGCACACCCTGAAGAACACTAGAATGGAAGGTATGGTCTGAGGGACTGTGTAGTAGTGAAGGGAATACTTCCTTGTGTTGGGTGTGTAGATATTGTGGAGGCCAAGCTAGATATATCTTGTAGAGGTGTCCATAGCTCTGTGGTTGAGCTCACTAGCTTAGCAATTCTTCCTTTCCACTACCTTAGCAGCCTGATAAACCCAATTGTGGATTGGCTTGGCTGAACCTTGGTGTGTATTTGGCTATGTGTGGGTCTGTTGTTCCCTTTTTCCTTGTAGAAATCATGCCCAGCTCAAGGGTAGCAGTTGTGTTGAGAGATTGATGAGCACAACTTGCCTATGGTTAGGTGGAACATTGCAACGACATAGTTAGTTGTTCGGGGAAACTCATTTTCAAGATAAGTACTCTCTTGTATTAATTCTGCAATCTATTGGTTTTAAGAATTATTATGAATGTATTGAATGCTTTACTTCCGTTGTATTTTCTTGCATTATACATTTGCATATGTATTTTACTTCCAATGTATTTTGTTTATGTTCATGGGGCTAGATGCTCGGTTACAACGTCGTTGTGCCCTCTCCATCGTGCTAGATCGACAAGAGAGGACGTGACAAGACTAATCCTCCTACATGTCGGTTTCTCTCTAATGTTGGTAAACTTGATATACACCTCGATTTCATCTGTGTCTCTGGTTGTTCTTATGAATGGTTCGGCTATGATTTTTTCAAACCAGGTCTGACAGGGCTGTCCACTCGCCCCTTTACTTTTCAATCTTATGATGGACGAACTCAACCGACTGGTGAACATAACTACTTCAACATGTTTATACAAAGGTTATAGTTTTGCTGGAAATGCACATGTCACTCATCTTTGTTTCGTAGATGATCTATTATTTTTCACTGATGGTTCTCGCAGTGACGCGCTCATTTTTAAATCTTCTATCAGAATGTTCAGCTCTGCTTCAGGCATGCGATGTAATAATCTGAAGTCCTCCTACATGAATCTAGATCTGGATGAGACTAATTCTCTAAAAATTTTGAGTTTGCCCTTGTAAACGTGGCTTCGAGTCTAAACTACCTGGGTTACCACATTAAACCAAATGACTACCTCAGCAAAGATTGGGCTTGGATGTTGGCTCGTATTGAAAAAAGGGTCATGCTCTGGCACAATAAATGGATCTCCCATGGGGGAAGGTTAACTCTGATCAATGTCGTCATCGAAGCCATACCAGTTTACTGGTTCATGCTTTCTTCGATTCCTGTAGGTACTCTTCGGCGAATTCGAATCATGTGCAAACATTTCTTATGGGGAGGATTGGATAAGGCTCAAGATTTCCCTTGGACTGCATGGAAGATCATTGCTCGACCTAAAATCTTGGGGGGATGGGGGCTCAAAGATCTGCCCTCCTTTGCTAAGGCGATAGTCGCTAAGTATGTGGGGCGTGTCATTACTGGAGTTGGATTACGTAATCGAATTATATATACAAATACATTGCTCCCCTCTCCATAAATGAATGGATCCGCTCCATGGACAAACACTTACCAAACTCCTCCATTATGTGGAAGGCCATAAAAAAATCTTTTCACCTTATCGACGATTGCCTTGCTTGGCATATTTGGAACGAGAGATCGGTTCGTATTGGACAAGATGCTTGGGTTGGCGCCTTGAATTTTGTTAGATTTCCAACAAACCTAACAAATAAACTGATTGAATGTGGTTTCACTCATCTACATCACATCTGGAAGCATAATTGTACACCGCTCACACAGTTTTGGACGTCGGTTGCTGAACTTGAACTTTCGGTCGAGGAATCCTTGATATGGGAGCGCTACATCAACATCCTTCGAAACAACTTGGTTTACCTTAACAATAAACCAAACATCTTAAAATGGACCAAAAACGTAAAAGGTGGCATTTACGTTCCTAAGTTGGGTTATTTGGCAATCATAGTGGAGGAAGAATCAACTCCTGCCTGGTGGTGCCATACTATTTGGAAAATCAACTGCCAGCTCAAAATTCATCTTTTTCTCTGGCTTCTCTTGGAAGGCAACGTACCGGTTTGGGACACCTTGGTTCACAGATTCTACACTAGTCCCAGCAGGTGTCCTCTTTGCGAAAAATATGTTGAATCCATAGATCATTTATTTATTTACTGTCAATTTTCTTGTGATGTCTAGAGTCACCTCTCTACACTTGCTGGCTCTCGTCTTTGTTGGGATGGAAACAATTTCAATATTGCCTGGAAGACATGGTCTCGTAGTAGCTCCTTTGCTGCCCTACTTGCGTTTGCTGCATGGGGAATTTGGCTCGGCAGGAACAAGGTAATTTTTGATGATAATTATATTCTAGCTTAGATTATCGCGGGATGTTGTTATGGTGTTTTCAAAGCTTTCCCTCAAGTGGTCTCCAATAAACCAACTCACTCCATCACTCCTCCATTAGTGGATGCTTCACACCCCCGGGCCTTCGTGGATGGAGCTTCACAAGGTAGGCTTGGGGTCGGTGGCGCCGATGGGATCTTTCATCTTACCAACTCTCTATCCATCCAATTCGTTGTCGGTCTGGGTGATGTGATGAACAATATCACTGAATTCTTAGCTTGTTTCATCCCCTTGAGGCTCTCTCACTCATATGGGGTTCAACATCTTCAGATTTTCGGTGACTCTAAATTGGTTTTCGATTGCCTCAAGTTGAGCAAGCTTCCTTGGAACATTTTTCTCCTTCCCTTCTACGAGGCCATTGACAGGATCATACCTCTTTTCAGCCGGTTAGTCTTCCAGCATACTTTCAGGGTGAACAACTGTGAAGCAGATCTGCTCTCCAAGAAAAAGACCTTTTTTGCCAGCTGGTTATATGGACAAATGGGAGATATCTGAGGGCATCTTGACATCCTTGAGACGCTCATGCCTCTATTTTTTTCTTTTGTGATGTATTTAGATCATATATAATTATAGATGGCTTATCAAGCAAAATGTTTTTTTTTTCTTTCTGTTGAACATTGGTCTTACTGACAGATTAGTTATCATACCTCTTTTATGGGATGTATGAACATGTTAAATATAAACTATATTGTTTTGTAAATAAAAATATGACTTTTTTTTTTTAATTTATATTTTTTATGATCGCAATATCAAGTTAAACAAAATGCAATGAACAAGGACGTTGTATTGGACAAATCGCATGAGTGCACATGTCGCTTATGAAAAGCGTGCAAGAAAACAAAATATGCACTCTCAATGGCTATCTTGGAGCTTTCAAAACAGACAATTAACAAAGATCTATTCTTCACATGAGGACCATGATGAAATGCATTTGACGGGAGAAATCAAACAAATATTCTCCACAGTAGTCCTAATTAAAAAAACCGTTTTATATATTTTGTTGAGAGCTGGAGATAAACAGATGCCACACACTTTAGCAGGAATACTTGGTGTATATCTATCTTTACACATAAGGCCCATATCTTTTTGAAAATAATCCCAGATTTGATAGAGAACACACGCCCTACGATTTCTGTCAAACATAAAATAAAATATCCATTGTGGATACAAATCTGCATTCTAGGGTGTGAAATTCCATTTCATTGGAGAAGCGATAAAGATCGTTTATCTTTTTATTTTTTATCAACCGTTCATTGTATTTTCAACTCAAAATTATCCACTTCGGAATTTTCAATTTGAGTTGATGACTATTGATTAAGAAAGACTATACCCTTGCCACCACCAAGAATTCCAAATACAAGCATGGAAAGAGACAAGTCTCTATTACTTCTCCATTCACCATAAAAGATCCTCCCATCCAATGGGTCCTTCCTTGTCCCCTTAGGCCAGTATGGGTACCTATGATTTCATCTAGTGAGATGTTGATTTCCACTTCCCTGTGCTGTGCTCTATGACAAGTCTGTATAGATTTTTGAGAGAGAAAATAGCCCATGTCTACATTAAAATGTGTTTAAAAATGTGTTTGGTTAATGACAAGTAAATTTGGGCATTTTATTTATGGATGGAGTTTTTTTAAATCTTTGTTTCAATCATTTAATGATAAAATATATTTGCGTATGTTTAATGGCAAGTTATCATCATAAGAAGGGATTTATTGTTAAATACAATATCACATATCATGGACTTAGTATATATATTAGGTAACTTGAACAACAATATATGGAAAAAATATGTCATTGTAGTATCGTGATTTGTGACTATTATATACATAATAATTACATGTTAAAGAAGGTCCACCAAACTTGACATCAAACATCAAAATTAATAAAAATGATGAATCAACTAACATGGACCACTAAAATTCATCTAAATTTAACTAATACATAAATATAAATACAAAACCATAAAAACATACTATCAAACAAACTGCCAAAAACACTGTAATGCATATGGTGTGGCTAAAGCTAACCCAATAACCTTATTTTAAAGGTGTAAGTTATTAAGTGGACAAGCTGAAACTTTTCTAACATGTGCATTTTTTTTGAAGAGGTAAAGTTCTATTTAGTTGGGTTCATTTTTTTCAAAACTCTCCTCCATCATGTGGAATTATGGATTCCCTTCTTTAAAGGAGTGAGTTAGTAAGTGGTCAAAAAAAACTTTTATGGCAAGCCCATTTTTTTCAATGAGGTAAAGTTCTGTCCAATGTGATCCATTTTTTTCAAAGCTACAACAATATCTAAAAAAGGGCCAAACCCTAGGGGCAAAGTTAAACGAGGTTCCCATCAATCATGTGGAACTATGATTTCTCTCCTTTAAATAAGTAAGTTATTAAGTGGACAAACTAAACCTTTCCGACGAGTCCATTTTTTCCCAAAAAGGTAAAGTTCTGTCTACCTCATTTCATTTGAGATTTCAACAACTTAGATCATCTATGAAAAATTTACTCTCGAACATGGGGGTGATTTCCAAAAAACAATGGGTTTGTTCACTTATTGACTTACTCCTCTTTTAATAGGGATGGCAGGTGCGAGGAGGGATCATATTTGAGCATGAAGGAAATATAGAAACAAACTTTGCTTGGGGTTTCAACATTGCCTCCCATAACAATGTTAAAGAGTTTTCATTTTTTCAAGGTTTACATTTACTTAAGGAGCAAGGTGTGCATTGTGCAACTATAGTCAACGACTCCTCGATCACAATAAGGTCCCTCCTACAAAACTCTACTTCTAAAAATCCTTGCCTATCTCGCTTGGTGCAAAGAATAATAGAATTATCCAATCATTTAGAATAATTTTTCTTCTTTCAATTGTTGCAATCACATGATAAAGAGCTTGATCATCCTGCAAATATGGCAATCCATGAATGAAGATCAATTAAGAAAAAGTGGGTTGATGGGCTGGGGGGGTCTTCATTATAACCATTTCCCATTACATTAGTCAACATTAAACCCTTAGGGGGTTCTTCATTACAATCCTCTCCCACATTAATCAACATTAAACCCTCAATGGATTGTGTACAAGTGTCTCCTTCAATGGCCTTAAAAGGACTATGGGTTGTGACCATTAAAATGTTGCACTCCATGATGCTACTAGTTGTTGACACTTCTGAAGATTTAGAGCATGCTGATCCAAAGTCTTTCCATGTATGGTTTTATTTTGATTAAAGCATGGGCTAGGAGTGTATTTTCTTCCCTCCCCCTTACCTCTAGTTTTTATTGTTTGGCATCAAGAGCTTTTTCTAGTCGTCTCAATCCAGGGAATGTGATGGGTGAACATCAAGAAATTTTCCGTATGGATCTTAGTGCTTTAGGTGACATACATTTGATTTGGGGCATCCCAGTTTTCTACGAAGGATGACGAAGTGTAGGAAGAATTGGTTTGTGATGTTTGAGTTGGTGGAGGCTAATAGAAGTGTGAAGCGATGTGAAAAGGGGGTCGTAGAAGCTGAATAATGTGAGGTATTGTTGGTGCTATATTGGAAAAATTTGCAAGAGGCATGGGAGAAAAAATTGTTTGTGGAAATTTAAGAGCAAGACAACATGTTCAAATTGCTATTGTATTAAGGAAAATGTCGAACCCACAACATGAAGTTAGGGTATTTGAATAGGTACAAAGAAACAAGTATTGAAAATCGGACCTTCGTTCATAATATGTGGTTTCTCTATTGGTTCATATCTCCAATTTCCCTAATCTCCCATCTAGGGACTCCCCAATCCCTTCCTCCTTCTAATTTCATCTCTTCTAGCTCGAAGGAAGAAAGTGCAAGGATTCAATGCAATCCCAATTTGCAATTGGAAGTCAAGATAGTGGTCCACTCCCTATAATGTAAAAGAAATGACGTGCATTACAAAGAGGACAAGAAGTAAAACTAGGGGAAAGAAAATGCCCTACATGAGCAGGGTAGGACTAGTCAATGTGATGGTTGGATAAATCATTATAGGATTTTTTAAAACAAAAACAAATTAATTTGACTTACTAGATCTAGCCATTTTTTTATCCATTTTTTTCACTCGAAAATATGCTAACACTTGTTATTATGGAAAATCAAGGTAAGGTATGAACAGATTACATAATCCACTTAATCATTACATAGGGGCCTGTCACTTACAAGAATTGAAACTGGGTGGAGAAGGTAACATTTTTTTACATAGTCAAAGTAAGCTCCAAAAAGCAAATGTCACAAAAAAAGATTTAAACCTAGGTAAAAAAAATAACAGCATTTCTCCCAACCACTCAATCGACAATTATCCACCTGTATTAACAAAGTGTGACTTTTCTTTTTTCCTGTTATCTCCCAAATAAATTAGATTTATTTTTGATAGTATGAAGAATTTAAATGATGCAATGAAGGATATGAAGATCACTAACAGTTTTGAAGACCTCTATTTTTTGATGCAAATTTCATCAAGTTGTGGTTTCGGTGGCTTGGGCAAGGATCAAAACATCTCATTAGCCACCGAAAGATGGAAGATAAATGGCGAGTGGAAGACCCCTTCGGTAGATAAACGTATCGCTAAAACTTTTATTGCATACGAAATAGTTTTAAATAGGGACCGGAGGTATAGTCCTCTATTGCGCCGACATTGTGGAGTCTCAGTGCACTGCGGCGCCGCAACTGCGGATAAGAGAATGATTTGAAAACACTAAGGTATCGGCGAGATAAGTCTGCTAAGGGGCCGAAATAGATGAAGAAAGATAGACTACGGGGTCCGCAAGCAAATGAAACTTCGGTGTCGGAACCTAGAATCACTAGCCGTCAGCAAGATAATGAGATGGGGAGCCGAAACTGCGGAAGACAAACAGACAAGGCTTTCGCGACCAAAGGAAAACTGAGGTGATCGGAGGTTGAAGGGACTAACGATCTGCGAGTTAGTCTACTAAAGAGCCGCAACGACGGAAATCAAACAGACTTCAGGTTATGAAACAATACAAAAACATCGTCGATCGGAGGAACTAAAGACAAACAGGCGGCAAAATAGTTCTCTGCGGAGCCGCAACGACGAAAGGAAGAAAGACTACGGGTTCCACGAACAAACAAAAATTTCGGCGTCGAAACTTGGAATCACTAATTGTCGGCAAGATAGTTAAATGGGGAGCCGCAACGGCGGGAAATAAAAGGAATACGGGTCAACGAAGTTCACAAAGCACAAAAATGAAAGATCATTGGCGATCAGAGGTTCAAGGAATTAACGATCAGTGAGCTTGTCCTCTAAAGAGCCGAAACTGCGGAAGACAAACAGACAAGGCCTCCGATAAATTAACAGAAAAGCTTTCGATAGCGCAACAGAAAATCGTCGACGACCGAAGGAATAAAAGACTAATTGTCGGAGAGTTTAGAACCAAGCAGCTCCGCGGCGGTCAGAAGAACTATAGACTAATCGTCGACACAATAGTCCATTAAGGAGCTGGAACTGCGACAAACATTCAGGCTTGGAGTGCCGATGGGCTAGAGGAAAACGTTTTTCAAACATCAATCGAAAGTTGTGAAGACTTCAGATCGACGAGCTAGTTCTCAAAGGCACCACAACGACGAAGGAAATAGAGACTTAGAGTGCCGATGAGCTAAAATAAAAAGCCCCGATCGTGACAGTGGCGGTAAGTCGGGAAATTGCAGAAACGTACCTGCCAGCGGATTAAATGAGGAAAAGCACTTCAATTAAACGACAATACACTGGCTGTTGGCAGCAATTTCACAGCAAACCAACAGTAGGGGTTATAAGCTACCACTTCAGTCATTAAAAGATCGCCCAGTGAACTAGATCTTCACAATGAATAAACAAATTGTTAGCAAGGGTTTGAAGCCCTAATCGAGAAAAAACTATGACTTTCATTTATTTTGATGTAAACAGATTGGATTTTCAGGATCTGTAAACTTTGTAAAAGGCTATAAAGCCCATGATTATTTCATTAATAAAGGTTCGACTCTGGGGATTTATGAGCCTGTTCCATTATCAAGCGTCTCATCTGGTTTATTTTAAGTATAAGCTCTTTTGTTGTGATTTGTTCAGCCATCTCTTTCTTTACTGTGTTTATTGCCTGAATGTGCATTTAGGTAATTTTCAGATTTATTAAAGGGCCGATAGCTGTCATCCTATTGGTCATTTAGTGATATTTGATTTATAAACACCATCCTCAGCAAGATTTAGCCATTTATATGCATGTGTTATGTGTGTAAGTCTGCCTACCTGGTGAGTTCTCCATCCTTGCACCTTTTTGTCAAACTACTCAACAAGTTGTAACTAAAAGCCTTGTGATTGAGTGAGCTTCATGCATGTCTTGAGAGTGAGAGGTTATATAGGTTATCCGGCTTGATCCAATTCAGAAAAAACCCCAAAAAACAATTTAAGTTACCAGACATCCTTAAGCTACAACCTAGACGAGTTTCCTAAATTGATAACATTTCCAATAATAAAATTTAACAAAATTTAACCATTTGTGACTTTTTTTTTGGTTGGTTTGTTAGTTTGTTTTAGTTTTTTTAATAGTACCTCCCTAGACCGGAGTAAATTAGAGCCCCAAACAGAGGTCGGTTACCGGCCCACATGGTAAGATTACTCTTACACGTGGCAAGAAAGGCCGGCCCTCTTCTCTTTAAAGGGAGCGGCAGTGCAACATTCCTCTTTCTCCTGTTGCCTTGCCATTTTTCCCTTCGTTTTGCCTTTAGCTGTATTTAGCGGAGTATTGACAGCTTTTAAAACGCGTTTTCTTAACGATTTGTTTGGATCAATTCCATGCATTTTTCTGCTGCACCCCCAGTGTTTTCAGACAAATTTATCAATTCGAGAAGAAGTTGGTGAAAACGCTCCGAATCCGGCCATTGAAGGTACTGCAGTGGAATTCCTAACCCCACAAATTTCATTTGGCTGTTGGTTTTCCCAGGTAAAAAAAACAGTGAAAACCCTACACGGTTACGCGAAAAATTTCAATTGGGTGCTCATTTAGATCGTGGGTTCGAGTGCCCTCTGTGGGCGGTGGGATTGAGCTTTATTTTGAAGCGGCATGAGATTGGAGTGTGAAACCGTCATGGTGACGCCGAGAATCTCGCCTGTCGTGGGGGATTGGGTTGTTGGAGGCATTAAGAAGGACGCGGTGCAGGAAGCTCTCTCTGCCTCATGCAGAAGAGAGGAGGATTGGGGGGCCGAGAGGGATCCATGTGACCAGAGAATAATGCAAGCCTTTCCTGCTTCCACGACCAATAATTTGCCTGGCTCTCCTCAGCAGAAATTGACAGTAGGGTATGCTCTTACATCCAAAAAGATTAAGAGCTTCCTGCAACCGAAGCTTGAAGGGCTGGCCAGGTAATTACTGGATCCCATTGTATTTTTCTTTTCAATCTATATGGGAAATTGTGTTCTTAATAAGAAAAGTAGAGACAATGGTTTTGAATTTTAAAATATTTTGGTTCTTATTTTTCCCCAATTGAAAGGTCGGTGGATTTTTTTTAATATTTGTTGGTACCCAACAAGAAAAATTAGGACTAGCTTTAATGTCTTGCCCCATTCTTGTCTCGTTAGAAGTTTGTTCCTTTGATGACAACAAGAGCACGGTGATTAACATTTCTTTTGGATGCGCTCTTGTCTGAGAATGATTAAATATTTCTGAAAACAGCCGATGAATGATTTTACTTATGAATGCTTGCTTCTACATGCCTGAGGAAAAATCGTTGTCTGTGCTTTCTTGTTCGGAAAATTGGTTTTGTGTGCATTGAAAGGCAAAGTCTAAGCACTTGAAAATGACCACCTTTTTTTAGTTAATTTGATCGGGGTTATCTTTATTTTTGAAGTTTTACTTCTTTGACGTGGCTGCATATTCGTTAAGAGATTGGCCTTATGGAATGAATGATGGGTTATTGAACGGCCCTTTAGACTAATTAGTTTGTTGGAACTTTAGACCAATTAGTTTGTTGGAACTGCTGGAGATCCTGACAAGATTTACGACTACCATTTTTAATATTCATTTTGGAAATACGATGAACTTTTTGGAAATACAATGATATTTTTAGTCTATTAAGATTGCATACAAACATATGCTGAACCTCTTGGGGTTATATGTTGTTTGTCCCCCAGTTTCCTGAACTGCTCTATTCGCTTTTATTGAAATATATGTGGTGGCTAACAGTCGCATTTTTGTATACAGACGTATTCTGAACACCTTAGAGTTGATGCTGTTTGCCCCCAATTTCCCTTGAACTGATCCATTGGCTTTAATTGAAATATATATGGTTTCTTTGCAACAGGTCTCATCTTAACTAGTGGAACTGTTTATGTGCGCCCATTTTTTTGTCTCTTTTTTTTTGCTTTCTGGTTTCATAGGCTGGAGAGATTGCTCCTTTTTTTATTTATGCAATTGATATCTTTAAGGAGCAATTGCAACTAACAAAAACCTTGCAGGGAGTGATTTATGTTTCACGGAACAATGAGTACGATAAATGGTGGAATGGTTTGATTAGTTAAATGTGTTTTAACTTTTAGATAATAACATTGTTTTGGATGTTGCTTTGGATATTTTGGGTGGTTGAGAGGAATGATTGTTACCCATTCCACCATCTCCACTATCTCCTTGATGCCCTTGCGACATGATGCTCTTGTTGTTGACCTGCTTGACCTGCCTTTGTACCGACATTATCTGTACAAAGGACATTATCTGTCCTTCCCACCTTCTCCCAGAAACTGGTGGGATTTTCCAGTGATGTGAACCACATTGAAAATAAATAACATTAATGAGATATATATTTAATTTAATACAGCTGTTATGAAAATAGCTTGTTCTTATTTACATTCAACATTGATAATGATTTTGATCTACTGTGAAATAAAAGTTCTGCTTGGCTGAAAAATAGCAGGAAAACTAGAAAGTATAACATTGGGCTAGCCGTATCTGTGTTTTGAAGGTATAGCATTGGCGTAGCTAAGTGCTTCCTTCTAGTTGGCAGGAGTGTTATGGTTTTTCATATTTAAGCATTCCCTCTTTTTCCATATGGTTTCATTGATGCCTATTTTAGTTTATATATTGTCACTTTGGTTGCTGTTCATTAGGAGTGTACTGAAAACTCCTGCTGTTTTTCTAATCTTTTGTTCTGAATCCCGGACATTTTAAACAGGTCTTAATTTTTTGTCCACAATGCATTTTGATCTGATGGATTTATTCTTGGAACAGAAGAATTAATGTTCTCCTTTTATTAGGGTCCAGCATGATATTGCAAACATAACATCATACAAAATTAGGATATACCATCTGATGAGAAAGTTGTTGTATTTCTCCTGTAAGTTACATTCTTTTGCTTATGGGGACTTGTGGGAGGTGACTTTTTGTTAAAAGTAGGAAGCAATTTGATTTTGGATATCCAATCAGCCGCATTGAGCTTCCCTAGAATTCGTGCGGATGGTGTGGAAGTTTGAGAGCACTGGGAACTGTCTTCCAGCTACTTATGTCCTACTGGTGCATTATGGCATTTCATTTTCTGTGTAGAAACTTCCACCGATGAATTTCAAAAACGTGTTGTAAGCTTATAAAATATTCCCAGTTCTTGGCTCCTTCCTGCTGATGCTTAATGTATCTGTGTATATGCTTTATGCCAACATCCATGTTTGGGTATAGCCTTGGTGGCAGCTATTAGAATTTAGAACTGATGGGTTATTTGTTCAGTAGCCTGCCTGCCTTTGTGTTTGTCTAGTGCTTACAGTGGCTGCATTTGGAGTCTCTGCTTTATTTAATAGAAGTGATCTATGTTCATATCTTGATCATATTAATAATCAAAGGAAAACTATTTATTCAAAAGTGTTAATAAAACTTTTAGAATGGTCTTGCAGTTGCTTTCATTTAATTTAGCTTTTACTTGTTGACATATGCCTAGCTGTTCTAGTTCTAGTGTTTCCTTTTGGATAATTTAGATATTTGACCAACAGTTTTCAGTGCTGTTCTAGTTCTAGTGTTTCCGTTTGGATAATTTAGATATTTGATCAACAGTTTTCAGTTTTTCTTGGCTATTTTTCTTATAATTTTACATCACCTTACTGGAATATTTTCTTGATTTATGGGTGCTTTCAGTAAACATATATTGATGTTGTAAATTCTATCTGTTACAGAAAAAGGGGCATTTCATTTGTTGCAATAGACAGAAACAGGCCTTTAGATGAGCAGGGGCCTTTTGATATTGTTTTGCATAAGGTTAGTTGGATTCATCCATTTTACTTTTTTCTTTTCTGATTTCTGTTTCTTTCAATCATACATATGAGATTGTGGGAGTTTGCTGTGTGGTTCTGATATCACGTGTAGGGAAGTGAATTAGAAGAAAGAGAGTTGGTCAGCTAAAGTTGCTCTAAGTTGTGGGAACACTATTTTTTACTTGAAGGTTAAAACTTGTGTGTTGATTTACTTTATTTCTTTGATTACTTCTTGTCAAGCTAATGCCGTGGTTACTTATTTTGATATATTTTGTTATGCAGCTGTCGGGAAAGGATTGGCGACAAAATCTGGAGGTTAGTATGAATTGAGGAGAAAGTGCCACATCTCCTGCAGCACGTAATACCAATATGATTTGTTCTTATACTTGTGTTACACAGTATAGTTCTTTCCACCCTTTTATATGCTGCTCATTTAGCTTATTATTAATGATGTCTGCTCTAAAATGGGTTTCGAAAGAGTAGAAGTTCATTACAAGGAAGGTAAAACCATTGTAGTCAACGGGTATTTGTTGTGAGTCTTAGGATTGCCGTTAAGGATTCCACTAACTCAAAAGAAACTTATAGGTGTCTAGCACAGCTCATTTAAATGTCATTATTTTGCATGAGAAGTCAAGTAGAGATGTTTCGGTTTTCAAATTTGAAAGAAAAAATGCAATGATATGACAAGTAGAGATTTTTTAAAGCTTTCTTGCTTGCCCATTGTCTGGACCTGTCTTTGTGACATTTTGTTTTCTTAGATACGATGGAGGTTTAAGTCGTGGGCATTGGACCAACTGCGCATATACAATGTCTTTGTTCTTAAACGAAAATTTGGGTGGCCTCAGTAGGTGTAACTTTTTATTAATGTAGAACTTACAGCTTTGTGGTTCTTCTGATATAGATGTCGAAATGGTCTGTAAGATATATATATATATATATATATATACTTTTTTTTTAACTTTGATCATGTTAATATAGAGGTAGTGTTGAGGCATGATTTTGTATGACCCTTTCTAGAACATATTCCTGTTTCCTCGATTACTCATTTTAACTAGTAACTTTGTAAGTCATATTTGCTTTCCCTTAGGATGCACTGAAACGGTTTAAATTTTTCCTTTTAATGCTAATGTGATTTTGTTATCTTTATACACAATGCAACCTACATATGCACACAAGACTTGAAATGTAAGATGTCTTGTTGCTTCTGCAGGAATATAGGAAGGGCCATCCGGAAGTCATTGTTCTTGATCCCCCAGATGCCATACAACATTTATATAATCGCCAGTCAATGCTTCAAGATGTAGCTGATTTAGACCTATGTCATTGTCAAGGTAACTATCTTTGCTGTTTTCTGTAGTTCCTTCTTTATGTATTTAGTGTCTGAACTACTAACGAGCTTCTCAACCTTTTGTTTCATCTTGTGAATTTTGGTTAAATAATCCCATGTTTCAATGTGGCTAAATAATCTATTGAGAATCTTTGGTTGATATATCAGGTACAGTTGGTGTTCCAAAGCAGCTGGTCATAACTGGGGACCCTGCTTTGATTCCCAGCGCTGTTGCGAAAGCAGGGCTAAAGTTACCACTGGGTAAGTTGTCTAGTTTTATGCTGCAATAATTGATGATTAATAACTATAAAGTACTATTTCTCCTCAGTTTGAGGCTGAGGCAAATATAGGATTAGTGACAGCTACAGCATTTTCATTTTGCTATATTCTTTGTAGTTGCCAAGCCATTGGTAGTGGATGGTACAGCGAAGTCACATGCATTATCACTAGCATATGATCAGGTCAGCCTGTCAGAGCTTGATCCCCCTCTGGTGCTCCAAGAGTTTGTCAATCATGGTAAGTAACATCTTCATCTTTTGTTGTTCAAACTTCAGTTACATAATGCTTTCAGCCGTACTCTTCTAACTTATTTGGCAAGTAGTTAATCAATCAAGCAATCTACCTTGATTGCAGGTGGAGTACTTTTCAAGGTTTACATTGTTGGGGACACCATTAAAGTAGTGCGCAGGTTTTCTTTACCTGATGTGGATGAAAGTGCATCTTTGGGCTATGGAGTGATTCCATTTCCAAGGGTGTCAAGTGCTTCTGCTTCAGCTGATGATGCAGATTTAGATCCACATGTTGGGGGTGAGGTTTTCTTTTGAGCCTACCTGGTGGATTGCACTCTTTCTTATTACATTTGACTTCTGTTACATAATTTCTTACGTTTTTCATGCTTTTTATGAATCATGTATTTTAATGCTTGCAGAGTTGCCTCCACCATTGTTGCTTGATAAACTTGCAACTGAACTCCGCAGAAGGCTTGTAAGTAGTTTGCATCTTTACTTCTATATTTCATATCCTGGACGTTATTTAGGTTTTGGAGATGCTGGAAGTGATATTTCAATCTTGTTTTCGAAAACAGATAGGTGGATATGTTTTTTCTCACTTGGCTGTTATTATAATGTACTTCAGGGACTCCGACTTTTTAATTTAGACATTATTCGTGAACATGGAACAAGAGATCACTACTATGTAATTGACATCAACTATTTCCCTGGTACGTGTTTTACAATTTTAAATGCTTGCTTTTGTTGTCCAAAATTGAATGTTTGTTGCTTACACTAGATATATGATCTTCCTTTGGATTTGATTTGAGTGACTTCTATAGAACCTGTTTTCTTTAGATCGTTATCCACTGGCAGTTTCTGATATAAATTGTTATTTGTGTACAGGCTATGGAAAAATGCCTGGATATGAGCACATTTTCACGGACTTTCTTTTAAGCCTAGTACAGGGAAAGCATCGAAAGATCACAGGGGCTGGTATCTGTACTACTGTGGATAGTAATGAGTCATGACTGTTAGTGGTAGTGCCCTAAAATAGAAATTCATGTCATCTGACCTCTTCTTTTTCCAGTTTTAAATACCAGCCGCTTGTAACATCTGAACGTGTCAGATTTAGGCATTTGACGGATATTTCCAGCTCAATCAGAGAGATCATGGAGATAGAATATTCACCCAATTTCTGGATGAGATATTATTTTTACCAAATGTCCTCATTGCACAGGACTTCAACATTGTATTTCAGGTATCACGTTTGGCCAAAGGGCACGTTCCTTTGTATATTTCTGTGCAATGCTGTTTTCTCCCACAGGGCAATTCTGTCTCTGCTTAATTCGGAATTTAGGTTTGGTTGGTGGAGGCAGGTGGTCCAGTGATCACCCTGGGTGCAAAGAACAGTGGAAGTTTCAGCTACTATCCAGGTTATTATTTGTCAGCATGATACTGTTACATTCCAAGTTTATTTTTCAGCAGGACTACTTAATCTTGTCCTGCTGTTGTACATGAACTACAATTTGATTAACTGGTCACAATTCTCGTTTCATGGCATTTGTATTTAATGATTCATCAGCTTATTGTAAGTGTACATTTCTTGTTGTGCAGTTTTAACTATTGCATGACTTAATTGATATGAAACTATTCTGCTTTCTTTGTTGGTCTCTGAGGTTCTGATATAATTGCATGTTTATTATTTATCCATCTAGAATACTCGTTATTTTAGTTGAAATTGTGAAACATAGGAAAAACCTCTGAATAATATTTTTTGTTTGCAGCCTTTGCAGTGGGCTCTCACCCGCTTCGGAGTCCATCGAGGAAAAACAATGGCTTCTTTTAGTACTGTTCTTCTGCATGGGTCTTCTATAGATAACATGCGAGCAAAGATGGATTTATTGTACATATTTTTGCATAACAATTCCTTAGTAATTTATGCATATCATTCTATTGTCAATTGTATCTGGATAGGCTCATAAATCCTAATATTTGTTGTTGGAACTTTTTTACGTGTAAAATTATCAAACGAATATCAAGTTTAGTTATGTATGTGGATTTTGTGCAAGACCAAGGAGATACTGCGCCGAGGTTTTCGTTGAAATAATTCCTTGGGGAATCATTGCCCTTTCTCACTCGATGCAAATAAATGGAGCAGAAATTGATGGAAAACAATGATATTTTTAGAAAGAACGATTTCGGTAAATGAACCTCGTTGGGTCGTTTACCCTTCGCGAAATAAGACTTTAACAATCAAGAGTCGATCGAGACAAGTGGGTCATATCTTGCATTTGCAATTACAATTAACAATGTCCCGATGCATTCTATTTTTCACCGATCAATTCTATTTGTAATTTGCAATGTCATAGATTCCTCCAGTTTAATTACATGCTTGGTGTCTGTAAACTTTAATAGTGCAGGCTTATGGTCAAACAGAGTTAAGTAGAAGTGGTTTGCAGAGGTATTTTTGAGGGTAGATGCAAAGTTGCTTTAAAACTTGTTAACGGAACTTGAAATCAAAACATGCTTGGGGTTTGTAAACTTTAATATTGTAGGCTTTGGTCGAACAGAGTTAAGGAGTGGTTTGCAAAGCTATTTTTGAGGATAGCTGCAGAGTTCCTTTAAAACTTGTTAAAGGAACTTTGAAATCACGTGAGATTAGAAATGCTGGTATTGAATTGAATTTGTTGGATTATTAAATTATCTGGAACGTGAGGAACTGATGATGTCTGTCTGTACGAAATTGGCTGTATCATTTTTAGAGCGGTAAGTAGCAGATATGAAAAGTTTTAAACGTATATTTATGCTTTAAGTTGAGCATAATATTTGCGTACATGAGATGGAATCCTAGGAAATTTGCATTCCATACACTGATGTTTTGAAATTAGATGATTTTAACATGTTACAAATAGACTGCTATAACTTTAAAGGGCAAGTGAGATGAAATTCTGGAACTTCGTATAGAACTAATTTTATATGCTTGTATATGTAAAACAATAATAGTTGAAGTGATTGAATAATGTTATGTGGTATTTTTTAAAGGGAATAAATTCAAATAAAAATAATTGAAGTGATTATGCAAAGTTATGTGTTAATTTGAAAGGAATAAAATTAGTCTAAGCTAAATTTTAGACGATTTGCACCAGGTTTTTGTCAGGATCTTGTCGTATTTTTGGTGGAGGTTTGGCCAAAATTGTTGAAATTTTAGATTTGGGTTGCTGGACCTGCAATTATTGGGGTGTTTCAGGATAATTGAGTTTGCTGTAGTCAAAATTGCGGTTGCTGCAGTCAAAATTGCAATTTTCAATTTTCAGTGACCTGTCCATTGCATAATTAGGATGTTAAACTTTAATCAAATAACTGAAATTGCAATTTCAATGATATACCCATCGTCGAATCTTGGCCGAAAAAAGTCTAAATCATAGACTCTAATCAAATTTATTTGTTTTAAAACTTTGTATAATTTAAATGTCAATACATATAAATAAGAAAAAAGTGCAAATCATAAACTCTAATCAAATTTATTTGTTTTAAAACTTTGTATTAAGCAAATGTCAATACATATAAATAATAAGTTTTGTAACTTTGTATTAAGCAAATGTCAATACATATAAATAATAAGTTTTGTATTTACAAGAGTGAAGTAAATGTCAATACAAATACAAATAGATATTAAGTATTGTATTGATGTGTGAATACAAATAGATATTAAGTATTGTATTGATGTGTGAATATATATACAATTGATGCATTTATGTTAATTCATTATTCTTATTATTATGAGTTACACTTTAATAAGATTGGGAACTTTACTAATGTCAAGTAAATGTCAATAATACAAGTAAATAATAAGTTTAAACTTTACCTATATAAAGTAAAGTAAATGTTAATAATACATGTACATAATTTTGAACATACTTATTATTTACATGTATTATTGACATTTACTTTACATAATGGCTTCAGCTAATGACCAATAGATGTTACAATAATTATTATTTTAAGTGCATTGACATCTACTTTACATTGATAAAGTTCGTGAACATACCTATTAGTTACATGTATTGGTGAAGAGTGAGGAGTCATTTCCAATGAGGGCTTTACTTGTAGCCATGGGGCACCTTGAGGTAGTGATCGAACATGTGGTTCCACCTAGAAAGATTGATCTTGTGACATGTGGACACATAAGTAGATCAAAGCCCATCCCCATGACCTCTTAACATTTAATGGGGACGCAGGTGCGGGTGGGATTATTTTCGATCTCGGACAAAATACAATCACTTATCTACTTGAAGAATAATACAAATCTAATAATGAAGTGGAATGGCTCTCGCTTTTCCTAGGTTTGGATTTGTCAAGATAGAATAATATTTCAAATCTTATAGTAAGTCATCTAGAAAATGAGAACCAGCTATAAATGTGGTGTAACCAACTGCAGAAGAATCAATGATTGTATTTGTCGTTTCAACTTAGATCTCCAGGTCACCTACTTACTTCTACATCCTTGGAGGAATAACACCATAGCGGATAAGCTTGCAAATCAAGGTGTCAAAAACAATTTGAGCAATAGTTTCTACCAAAGGCCACTCCATCTTTAATAGACGTCTCTTAACAACCCTTGCAATATCATTGGGGGGTGCTTAGTTTGGCCCTCCTGTAATCCTCCTTTTTGGCATTTGACGGATAGTTGTCCACCATTATGGACATGTGGCTCTAGCACCCATGTGAAGGGTTTAAATGATAGTCATGGAATTTTGCTCCTCGATGCTTTGAAATGAACATTCGCATGCATCATGGAAGAACCCAGAGGGATGAATACACTCTCATCGAACTCAGTTCTGCATTTGTGATTCTGAGGAAGAGCTCCATAGGTTGGTTGGGTTTTGGTCTTCAACAGAAGAATTGTAGCTCATGCTCTCTTTTGTAGGACTTTACCGTGAAAAGGAATTAGGTTGTGGTCCTCTCAACCCTATGCAGGGTATATTTCCACCCTATGTGATCCCAGTTCTTAGCAATTCTTAGTATACTATGGAGAACAATGAAGGAAACGCGGGACTAAATGAAATATAGTCCACATTGAAAGATGTTAAACTTCATCTGCACTTGATTTATAAACTAGTAAGCACTGGTGCGAAAGAAAGCAGGCTTGCAGTGTGGGATGTGAAGTATTTGGTTAATCAAATGGGATGTCACGAGTCTAGAATTGATGATAATGATTGCGGCCTGCATGAGCTAATGGGCGTAGTAGACTTCATCAAAGAGGAAGTGCAGAAATTGGCAAACACGAACCATTGCAACCATTTATAGGAAACTCTAGCTCAAGACCATCTGGAGAGAAATTGCTTGTCTTTTGCATGGTGAGTGCACATCCAAGTTGGGCATGGGAGAGACCATTCGGACTTCTCATTTGGAGCTTCAGAGAGTGTTTTATTGCAGATAGGAGGTTGTTGATGTTCGTGACCCATATTTCCTCCCATTCTCTCAATTTCCACTTCCATATTTCCATGTTTTTCTATGAAGGCGCACGAGTATGAATGGTGGTTGCACCCCATTGAGTTCAATTGATGCACAAGCTCTGATGTATGATATATGAATCTATAATATCAAGTTCATATTCTTTGTAAGTCAAAATCAGAAGAAATATATATGCAAATGTCTACATTTTCAAGTTTTCTTGTGACTAGTTTCCATGTGATGATTTTCCCTTTCAATGGAGATTGTGTATTTGATGTATATTACGACTTGGGTCAATATTATATGCTTTTAGCAAGATATTGAAATGTTGTCAATGGTCCATATTCATATTTTTCTGTTTTGAACCATTATATGCACCATTTATGAGTCGAAGTTGAGCTTTATTGTGTCATTTCCCATAAGCAAATATCACTGAAATTGTGCATTCAGATATGAAGCTTTAATCCTCTATGGTAGAACTCTTAACCACATATAATGATAGTAAATGAAGTATAATTACAGTCTCCATACTCTATTCTGAAATTTGGGAGGGTTTCATAGGAGTTGGAGAGTCATTTCTACCCACACCCTAGGAGGAATTGCATCATAAATTGCTAGTAATTTTGCCATTTTTTTCATCATGCCCAATTCGAGTTGCAGATCTCTATGAACTGTAATAAAACTACCAGAGAGTCTCAATTTAAGAGTCCTAAGACTCCCCACATTAGTCCCCACCAAATTTGAGACCCTCTTGAACCATTCGAATCCCCCTAGGTCAAAACTAGTCAAGACAAATTTTCCAAAATTCTGCCTTTATTGGGAATTTTGAATTGGGACATTACATTACATAAAGTAATTGATTGAGATAAATCTTATAACAAGCTTTCATTCTATATTTAAAGAAATGTTGTAAACACGTGTTGAGAAGTGCTGAAAGGTTTTTCATTTTATGTACTTGTTTCTGTCATGACAATTTGCAAGCTATTGTGTTTCCAAATTTACCATAAAATTTACTTACCATTAACAAATAATTTAACATCATTTGGTGTTCTCACTATGGTAGGGGTTGTAATTGAACACTATGGCAAGGGGTGTAATCGATGTTGTTAGATTTATGCATTGGATACAAACCACAAAATGTTGAGAAGTGCTCAACATTATGCAAGCTACTTCGTACTCAAATTCAACACTATAGTATGTTCCCCAATATCCAAAATTTAAGTTAATTAATTAGTTGTAGAATTTAGTAACGCAAACAAACAATTACCCAATTATTTAATTTTACTAATAAACATGAAGGTAGTGCTATGATGCCTTCATTCTTAACCATGATTATTAATTCACACAGAATTTGCAAACTCCAAAGAATGAATGTAAGATAGAAATATAAGACATGGCATTCCACAACATATTTAGAATTTATGATTTTTTGACAAATAATCCTCCAATTGAGTGCAAACAAAGGATGTTCCTTCGATGGTGAAGTGTGTAAGCTTTGGCTCTAAGTCTTTATGTCCACAACTTACAACTTGAATACTTTTAGGTGCCAAACCCTCTCTATAGCTATTTCAATCAACTAACATTCTTCTACCTTGACCTACACAACAATGGTAATGAGATCACTTATTTTGCGAGTAGTCTCTTGGGCTATCCCTATTTGCTTCCAATGTTCAAGTTGGCTAGAGAAATTCACTATCGTGATTATATGGATTCTCATTTGCAAGCCAAGTTTTCCTCTCACAATGGAACAATAATTATTTCTGACAAATCCATTAGTAATGGCATAAATCTACTATATTATATGGATTCTTAGTTGCAAGCCAAGGTTTCCTCTCACAATAGCACAATAATTATATGTGACAAGTGTATTGGCAATGGCATAAATTTGCATGAAAGTACAATGCTTAATCTTATGGGAATTGTTGTTATTTTCTCTCCTCCACCACACAATACAATTTTTTTTTCCACCAAAAAAAACTATCTTTCTTGCTATTCATAGTGAATCAAAGAAAAAATGGACATTGCAAATATAGTGCTGCTACATCTTCAAGGCAAGGATGTAAACAATATAATTGGCCAAAATTCCATTCAACATGAGTAAGGAAAGATCCAAATCAAGCAAGAGTGAATGATTATGTCCAAATGTTCAAATTTTATTTGTGTGCTAACCATTCATTGTGCAATCTTTATGAAGAGTTAATGTCTCCCCTTATAGAAAATAATAATTAAATAAATCAAATTTTATTAGCATGAGTTTAAGGAATTTTGGATATATTTTTAACTGAGGTGTATAATCAATGCTCTAAGAAATTTTCCCACATGTGGAATCATAGCCCCCATTTATTGTGTCCATTGGGTTTTTTATATTGTAAATCAATGCAACTTTACAACAGTTCTTGTAATTTTAAACCATATATGCAATACAAAAAGTATATATAGCAAGTCCAATGAATGAACAACTTAAAACATTATTGGTTGTGTCATCTCATAATGGATTCAATCTCGTTTGGATTTTCTTTCATTACTTGCTTAGAAATAATGTTCAAAATAATGAGATTGTCTATAATAACTTGTTTAGTAATAATGTTTGAAATATTGATTGTCTATAAGAACATTTACTTAATTTATCGTAAAAGTGAGGCTCTCTTAGCACTTGTAGCACTGACCTTGAGTGCTCTTTATGCTCCTCTTATAACTTTTGGGTATATAAGAATGTTATTTAGAAATACAATGACAAACTTATCCACATACTGTGTGAAGATTCCATTCTTCAAACGCAAAAGTTGCATTTTTTCAAACCAAATGGTACCATGACAAACTCATTATCCATATCTAGTTCTAAAAAATGTATTGTGTTATTATTATTATTATTACAAGATGATTACTCAATTTCAATTATATCTTTAAGAAGATCTATGTTTTTCTTTGCTAATCAAACAAGCCATCAATTTTGGGTAGAGGATATTTATTCCTTATAGTAACATTATTAAACTATTTGGAATTGCATAACCTCAAAGTTTCATCCTTCACAAAACATACCAATGCTCCCTAAGGAGATACACTTGGGCATATGTACCGTTTATTTAGTGATTCATCCAATTACATCTGCAACTCTGTTAATTGTGAGAGATTCCTTCTATATGGAAGCTTGAACATCGGGGAAACTTTCGGAACCAAATGAATAGAGTTATCTCTCTTTGTGGTGGCAATCTTGGTATTTCATCAAACACATTTCCGTCCTCTTGAAACTTTTGAAGTTCTTTATGCTTATACTTATACATTTAGGTTGAAAATTTCATAGTTTGTTGACTCTTTTACATGAGCTGCATATAATTAGCACCTTTTTCTCAAGCATCTCTTTCGTGTAAAGATGAAATCTCCCATGTAGAAATAGGCATTGGAATGTCTTCACTATAAAACGAAAAGTTTTGTTATGGTAATCTAGAACAACTTGATGTGCATATAACCAATCCATTCCAATAAGAACATATGAGCCAAGTGGCATTATGCTCAAATCTACTGAAGCATTGAATCCATATCATATTTAATGAACACAATTTTATTAGCCTATTGGTCTTTAATTTTGTCCAAGTAGCTAGTTGAACCAACCATGATTTATCCTGCTTCTCTTCAAATGAAAAATTTCAACCAAATTATAAGCAATATAACTTTGACTTGCTCTTGAATAAATTAAAATGATACTAGATTGATTGAAAATCTTTCCTTGAACATGTTTAATTTGTTATCTATTTGTCGATCATTTCAGGACTTCTAGATCTTTGAAAGGTTCCTAGATACATCTCTTCCATTGTGGTTGCTTCTTGAATATTTTGCACACACCTTAGTTTGTCTTCCATTCAAGGACAATCTCCATATAAATGGTCTTTATCACATTTTGTTTTTGTTATCATTTTTCCTAAAGATTCTACCATTTTAGATCCACTCTGGAATGCTTATCTACCTTCTTATCTTTCCAAGACTTTTGAAAATATACTTTGCTTTTTTTTAAACTATACATGTATTTGGTCTCTTCAGTTGTCTCTTTAAGAGTCTTAAGCTCATCAAACTAAATTTTATCTATGTAGAATACATGGTATCCACTTAGTAACCTTTGTATCTTTACCCTTTCATATTTAATAAACCCAAAAATATCTCAATAGCTTTGAAGACTCATATTCTTCCATGGTCATAGTCCCCAACTTGAGATCAAAGTACCCTTTCATATCCCTATCATAGTAATGTTCGTATCAGTACTTTTCAGGGAAATACTTTTTGAATCGTCTCTAGGAAATTCTCTTCTCATTAATGTGTTTTACCTTAATCCACTAATCTTACAAAATTGGAGCATTTCTTTGTGAATTGTAGATAGGAATTCTAGATTCCATTTTCGATGAATAATTATTAAAAGTGTTTCAAAGTGATTTTTGTCAAATCAAAGTAATAGTAATAATTAAAATAATGGTTTAAAAGTTCCTATTAGTGGTCCATCTAATTTGGGCTCATAAATACCCCAAGGGCATAAGATGGTTGGGGATGATATGAATTTGCCTATATTCAATGGAAATGGGTTGGAGGACCCTGAGAAACACATGTTTTTATGTGATGCTGTCTGGACTGTGCGACAGGTCTAGGATGACATAGTAAAAAGATATTAGATGATCAAAACCTTTAGGGGTCGTTCTCTAGATTGGAATATGAATTTTCTATGGTTCTTGTGGGGGAACCTCATAAGTCCTTAGATTAGATTGGGACTAGGTTGATAGATGAATTTAAGAAGCCTAAGTCCAAGTTACAGTGTATTACAGAGTTGAAGGACATCAAGCAGTTTTCAGGTGAATATATTTGGGACTTCGACTAGAGATTCAAAACCCTGATGGCTAAGGTGAGCTTTGAGATGTTCGACATTCAACACAAAGAAAGGTTTATTGTTGCGTTTTACCCCATATTCGTGTTCCCCCGATGCAACAAAAGATAATGTCTTAGACTGAAGCTATGGAAATAAAAATGAAATTAGAAGCATCGTCGGTCGGAGAAATTGGTGTCGGGATGGCACAAATTAGTCGTAATTGGATAACCTGTCACTATAGATCCAAGATATCAAAAAGGGGAAGGATATCCCTGAATATCTCTGGTGCACAAGGTATAGAACTGAAGGTCACCATAAGGATTCATGCCCAGCTTTCTTGAACTACCTTACTTTTGGTGTGCCAAATACATTAAACTCACAAGGGATGCCATGGTGTCGAGTCTGTCAAACAAGGGACATCGTTCGAAAGAATGCCTATATTTACAGAAGATAGTAAGTATGCTTGTTAACCTTTATTGTAAGTTCTGCCGATCGATTGTTCATGCTGAAAAGGACTGCAGGTCATATCAGTTGTTGCAGGAAAAGACAATAGATACGTATTTAATGAAGAATGAGAAACAGATGCAAGATGAGATGTCATATGCGTAATTCCCTCAACCCAAGGGGGGTGGAAATTTTAGAGGTTGAGCTAGAGGAGGAGGATTTGGTCGAGGGAGAGGAAAAATCATCTACTATGCTAGATATTGTACAAATCCTGTGCCGACATGTTCACATTGTAAACCTCTGGATCACACTATCGAGGAATGTCCACAATTGATTGCTAAATGGAAAGCCAAGGTTGATGGGAATTAGAACCAACTCCCAAATTCAAATTAGAATGTGCATAAGATTTCGGCTAAGCCTCGAGAACCTACCATTTTTGTTTAAACAAGAGGAGGTGTTGTGACTGGAGATGATTGAGGAGAACCATAGAAAAATACAAGAACATGATCTACAACACAAAAGAAAGTGCCCTTTTATGTTTAGAAGGAAAAAGGAGCCTTCCTTGATGCGCAAGAAAAATTTGTGGGTAGAAATCATGCCTCGACATATGATATTCCTCTAGTATTCGACGAGAAACCAATCATCAACTTACCACCAAGTTTCTACCGGACAATTCCAAAGAAATCGGATGATTAGGTAAGCATTTTGAATAATTTCTTGAAAAGTTGTCAAGCACTTGTTAAAAATGCATATACTCTAGTAGATATATAAAATCTAATCAAAGAACCCGAGAGAAGTCTTCGACATGAGAATAATGTCGACCATATTAATTAAAGAATGAATATTGGTTAAGAATTACAAATGAATGCTCAAATAGGTGAGTATGACATGGATTTTATTATTCTTGACTTGGGATTAGACGCCAACAACTTGACTAAGCAGACGCGAGAGAGCATGGGAAAGCCCAAGTTAGTATGGCCACCTGTTCAGCTAAGGTTATCTAACCAGTTGAAGGTTATGCGTATCGGTCGACTACCACAAGTTCCCATCGAGCTAGAAGGGATTCGAACCTATGCAGACTTTGAGGTTATAAATATTGTTGATGATACAAACCCTTATCTAGCACTCTTGGGAATCGACTGGGATATTGAGAATCTGAATTTCATTAATTTCAAAAAGAGGACCTTATCATTGGAAGACTTAGAAATGTGGGTAGTCGCACTAGTCGACCCTCTAGAAGGGCATCGATATGTAGAACCAGTAAGAGGTGAATATCAAGAAGGTTATTTAGATAAATCTATACTATATATTTTGTGATAGACGACTATATAAATCCCATAGCTAATGGTAAATTAAGTTAGTGAAGTATTAGTTCATGTTCATCAGATTCAAGAGAAGCATTGGAAAATTGGTAAAGCTGATTACATGAAGTGTCGATGAGGAAATGCGCAAGAATCACAAAATCCTTATGATGGGTAGGTACTGAGGTATGTGACCTACCTACTTATGAAGGATTACCTAATTTGGACATTTTTTTGTTAGAATTTGAAGATAATGTACTAGATCCTCAACGACTGCTAGCTCTTGATGTTGCCCTGAAAGCCATGCCAACAAGATGGTGGGATGTCCATAAACAATCCATTTCATAATGGCCTCAATGTCGAAGGCTCTTATAGGCCTGGTTTGGTGAAAATATTTCTTTTATTGGCTATAAGTATGATGGTTTGATGAGTCTCGTCACCCACCTTGATAACCGTTGTGCGAAATGGAGGTTGGTTCCTAGACAAGAATGGGTACACTTGTTCATACACACCTTGGAAATGATACCAAGAAGTTGGTATACGTTGTTCAAGCTACAACGAGGGACCACATACTAGAATTAATTTGCTAACAACTTCAAATATACTTTTATCTTTGCAAATGAGAGTTTGTCAATTTATGCTTCCTTGCAAGTTATAAAGACTCAGATTTTGAAGAGGTTTCTACTCCCATGTCGCGTCTACCACCATCGAATGCAATAGTCAAAGTATGGTGGAGTGGTATAATATCTCTGGGGAACCTGAAGATGATGACCCATATGAAATTCACATCCCTGAATTTGAAGGTAGTCACGCACTGAAGGAACCAGGTCTATCATCTGAACAATTTTTGAAGCCCTTGAAAGTAAAGAAAGTGAACGTTGGGTCTTCGGATAATACGAAGTTTGCAAACACTAGGGAATACTGGGATGATGAGACTATCAGGAAAATAACTGATCTATTACATGAATTTCAAACCTGTTCCCAACCATATTTACACAAACGAAAGGAATTGTTGGAGATCTAGGAGAAATGAAGATTCCCTTGAAGCTAGATGCAAGGCCTTTTAAGCAATGACACTATTGACTGAACCCCAGATACAAAGAGAAGGTTAAGGCAGAATTAGACAAAATGTTGGATGCATGAATTGTTGAACCCGTTGAAGAGTTGGAGTGGATCAGTTCAATGGTCATACATGATAAGAAAACCGGTGAAGTTTGTATCTGTGTCGGCCTAAGGAAATTAAATAGTGCTTTCCCACATGATCCATTTCCTACACCTTTTATAGACGAGGTCTTGGAAAGCATAGGAAAACAAGAAATATATTCTTTTACTGATGGATTTTCTGGATACCATCAAAACAGGGTTGTTGAAGAGGATCAGAACAATACCACCTTTGCGACAGAATGGGGTTGTTTCCAGTACATGGTAATGCTATTTAGACTCAAGAATACACTTATTATTTTTTCTAGGATAGTGGTAGCTGCTTTTAAATATTTTATTTATAAATTTAGAAGTTTATTTTGATGATTGGACTTATCCGTTTATTAAATACCATATTAAGAGTCTTCACATGATGCTTGAATGATGTCGATAGTTTCATATTTCTTTAAATTTGAAGAAATGCATCTTTTTTGCTCCTTTTGGTATTTGGTTGGGTCATGTTGTTTGTAAAGAAGGAATGTTGATGGAACCTATGGAGATTACAATCATTGTCGACCTACCACCACCATCATCGGTTAAAAAGTTGAGGACCACATTGGGTCATACTAGTTATTATAGGAAATTTATCGAAGGATACACAAAGATCACAACTCCAATGGAAAAGTTGTTGAAGAAGGATATAAAATTTCAGTGGAATGAAGAATGTCAAAAGAGTATAGATGTTCTTAAAAGGAAAATGGATTGAGCACCTATTTTAGTATTTCCTAACTGGCGGAAATAATTTCATGTGCATGTCGATGCATCATCCGTCGCACTGGGCGCTATACTTGGACAACCAAGTGAGAGATCTTTCGATCACCCTATTGCATTTGCTAGTATAAAGTTATCGACTGCAGATAAAAATTCTACGACAATCGAGAGGGAGGGACTTGCTATGGCATATGCACTCTAGAAGTTTTGACATTATTTATTTGGTGGGCACTTCAAGATGTGTATGGATCATTCTGCTTTGAAATACCTAGTTAATAAGCTAATGTTGGGGGGGAATATATCTCGATGGATCCTTCTATTCCAAGAGTTTGACTTTGAATTTATTGTCAAACCAGGAAGGTTGAATGCAGGTCCTGACCATATGTCGAAGCTACAAACTAGAGAAGAATTGACTAGTCTAGATGATTTGCTTCCTGACGCACAATTATTTGCAGTAAAAATGGTTGATAGATACTTTGAAGATATTATACATATCTTGACTATGGGAAGAGGACCAGAAGGATTTAACACATCGCAGAAGAAACAATTGGTTGTAAAAGCTGCAAATGTCCAGCTTATAATTGGACAATTATATAAGTTAGGACCAAACGAGATACTGCATCGCTACGTCTTTGACCATGAGCGACCAATGGTGTTAGATGAAGCTCATGCCAATGTAGTAGAGGGGAACTATGAAGGGAAAGCGACAATGTGAAAAATCCTACAGGATGGATTATGGTGGCCTACCCTTCACTTAGATACGCTCAACTATTGTCGCAATTGTGATATTTTCCAACGTATAGGAAAACCAACCTGATGGGATGAAATGCCGCTGGTACCACATATAACATTGTAGGAATTTGATAAGTGGGCTATCGACTTTGTCGGTCCCATTCATCCACCAACCATAAGGAAAGGTGTGCGGTACATAATTAGTGCAACACAATATTTAACCGGATGGGATGAAGTAACTGGAACCAGGTTTTTGTTCGACAATGTAGTAACCAGATTTGGTTGCCAAAAGATCTTAGTTCGCGACCAAGGTACACACTTTGTTAATAAAGTGATTGAGGACATAACTGAAGATTTTCAAATCCAACACAAAAAGACAATGCCATATCATCCATAAGAAAATGGAACTGTTGAATCCTTTAACAAAATTTTGGAACATGCACTGACCAAGATCTGTAATGTGAACTGTGATGACTGGGATCACAAGATATCTGCAATATTATGGGCCTATCGCATGACATGTAAGAAACCTACCAGACATACACCATTTTGGCTAGCTTATGGACAAGAGGTTGTCATGTCGATGGAATATATTATACCTAGCTTAAGAATAGATGCAATTACTAAGATGACAGATGTAGATCCCGTGGAAGAAAGATTGTCGCAGTTGCTACAGATGGAAGAAGACCACTTTATTGTAGGATATAACGAACAAGTTGAGAAATAGAGATAGAAGGCTTAGCATGATGACACATTAAATTCAAGCAATTCTAGCTGGGTAACCTTGTTCTTCTTTATGGTGGCAAGTTTTTAAAACATCTAGGTAAGCTCCATACACATCAGTTAGGACCATATGTTGTCGATTATGTTACACATGGAGGCACAATTAAGTTCTATAGGTTGGATGGTACACCCTTTGATGGGTTGGATAATGGATGTTGGATAAAACCTTATCGGGATAGCTATACTTCACTCGACTAAATTGGTAATGACTGAAGTTGGAAAAAAATTCTTTCTACTTTATTGAGTTCTTGTATATAAGCTTTGAAATTGGTTATTAACGTCTTGTATATTGTGTATCGCAAGTTGCATCTAAATTTGTGTCGCAGAAGAATTTGGCGGCATGAGAATAATTGCTTTTACTACAAGCGAAATAATTACTTTAACGACGCTTTGTTATAATTCTCGAAAATATTTTATCATGCAAAAGGAGTAGTCCCCACCTTTTCTAATTTATTGAATATTAGGTCTGAATAATTGCCCATGTGACCAAACAAAGTGTCGCATGTGTAGACCTATTTCACCTCCAAATGAGAGTCAGTTGCTTCATTTTTTCGAAGTGTGAAGTGTATTGAACAAGATAAGTTGTCTGCAACTTGCCTGTGTCTGAAGATTTTTGCCAAGGAGATCCCTATGTTAAGTTTCGACACTGTCAGAGGTTCAGGTGTGGAGGTCCCTATTGCAATACCCATTGTCGAGGAGGCGCCATAGGTTTTCTCACAACCAACACCTATGAACCCACCAAGAAATTAGCAAACGAATGGTCAGGTGGTGAACCCAGAAAAAAGATTCAGAGTTACGCATGATTTTCAAGCTTCAGGGTCTGGTTCCATAGGGATACTACTAGGTTATATCCCACAGCGGAAGGATGATGGTCCCCATGTGGTAATTCACAAGAATGAAAAATATCCTTTGGAATAGCCAGTTATCCCACGAGGAGTTCATGTAATGACATATATAATGGCTAATCTAAAGAATTTATCATTTTCAGACCATGATTTTAGGAAGTTCCCAAAACTACAATTGTCAAAGTGTATGACATAAATGTAGCTGGTGGGAGGCATGCCAATTCAGTTGGTTTGGAGAAATTGGGCATCATGTCACTATTGTACATGACCCACTTTGGTCGCACTGCAGAAGTTAACACTTGGGTGAAGCAACTCCTGAATTGCTTCCATGGGGGGTGCCTGTTGTTGGATAACCGCATCCCTTTGGATGCAGACTTGATTGCTACTATCATTAGTTTTCCCAAGGAAGGAGTTGATCCAGTTTCATTCTTTGCGAGAAAGGAGCAGGATACGAGCCTTTTCGCTTGAATGAAAGAGAAGTACAGTCTTGCGCAAGATATATGCATATTTTCTATCATCTCTATCAATGATCAGGGTGTCAGATTCGTAGGCAAGGTACTATCTAGTAAGTTCCTATGAAAGATGTGTTTGAGCCAATGTACTACTAGTACCATCCCTATGACAGAGCAGTGTTCCATAGAAGTTTAGATGAATTGGGAAACATTTATTCTCAATGAACTATTGGTGGATTCCATAGATGCACATGAGTGAGGTAATCATTTTACTTACTCCTAATTGCTAATGTTAATTTGTTTTGTCGCATGAGCTGAACCACCCAAATATGAAGGGATAGAAATGAATGTTTCATGTTGCGGAGAACAATATCAAAACTTTTGGTTTTTGGAGAAGAATCGATGGTGATAGCAAGAAAATAATATCAAGTTTTATATACATGCTCATGCATTGAGGCATCACATTATAAGTCAGTCGAGGATTTTCGAGGAGACTGTCCAACAGTACTGAAAAATTATCAAGTTTATCATTGGGGATCACCATTTGTATCTTCATCCACAACAATATCCTCAACATCAGTGGTTAACCACTACATTTCGATTATCTAAGGAGGAAATTGATGTTATAGTTCAAGATTGACCAAAGGAATGGAAGAAACCTGTCGCAGATGACTTGTTGTTTGCTAAAATTGAACCATGATAGGAAGGCACACCAGGGACCCAACTAGGGTGCCCACACAAAGAAGATAATCCGCTGAGCTCTTGCCATAACAATGATGATGAGTAGAGCGCTACCCCGACTGATATAGATGGGGTGTCGAAGCGGAAAACAACTGAAACAGAGAAAAAAAGTAGGAATAACTAGAAATCCATTAAAGACTCAACCTCAGTTGGGTTGACTGATGATGATTATAATCTGATAGCAAATCGAATGGCCAAATTTGTTGATGAAATGAGGCGGAAAATTGATAGTCGACATATAGAGCTGTTTGAGGGAGTCACCGACTTGCTTCAGACATTAGAGGAAATTTCAACTCAAAATGGGCCTTTCAACCCTAATTCAAATTCCATGTCATCATGTGTTAGCCAATGAAATTGATTTAAATTTGAAATACTGTATAGATCTTAAACAATTTTTAATATAAATTTGGGGATAAGTATCATAAAAGGAACTTCTTTTTTTGTTCGTATTTTCCACATATCTCCTTGTGTTTTTACTCAAATTTCGATTGGGAGAGCTCGTTGGATGCATAATTAAATTCCGCATCCAATGAGTACCCACTCGGCATACTTTTGACGGACCCCTCTACCCCCAAAACAAGAAATACCTGAAAAAACGTTATGATGATGTCATCATCACATTTTTTCAGGTATTTCTTGCTTTTATGGTAGCGGGGTCCATCAAAACTATGCCGAGTGGGTACTTGTTGGATGCAGAATTTAATTCCGCATCCAATGAGCTCTCCTGATCAAAATCTGAGTAAAAATAGAGGGAGATATGTCGAAAATACGAACAAAAAAGTAGCTTTTTTCTTTTCTTCCTCTAAAATTAATAAATATTGTTTTTTATTTTAACTATTATTTTATTATTTTTCTTAGGAGGCCCATTTTGAGTTGAAATTTCCTCTAATGCTCTTTGTAATGTAGTGAAGGAAGTTAGGTTAGTAGTCAATCGACCCATAACACAATCACAGTTGTGGGTACAGGAAGTTGATCCTTTTGAAGATCGTCTAGATGAGGTGAACACATCATGAGAACCTCGCAAGGTTAAGGTGTTGTCAAAAGCACTTGACTTAGGGAAATTGGAGCTTAATGACATGGTACGTGATATTTCCTATGTCGGGATAGACTTGTCTATGCTTCCCATGTTCTTATTGCATAACATACAACAGGTTGTAATGGAAGAGATCAAGGCACAGGAGCACACAATTTATGACCATTTGAAGCAGTAAAAGAGCACCGCATTCTCAATCCAAAGCCAATTGGAAGAAAGAGAGCAATAGATGCAAAATTGGTAGCATGGCTGACAATAATTTGAGCAAGTTGTTGCTCTAACCTGCTAAGATATTCTAGAAGTCTGGGTCACGCTTGACATGATTCCCGAGGATTGAGTGTTTAGGCTAGCCAAAATTGCTACCGACTTCCGACAGAATATTGCAAAATTATAGTCTAAGATTCTTCCTCATACACCTCCTGAAGTACTAGAAGAGTGGCGAAGGGCAGCAGAAGAAGATATGCCGCAGATTCATGAGGTCTAAGCACTTTGTGCCAAGATATATGAGTAGGTATCTCATTGTTGGGAGGACTTGATGGATGATGTTGAGCTACAACAGATAACAAAAAAATTCATGGCGCGTAGTCCAATTTGAATGATTTACGAAATGCATTGAAAACACTCTCTCTGGTCCAAAAGATGGGTAAGGCTGCTAAGCTCAAATTATTGCAGCAACAGGTCACAAATCTTCAAACACAGCAGCAGTGAAGAATCGATCATGTTGCTGAGCTTCAGGATGAAGCAAGGGAGATCACCATGACCATTCACCAAATGCATGTACATGTTCATTAAGTAGTTAAAACCACTATGGTGAACACTTCAACACATCTTAGTTTTGAAGTTGTGAGCACATCAGTAAAGTCAAGGAAGATGTTCAACAACAAGATGAAGAGGTGAAGAAAATATTCCAATATTTTCAAGCTAAGATGGACACGACAAAGGTTTATGTCTGAAGTGGCTCGGGGTGAGCCACATTTGAGTGTTAGGGGCCTATTTATCATTGGTATGTTGCATTAAGTTTTGGGTCAAAGTAGAGAATTTGGTTGCAGAGTGATCAGGGCTATGATGGGGCAAGGATGGAAATGGTCGACTTCGACGGTCGTTTTAGTTTTTGGGAAAATAAGAAATGTAGTTAGTGAGTTAGTTAAAGGTGGGCCCACTTAGGGGTGGTGGGTGTGGGGAATGTAAATGTGACCAATAGAGCCTATATAATTTAAAGGGTGGGTTATTGTACAGGGTTCAAGTGGTTCAAGTAGTTGTTATGGTTCTAGTTGTTGTCCTAGTTCTAGTTATGAGTCCAAGTCTTTGGTTTTGAGCTCTGGGTCTCAGATTTGGTATTATTAGGGGTGTGAGGAACCTTTTCGTGAATGTGGTTCTGTTTTTGGCCACAAGGTATGAATATGAGTCATGATGGAAATGTATTAAAAACCCGCAAGTTGTGTGCATGTATATAATGTAAGAAGGGGGCTATGAAGAGATGTCTATAGGTTGTGTGTGTAGACAAAAGTGTTCTAGACACGACTCATGCCAAATGAAGAGTGGTTTTCTGGTTTTCTCCCATATGGGTTTCCATGTTAATATCTATGTGTTTAATGGTGTATGCTAATGTTATGTGATGTGATGTGTTTTGCTATGATTTATAATAATATGTTTCTTTTTGTCTAAGTAAATCGAATTACAACTACTTTAATGGATTTTAGTATGTTGTTATCATAGCCTCATCTTGATGGCTTTGTGTGTTGTTTGATCAATCGACCTTGTTGGTTTTCCCATCGGTTCTTTGGATGGAAGGATCCCTATTACCACTGTGGAAACCTGGTTCTTGCAGCCCCCATAGGTATCTTGGGCGAGACTACACTTGCATCGCAGGTGTTTTCAATTGGGTTATTCTTTGTCGGGCCAGCACCTTGGGTTTTGTTGGAGGAATTGAACTTGGGTCGGTAGAGTGAGAGCCAACAAATTTCAAGTATCCACCCTGTCCAAGTTTGTGTTGGTCATGCTTCTCTAACCTAGAATGGGTGGCCTTGGATGTCTCTTTAATCCTACAAGGAGATTAAGGACATCAGATAATGTGAATGGTAATTTTATGTTGAACTTTATAAAAATATCACACTAACTTTAATTGAAAATTTTATACCTTCCTCCATATGGAGGTGTCCTTCCTTGTCTTCTCATACATTTTTCCTTTGCGTCATCTTGGAGAGATTTCCATTCCATATCAGAAATCATAGGAGGTTGATCATTCTTAGGGGTTTTCTCTAGAGTAAGCATGTATGTGTCTCTTATCATTTTCAAATATTTACCTATAATAATTGTAAATTGTGATTGGTTGAAAATGTCTCAAAAAACACCAATCATGTAGTACATAAGCTACTTCTTCAAATGAGAAGGTTGTTGGTTATATCTAGTGTGAATGGTTGGGCCAAAAATATCTAAATCCCTCTCTTGTAGGTGCTTTCAAAGCATATTATTCCTTATAAAATCGATAATATTTGAATTGATTAAAAATTGCTACAATTATATAACGTTATGGTATATAGATTCATAATTAGTTATCTTGGATTTTCCATAGCTTCAATGACACTAGGTTTTCATCCATGACAAGCTCAATGGACAACGTCCCAATGATATTAACGCAAAATGGTCCATTAAAGGCTTCATCCGAACTAGGAATTGGGACATCACCTCGGCCAACACCTTCATGGAGATCACTTATGGCATGAGAAAGGGTGTCACATGAGTGACTAGAAGTTGATACAGGAATATCCAATACAAGCATCACAATAGTAGTCAATGGAAAATAAAACAACGCAATGTGAGAAAGACGTGGGGATACCATAGCCTCCAATATTGTGTGACTGCTGGAAACACTAGGCTAATGAGGTGCAATCTATTTAAGAAACAACTGATAATACTTTTCCGAACAATTTCATTTTTTGTTCCAAGTTAATATAAAATAAAATAAAATTATAAAACATTGAACATGATAAAATTGACAAATGTAATTACTTCTTACTCGCAATCGCCTTAGTCTTTCGACCAAAATGTTCCACATTTGGATTAGTTCAGGCGAGTTGGAAACAAATAATGAGAACAATTCTTGAATCGTCTTCTGTATAATATTAGATGTACTCTCTCATGGGTTTGGATCATGGAGAAAGTTTTCATCATCATTACCCAAATTTGGATAATGGGTAGAGTACTCTTGCCCACATATATCACATAAAGTTTATTATAACATTAATTTAAGGAAAATTACAAAAAATAAATAAATTTAAGAAATCAAAATGAGCCAAGATATTAGAGGATATTATACAATATTGTGTGCAGGTTCCTTTCCACGATCATCCTTCCAAAAAATTCAAAACAATATTATTTACAACATAATACGTAGAGTAGATCGAAAAACTTCATCAGTTCGATATGTAAAGAATAAAATGTACTCACCCCAATGTTTTCAGGGTTTGACACTTCTAATATTTGATTCAAATAATAATGTATTAACAACTCCTCCCTTGGTGCTATATTTTTATTGCACATACTAGTACACGGTTTCCTTCACGTGCCTCAAAGTCACATTTGGGAGGTTTTGCAATTGTCCATGGTTATGTACTATTTATAAACCTGCAATATTTTTGAATGTCTTTGGCCTTCCATCAATATATATAGTTGCCCCTTTATTTTTATAAGAGTCTTTTATTTAAATATAGTTTGCACAAAGGGTATATATACGCATGATTTTCATATATTGTGAAAGCTTATTCCAAGCTCCATAATTGTAACACAATCCAACACATTCCATCAATTTAGTTTCTCTGCCAGATTAGACCTTTATGCCATCCATGGAAAATATCCCAAGACCATGTATAGATGATGGAGCAATGCGATATAATCTTTCATCCAGACAAAAGTCAGTTTTCACGTCCAGAAGTTGTTTTAGATCCCATCGTTGACCATAATTTTGCACCTCGAGGGGACGTCAATGTCTCCTTTTGTCTCATCATCATAACTGCAAATCACTCATTGAGCAAGAAAAAATCCATGTATTTATGAAATTTTATTCTTACATTTTGACCTCTATTACATGATTTGGAACTATTACATTAAGTGGATGTTGCTCTTTTATCCCATTCCTCCTAAACTATCCTCGCTCTCAGAATATAGATATGGCAAATACTTGTTTGGAGGTACCTGCAGAACTCAGAGCTAATAATAAAATATTGGAATCACTCATTAATGTGTAAATGGAAAATGCAAATGTACTATGTATGAATTTCACTTCACTAAAGAAGAATCACTCTTAAAAAATATTGTCAAATGGGCCGCATTTAATCATGTGCAAATTAATCTTCGCAATAACAACAAAATTGCTCATATTTAATCAATTTGACATTTTTAATCAAAGGGGGTGAATTTTCTATACTTGATCAGTTTTTGCACTTTTGTCCAAAAAAATACGTATGTTGAAGTACATATATATCATTTTGTCTTCACCCCCTTTAATAATTTTTACTCTTTGCATACCTATGTAAATACTATATGTCCATACCCCCTCTTCACTAACTTTTGTTGAATCACCTTTTCAATCTATTCAAATGATCTACAAAACCAAGAATTCTAATTACATGCCTATGCCACATATCTCTCCCTGTGGGGTCGCCATTTCTTGACCTTCTAAATGGTTGTCAAGCTAATTAATTTGCGAAAAATTGCAAGTTCGTAAGTTTTGTTATGTTAGTGACTGTTGATTGTTAGATTTATTACCTTCTTTATCATTGACCAACTTTATGTTGACCTAACACTTGTTGAATAAACAAAAGGGGGCCCTAACATAGAACAAAGTCACAAGGAGATAGAAAAGGAATCACAAATTTTACACGGGGTCAAGAATCAAGTTACGAGTGGAATGATATTTAGCATGACTCTCATATGCAAGTTGAAAGAATGTGTAAATTAATACAATGCATTGAGTATTCGATATAGAAAAAGAGGTGATCAATATTTTAATGGATTTATGTTGTATCAAACAACCTTACTGGATTTTTATGTCAAATTGCATATGTTTTGTATAACCATACATTTTATTGACCACATCATGTATTAAAGGGGTTGGCACATGAAGTAATATTGCAATGATTTTTTTTTATATGATAAAGCACTTCAATAAGTTTGGAATGACATCCTTGGTGAAACCAATGGGAGACTAGTGGGAGACTAAGCAGGGCTCTCTCTCTCTCTCTCTCTCTCTCTCTCTCTCTCTCCATCAAAATTTGAATCTAAATAATCAAGATCCAAACCGACGAAAATATTGCTCAAAACAAAATATTCTTCTTCAACATCTTCATCTAACACATCTAACCATTCATGGTATGCCTCGTCTTCAAATTCTTCATCTATGACATTCAGTACCTATTCTTGATCTGCATCACCTTCAATGTCTTCTTCAAGTACTTCTTGGTTTGACACAACTTCTCGATCCTCTACATCATTTTCTTGTTCTTCTTCATTATCAACTTCTTCTAGTACAATATATATGACATGCCTTCCTCTTGGCTCATACCTAACTACATATGACCAACCCAATTTATTTGGAACCTATGAATAAAACACTTGCTCACACTGACTTTGAAGGACATAAGGCTCTGTACCTAACTCAAATAGCCTTGTATTATTCATGGATTATACATTAGCATGCTCAATAACAATTCTATCAGGATCACATTCATTCATTTGTAACTTGTACCAACAAACCTCAAAGATAACTACTTTGAAGGATTCAAAGTCTAACTCCAATATATCTTTCAGGTAGCACATCTAATATACAAAACAAAAGATGTGGCTAAGTATGATCACCTATCTATTCTTTGTACCATTCGCTAAATCAATTTCCCAAGTTGCATAAGATTGACATATGATCTAGATTGATGAGATATTTTAATCAAATCTGCCACTCCATCCCATGATAATTTTCCATATACTTCATTACATCATTCTACCTATGCCTTCATCCATTCAAGATTATTTGTAATGTATAAATGTAGTGCATCCCACTCTCAAGAAAATGTGTGACAAATTTTTTAATAATTAGGTACTCATAGTAAAGCTTAATAAATGATGGAAGAATAAAGTTTATAAGGTTAAATAAATAGGAAATTGAAAGAATATAATATACACTAGTATATAAGCTAATATGATCTATTGTTTCATTACCTTTGACTTTCCTAATTCCACCACTTCCCAAAAAAGTATCCCCTTCATATTTTTTCTTGGAACCAACATCCCAAATATTGGGCACACTAATATGTGGTGATGCTACTTCAATAAGAAACTCACTAATATACACCATGAATTGATATACCATATAGCCCTCAACCATATAACCCTCGAGACATGATCTTGTATAACAAAACATTTCAATGCCTTGAAGTGCCTCTAGACCATCTGCATTGACCTTGTGTGTACAAGTCCACATATTTCAATGTCCTCAACTAGGTGTATGAGGTAGTGTTCTTATGCATTAAAAAATACTGGAGAAAGATGCTTTTGCATTTCACATGTTAGCCGAGGAATTTTTATTTTCTAGTACCTTATATCTTCTTTATGGATTTCTTTAGACCAAAAAACCACCTAAGCAAGTTGACGCAACTTAAATATCTAAGAATATTGAATACAATAATACATATATGCATATCATGCATATTGTAAATCAAATAATGGACAGTTTTCATGTAGTTAACCTTTATATTATAAATTATGATAGCTTATCTCCTGTACTTTTCAAGATCATATATAACTTGTTTTATGTTTTTGTCGAAACTATCTGGGATAGAAAGAGGTAGAACAAACCAAAACATAGAAGGACACATAATCGTTGTTATATTCATAAATTCAATACAACGACCAAATTCTAGAAAACATCTATAATATTATTACACTACTAGGTTACCTTGATAAATATATGTCAATCATGAGTTTTACCCCCATCAAATTCTCCTTTCTTCGCTAAGATATTATGTATATTCGAAGAAAAACCAGTGGGATTTTTTTTTAATAATTATTTTATAGCATTACTTTCCTACTCTATAAATAACCATGGGATATTGTCTAGTTGTCCATCATTGGAATAATGAATCAAATTTCTCATTACATCATTCAATTCCTTAATGTCACTACAAACTTTGTTGATTTTGTCTTTGTTACTCCTTCCATCTAAGATTCTCCAAAAAAAAATTGTAACATTATTCCCGATATGCATTGTTTCAAACAAATGGGAAACTTGTAGATACTCATATTAGGGAAAGCTAATGAATTGAATGGAGCATTGTTTCATTCGTTGTGTAGGAGGCTCATTAATTCGTTGATGACCTTTATATGTATGAAACACGAGAAATTATAAATATTACATGTATGAAACAAAATAATATTATAAATATTACAAGATGTATAAAGTTATTACATGTGATTTGGAGTTGGATTGCTTATCTTAACTATGATTCCTATTACACTCCAATTTCCAAAGTTGAGGTGTCATTCTTTGACGTTTTTTTCCTGGTCTCTTCCTTCCCATTAAAAATATATTTCTTGGTAGTTTGATAACTATGGTTGTTAGGGAGGGAATGCCTATACTCATCAAACACATCCTTTCATAAGCTTTTGGAGCATCAAGATATCAATTTGGGACCACACATTAGACATGAAAATTTACCCTTTGTTTTATGACCTACAAGATATGGAATTATGTTAATACAAGTATTAATAAAAATAAATTATTCAAAAAATTCTTGAATCATTGACAAAATTATAAACTGTTAGAGTGCGATATTAATTACCACAAAAATATGTTAGCCCCAGGGCATCATGAATTGTCCATGTAAGTATTCCATGGAATTTAAATTATCTTTAACCTATTGCCCACAACTTTAGAATTTCATCAATTATAAGCTCAATAAATGAGTTTATATATTTAACTTGGTACTTACCCAATTATTTGAAAATACACACATTAATTACATTGAACATATAATAATTATTATACCTAATAAACAACTAATTAATTATAATGGAAAATATATGTGTTTAAAAACAATATAACTAATTTGAACAATTGCCTGGAACAATCATTCCAACATTGCGTGCTCCCTCTTTATTGACATCCAAGGAGGAAGGTTATTGTTTATAACAAAAATAGGCCACAATGAGTAAACAAATATCATCTCTGCAAATGGATTGACACCATCAACTGCAAATTAAAGTCGAACATTACGAGGTTCTTCTTCAAAAATTGGTCATCCTTCTTCGATGCCCTGAAATGCGGTACCATCTATAGGAATTCGCATAACACCATCTTCACTTCTATTTCGTGCATGGTAATCCATGAATTATGCCGTGTTTTTGCACCTAAAAAATCATTGGAAACATGTAATTATGGGAATATGATGAAGAACCTTGTGGGAAGCCTTGTTTTTACTTGATATGTTCGATATCTACTATTTCCACATTGAGGGCGGTCCAACTTTGTTGCATGTTTTCCGTACTATATAATGTGTCCATCAGGACATGCATCGATAGCTTGATACTCCATTCCTAAATATTCCATAATGAGAGACAATTCTCAGTATGCGAGAGGCAAATGATTTGGTGATAGTAGGAGAATATCACCTAACAATCTAAAACATTAAAACAAAAATTTAAAGAAATGAATATTTCTCATCAATTTTGCATAGTCCTTTTTAAAATATAAACAACACTTATAAAAATAGAAAAAACAAAAAATGGTATTCAATATGTATGGAGAATTATATTGCATATCTTAGGATCTATGTGAGGCAAGTGTTAGATAACCCATTCAACACTTGCAAGCACACTAGCAATAAACTTATGGAGAAAATAGTTGTCTTTGAGCCTTCATATAAGGGTTTTATGCCTTCTCAATGAGAGGCACATCTTCAACATAACCATCAAAATTATCATGATCCATTGACGAATAATGATATGTGTCATTGATCAATATATTTATCCCATCATTATGAATTATGTCAATGTCATCATTTTCCTCAGCCATAGGATTAACTTCATCTTATTCATTGTTGGCTCCATGATGATCTCCATAAGCTTGTATACCATGAACATTTATACTACAATTTGGCACATCTTGCTCATTATTCGATCCAATCATAGGACACTTTCTCTTTGTCATTACAAATTACAATATATATAATATTTTTAGTATATCTATAAATCAAATATTAAAAAATAATTAAAAGTTCTAAATTAAATTAATAAGAATAAAAACCAAACATATAACAAATAAATTCGTCTAGTACTTCTTCCTATTGAATGAAATTCATGCTCTCCTTTTAAGTTCCTGTATTTTCAACAATGTTTAATAATTGTAGACCATAAAATTCTTATTTTCATTCCCTTGCAATTTTTGCAAAGCCGCCAACCTTTATCATCACCAAGTTGATCATTTTTTTTTCCAAAGAAAAAAATCGTAAATAACTTTATTCACATTTAGTAGATGGCCCTCATAGTCCATTTTACAAATTACAACAAAAAAGTTGTCAGTTACAATATTTGCCTCAAAAAGCACAAATCCACAATCCAAATCTAATGTTCATACATCATCAGATCATAATTCACTAAATCCTTTCCAACAGAAAGAAGCAGTAATACATGAAATAAACTAAGTCTGATCATAGCAGACTTATATCATCACTCCTGATAAATCAGGTCAGATCAAAAATGTGATCAGAAGCAAAAATATCAGAGCAGAACAAGCATGCTGAAAAAGTCTCAGAAAAGTCAAATGCTGATAAAAAAAAACAGCAGCTAAAAAATAGGCCAATTCCAGACCATCCAGAGATGAAACATAATATTCCAAATTCATTCAATACCATATATAAGAGGCCAACCAGCCCGCAAATCAAGCTCTGAATATTGTTGCTAAAGATCACCAATTTCGAAAAATGCACCTCAATATCAGCCATGGCATCATTTCTGGAAAATCATCAAGAACCAGCAATCTGTCAAATGACAGACAACACTCTACAGCAGCTTTAGAAAACCTGAAAAATTTCTGTGGAATCTGCCTCATTCTGTTCATATGTATGCCAAAAACCCTCATGAATGCTACCCCCTGCTTTTTCCAATAAATCAGCTTTGGAATTTCTTTCCCTATATATGTGTTTGTAAGACACCTCATCAAGACAGTCTGATAAATGATGAACATCTTGAAGAATCAAGGCTAATTCAAGATTTTGTAATTTATACTTACCAGATGCCCAATTAATAACAAGCTGGGAGTCCCCAAAAATTTGAATTTTTTCCAAATTATGCATCCTAGCCAGCCTAAGGAGAAGCTTAAGTGCACATAATTCTGCATAATTATTCGTGCCCAAACCTAAACCTGCTTTGAAGGATATATGATGCCTATCGGAAAAGTACAGAATACCACCAGCCCCACAAATCATTGGATCCCCAGCAGCAGATCCATCAAAATAACCCCACGCATATGACTGATCAATTTCTTCTACAAAAATTGTTCTGATGGAAACCACAGGGATAGACTGCGGTAAATTATTCAACATGCTCAAACTATAACTTGAAATCTGAGCTGGAGATGAGTCACAATCCTCAAAACAAGATCTATTCCTTACTTTCCAGATAAACCAAAGGACAATGATGGGTAAAGGTTTGATAAGAATTACCTCTGATAACATGCACCAATTTTTAAAGCATTCAGAGATTGTGACTCCATTCCATAGATTATTAAGAGTCAGATGATCCTCAATAATAGACCAAACCGATTGCGTAAAAGGGCATTCTACAGCAATATGGAAATTTGATTCGCAGCTCTGTTTGCATAGATAACATCTACCAGGACCCTCTCTACCTCTCAAGCAAAGAACATCCCATGTCAATGCTTTACCAGTGAGGAGAAACCAACTAAAAATTTTGGTTTTTAGTGGACACTTCATCTTCCATAAAATCTTCCACCACCAGTTCAAATCCACTACTCTGAAAATAAGTTCATTATATCCCAATTTTGGATAATATTTGCCTGTTTTTGATGATTGCCAGATAAGATAGTCATCTTCAGTAGATAGTCTAACATGACTGGATTTTAGAATGGCAATATATCCATTCCAAACAACAATCTCAAAAGGATCATTAAACCCCAAAGTATCTGCAGATAACCATTCTTGTGGCATTAAAACAGACATACCATTAGTTCCAATATCTGAAAGATAATGGTAACCAGCCAAATGTAGCCTATCAATCATAGGAATAGGCAAAGAATGTCGCCATTTACATCCAACCCACGGATCAAATCCTATACGAACAGCTTTTCCAGAACCAACCTTCCAGACCAGAAATTCCCCAATAAGATCAAAAGCCCAGAGGACTGCTTTCCAACAGATTGAAATATTCTTTTTCTTTTTAATAGAGGATCTTATCCAATCCAGTTTATTTAAAGGAAAAATATATTTTTGATAAGCTATCTTTACCCATAAACCCGAACCCTGAATAATATCCCATACCTTTTTTGCTGCAAGAGATTTGGCAAATAAGACAGGTACCTTGAGTCCCCAACCACCCATGGATTTAGGCAATGCGATAGACTTCCAAGATATCCAGGCTAATCCAAATGATTTCTGATTACCAGTCCAAAGAAAGTTAAAACAAATTTTTCTGATTTTGTCTATGACCCCCAAAGGAACCCAGAAATGCATCCAATATACAGGCGTAGCCTCTAAAACAGCTTTAATCAATACCAGCTTTCCTCCTTTTGAAAACCAACGGAAGCTCCAATTCTGAATCCTTTTTTCAACTTTAATAATCAGCCAATCCCAATCCCTAATAAGATATCTGCAAGGTTTAAGGTTAAATCCTAGGTACTTCATTCCTGACTCAATTCGAGCAACAGGAAAACTAAAGATGTTCTGTAATGTAATAACATCAGACTCTTCCAAACAAGAGAAGTAAAGTGCTGATTTATTATTATTAATTAGCATCCCAGATGCCTTACAGAAATGTATTAAAATCTCATATAGAGTGGAGAGAGATTGTTCAGAGCCATCATTAACCATGACAATATCATCCACAAAAAGGACATGAGTTAAGACAACTTCATTACCAAAATCTAAACCATGATAAGACTTATTGTGTGAAGCATGCAGAATAGCCCTCCCAAGGCCTTCAACCACAATAAGAAACAGGAGTGGAGCTAGAGGGAAACCCTATCTGAGCCCCCTACCTGATTTGAAAAAATTTGTAGCAACACCATTTATGAGCAAAGAAAAAGAGACAGATGAAAGACTGCTCATAACCCATGCAATAAAATTCCCAGCAAAGCCCATTTTTGCAAGAATGACCCGAAGATAAACCCAGCTGACTCTGTCATATGCTTTTGATAGATCAATCTTAATCATGACAGCTTTCATGGATTTAACATGCATTGAATGCATACCCTCCTGAATGACGCCTACAACATCGTGAATCTGCCTTCCCGGCAAAAAACCAAACTGTTCACCAGATATATAGCTGCTCAATACCTTCCTGATTCTAATCGAAATGATCTTACCAATAATTTTGTATACAAAATTACACAGAGATATAGGACGAAAATCCTCAAAAGATGAAGGGCTGTCAACCTTAGGAATAAGGGCAAGAAAAGTTGAGTTAAAGACAGCTGGAATCTTGCCACTTGTCCTGGACAATTCAATAACTCTTAAGAGATCTTCACCCAAAACATCAAACAAACACCTATACACCTCAACAGGGATACCATCCGGGCCAGGACTCTTGTCAATTTTGCTAATGTTTAAGATATGCTTAATATCTTGAAGAGTAATAGCTTGCATAAGCTCTGCGTTATCATCCTCCGTAACAGATGTAGGGAAATGACCAGCACTAAGAACAATTTCTGGAAGATGGAGATCATCTTCTTCTTTAAAAATATTTTCAAAGTGCTGAATCCCAGCTTCTGCTATAGCCTCAAAACCTTCCACAAGATTTCCAGAATCATCGAAAAGTTTCCATATTGAGTTGCGGCATTTTCTATGGGCAGCAAATTTGTGAAAAAAAGGAGTGTTATCATCTCCACAACGCAGCCATAATACCCTACTTTTCTGACGGGCCTCCTTTTCCCTATAAAGAAGAATAGCCTGTTTGCGAGATTCTATCTCAGTCAATAAATTCTTATCAACCACTGATAAAATACCAGATTAGTGACTATAATGAAATCTATTTAACTCAAATTCAATTTCAACCAAATCTTTAATATTCTGAGCTTTTTTATTCAGAGACCATTTGGTAGAAATATCTTTTATGCGTTTTAGATTCACACAGAATTGAGCCTCGGGAGATAAGTCAGATCGAACATCAAAGCAGACCCAAGAGTTTTTTAAAGCATCAACCAAATCAAGATGATCCAGCTAGCCTGCATTAAACTTGAAAGGGATGTGGGCCTTGGAATGCTGAGAGGAAATTTGCATAAAAACCGGTTGATGGTCAGATACACCACCACATCCAATCCATTGTTTAAGAAGGAAGTTGCAGTCTAGGAGGTCAGCCGAGACTAAAAGACGATCCAATCTTTTACAAATACCCTCATCACCAACTCTGCGATTACTCCAGGTAGGAATTGATACCAAAGGATTGATATCAACTAACCCCAAATTCTCCAATAGATTATGGAAATAATTGGATAAAGGATCAATTTGAGCATGTAACCCCCAAATCTCAGATAGACCCAGAGAGAAATTAAGGTCGCCTCCAAAGACTAAATTAGGAGACAAAAAACAATCCAGCTTAATCAAATTGTTCCAGAAGGATTCCCTATCCAAGTAGGGCGCATATAAATTTACAAAGGATAGTTCTATTTGTAAGTCATAATCGAATAAAACAACACACAACCCAGCTTTTAATGCCCGTGCATTAAGCATAAGAAAATTAACAGACTTCCATCCTATAATAAGTCCACCAGATCTACCCATAGCATCCACTGATATGAACTTCCATTTGTGAATCATAATTTCCAAAACTTGAACCAAAGCATCCCCCTCAATCATAGTTTCTTGAATAAAAAGAACATCAACAGAATGAAGATCGATAAGCCTCTTAACTGCTAGTTTCTTAGAAAGACTAGCCAAACCCCTTACATTTAAGGACATAAGTATCATAAGGGAACTTGATAGAGGGCAGATGCTCTAAGCGCCCCAACACCTTTCAAAACCGCTTGCCCTAACAGATTACCACCAGTCAAACCTTCCTCATACTCAAGAGTCCCAATTTTATCTTTGACAGGCCTATAATTCTCCTGAACCGATTTAGAACTCGATCTGAGAAAATACCCTTTACTTACCACTGCCTTACATGGAGAAACAAAACCAAGATCCTTCAAAGATGAATTCGGAATAGAAGAAAATAATGCCTCAGAAGTAATATTCAGAAAAAGATTATCATCCAAATTAGATAAACTGATCTGTTTAAGATTGGCTAAGGGATCAAAACAAAGAGGAAACACGAGAACATCCAGATTCTCATCAACAGATTTACCCACCTTAGCAATAGGCTGAATCTCATCAAAACCATGAGAAAACCCGAGATCCAAATTCTCATCAACAGATTTACCAACCTTAGCAATAGGTTGAATCTCATCTAAGCATTTATCCAAGATTTCAATTACTGGGATCCCTGCCTTAGCATTAGATAAACTGATATGTTTGAGATTGACTAAGGGATCAAAACCAAGAGGAAACCCGAGAACATCCTCATCAACAGATTTACCCACCTTAGCAATAGACTGAATCTCATCAAAACCATGAGAAAACCCGTGAGCATCCAGATTCTCATTAACAGATTTACCAACCTTAGCAATAGGCTGAATCCCATCTAAGCAATTATCCAAGGTTTCAATTACTGGGATCCCTGCCTTAGCATTAGACTGATTCCAATCTTTTTTGACTCTCCAGATTTTATGAGTAGAATGTTTTTTAAATGATAGGGAACAATCATTTGCCAGATGTCCTAGCCCATGGCATCTAAAACATCGAAAGGGGAGTCCCAAGTAATCCAGAGGCTGAATGAAATCTTTGTTACCAGTTTTAATGACCAAATTAGCAGGTAGTCCCAGACGAAAATCTAACAAAACAAGAACCCGGCCTATGCAACAGACCCCAGATTTTAAGTAGGAGAAATCAGTTTCCAGATGGGTGCCCAATGTATTCCCAACAAGTCTGAAGAAATCAGCAGACCAGAATTTAAAGGGTAAATGCGGCAATTTGACCCAAGTAGGAACTTGATCGTACCTTTCTTTACGCGGATCAAATAAAGGTGACCACCTCTTAATAAGAAGAGCAACCTTATCCCATTTCTAGACACCAGCTAGAATCCTATCAGAATCATCTGCTGAAGAGAATTTAAATGCTATCCAGCCCCGAGGGAGTATAAAAATATTAGGGATAGAGCTGATAATCCCATTCCAGACCCGAACAGCCCACCCATGAAGAGAATCTGAGTTATAATTACGATTTCCAAATCTCCCAACCAAAGTCACAGCATTAGTAAGAACTATGTCATTAAGTAGCACATCTTCCCCCAAAGTCATTAAGGCAGGATTTGTCTTTTTGATAGGTTTAGGAATCCTCTTCTTAGGCTTAGATAGACCACTGCTACCAGAGTAGAAGGGCTCATTAACAGGATCCATAGATCCAGCAGAAAAGGAAGTTCCCAACTCTGCACTCTTACAAACCTTATGAATCAACCCATCTACCTGGATAACCGGTAAACAAGTCTTATCAGAGTGAGAATCAAAAAAAATCCCACCTGAATTCTTTTCACTTTGTGATAAACCTAATGACTCCAAAGGATAATCTAGATTAGGAGAAGCATGAGAATTGCCATTCACACAGCTATTCCCAATAAGACATGCAAGTGAGATATTCCCGCAGTTCCCCAAGAATTTAGAGTCTTGACATAGTGGATCCAAATCTGAAGGCTGAGTCTCATTCTCAACCAGAGAAACATTCCCAGTCGTCTGTAAACTAGGAAAAGAAACATCCCTGAGTCCCATGTCCATCCTAGAAAGGGAGTCCCCAGCATCATAAAAACCGTCTCCTAGAGTCGGATGAGAAACATTCGGCTGATCCAAAGAAACAAAAACAGCTGAGGAAGAATGGATAGGATTCAGCATCTGACTCCCACCCAAACCAGCGTCAACCAAACATTCCAATGGTGAAGATACTTTGTCCAAAAGATTAACCTGACCACTAACAGGCCCCAGATCGCCCAGGTTTAATGGCAAATAGGAAGCAGAGAGCCTCGTTTCCACCCCATCGCCCTGCTTAATGCATTGCAAGAGCCCTGGTGGAGTGCGGGCCAAGGTTTTTCCCACCCGCAAAGACATAACCGAAGCACAAATAAAACCAGTCAAAGTCCAGACACCAAATAACTTATGCTCCTCTGGAAACTAGCACAATGCTAGAAAGAGCACATAGCCAAACAGCACAACAGTGCGCCCCAGAAAAAACCGAACCCAACAGACTTCGCATAAATCCAATGCGACCTTCAGTGTAAAAACTCACAGCAGAGGAAAGACCACTAGCATAATCCCACAACGAATATGCCTAATGTGCAGCTGGCAAGATACCCCAACCCTCCGAATCCACAGATAACGAAGCAGAGAACTACTAACTAGATATAAAAAACACAGGACCTTCATCCCCTAGTTCTGATCAAATTCTCAGAGAGGAGAATTAATAAAAAAAACAGAGGCCAAATATGAAACCGAACATACCTGAAGTATTCGAATATCATAGAAAGCCGTTACCAGAGAAATTGATCATCAGTAACGCGCTCAGCTAGCTCTCAGGTGCCAAACTCTTCCGCCATAAAGTCCAACAGAAGAAGGATCGTTCAAAAACCTGTCATCAGAAATGTAGCTAGCCGACAGACTTCCAGAGACTTCGACACAACAACCAAATGAAGCGGCCAAAACAAGCAGGACATAAAACCCCAAATATCCTTCAAAAAAACCACAAAGGAATCTCGCGGCCGCAAACACACTACTCCTGGACCCAAGATTAACAAATTCAATCACAGACTGAACCACAACAACGCCACAACCTCACAAATCACAGGATACGATGTCCAACAAAACCGCCAGAAAAGGTCCAAACTGACCAAGACTCTCCAAACATCGAATACGACCAACCCACGAACCAACCCCAAACTCAGGAAGGAACAGGGAATTCGCCAAATAACGGCAAATGCCACTAAGCCTGAATACAGCTAAATCAACGCGAAGACCACTGCATTAGTCAATATCAAATGCATGGCATTAACTCAACAGCCAAAAACACCGAAAAAGAAACCCATCAAACCGCATAAAAAACGCCACCACCTTAAAAGCCCAGCCAACTCTGGCATGAATCAGCAATCACCACGATCATAGGAACCATAGTGACCTCCGAGAGACAGATGGCCAAAATGGACGATCGAAACATATACCACCAAACCGAGGCTAAAGCCGTTGAAAGGACCAAAAAACCTGCTAGATCAACGCGGAGACCACTGCATTGGTCATTTAATCAAATGCATGGCATCAACGCAACGGCCTAAAGACCGAAAAACCCAACAACCCGCATCACAAAACGCCACCTCCTAAAAAGCCCAGCCAACCAGCAAAACCGGCAGCATACCTGCTCCTAAGTCCTCAACGGCAAATCTTCAACATATCAAAATCCGCCAGCATTTGGCGAAGAAAGAACGCAGAGACCGGAAGGGAGAACACAGGTCCAAAACCAAACGATGCGTGAAAGTGAAATGACACTTCCAGAGACCAAATGAAGGGTATCAAATCGATGAATAACGTGGCATCTCCACGAGGAAAGGGAAATAAAACTAATGAACAGCACAATTAAAGTACATTAAATGTCCAGCCAGCTCGAAAAATGGACAAACGGTCGAGGATCATACAGAGAATCGCCAGGTCTGACAGGAAGTACCGCCAAAAATGACCGGGCAACGCCAATTTAACGGCCAAGATAGCCATTAATGCCCAAAAAGCTCCGCTCTAAATCCACCTTTTTCATCATCTTCTTGATCTGCTCCTCAAATCTATCATTCTAGTTGTTACATCCAACCAAGTTGATCATATAACATAGGAATAATCCTCGAACTTTCCTCTTTTGATATCAAAATTGTTAACTATATAATTTAACACGAGAAATTATATAACTCGGTATTAAATTGTTGTAACATTAATCGTATATTTGTCGAAACTACGGAACATTTTGTTGTATAAATCGAGAGCGTCACATAATTTTCGGCTTAGTATGAATAGTTCTTATATAGTTGTTGTTTATGCTCGTTACCGATGTTCATTGACTAGGTCAACGCGAGGGTGCATTGACCATTTCAAAGACCAAAAACAGTCATGTAAAAGCTAGATAAATGGACATCTTGATTCCAACAATAATGAATGAATGTCAGAATTAAGAAGTATGTCAAGTTTAAATTTAAAAAAAGGAATTTTTTACCATCCCTATGATTCATGCCATCAATGTCAAAAAATATGTCAGAATTGACCACCAAATGTAGTAGTGAAAAGATAAGATCGTGAATTTATTTATTGAATTTCTTAGGTTGTTGTTATAGTTAATTCATTTTTTAATTTCCATTTTATTATGAAGGTAGAAATATCATTGATATTTCATTTCATGCCTTATTCTTTTATTGTATCTACAATAAAGTCTAGAATTATGCTTTTTAACTTTTCCAACAATGACGAGTCTCCCATATTTCCAAGATAAAGGAGATAATATTGTTACCAATGACGAGAATGTAACTATTCAAGACATAAATTCAAGTAATCTCAGTACTGGTATTTCATTTTCTAAAAAGTTAGAAAAGGAAAAAGAGAAAATTGTCCATATTAATCCATGTTGTTGTTTCGTAGATTTTTTCATTCGATCAACATAAAAAAGGTTAATATGTTTTGTTACTGACTGAAATGGAAGGCCTAGTCATCGGTAAGCATATGAAGGAAAAGTCACCACTGTCACCTTAGTCACTTGCCCCTAACTACTTCAGAAGTTGAAACCTCTTAGGGGAGATCCCTGTATAACCCTGCAAAAGACACTTAGACACACAAAGGTATTTTACAAACAAGTGAAGTTGGCGATCAATGCCCAATGGAGTTAGTCAAAAGGTTGAGTAAGTGCAGTAGGATGTGTAGGTAAAATACTAAATATGTGTGATAGCATAGGTGTATTCAACAAGTTTACCATAACACCAATCCTAGCAACATGTCAATAAGTATTGCAGTTTACAATAGCATTAGTTGTTTCAAGGTTTATCATAGACTTAGCATGAATAGCACCAACGTACGCATACTTGTCATATCATTATCTTCAATGTGAAAGAAAGTTGCACATTATTTATTAGCAATAGTATTCCAAAATAAAAATAGAACAAAAGGTGACAAATGAGCATTAGCAGAACATGAGTAATTTGTCACAACTAAACAACTGTGATGGTATATGCACAACAATATATGTAAATATATCAATCATTAGTAGTAGTAATCACACACTTATGTAATTATTGACTGAGTGTGTTTGGTACAACAATGTAATGATGTTTCAATGCTCAAGTCAAATAATGCACATTTAGTATCCTAGCCAAATATTTGTGATTTATTAAGGGTATAACCACTTGTTGGCTTATTGTGTCTAGGGTACAACAACTAAAGAAAATGTGACTATAAATAGGAAGGAATGCTACCACTGTAAGGGCAACCTTTGGGATAAAAGGAAGGTTGTAAAAACTTAGAAAAAGGGCAGAAGCAGGTCTGCACCAGACTTGTGTAAGGGAAATAGTTGGTGGATAGGAGTTTGAAAGAAAAAGGGAGGTGAATTAACACCTCGTTGTGAAGTGACCGAGGGTATAGAGGGACTATAGCAACATTTTGGGGGAGAATAAAAGGCTGCTGCTATAATAGAAGTAGATCCAAGGATGGAGAGGAGAGTATAGAGGGTAGGCGAGGTTAGGGAAGGGCCTTAGGAATGCTCTGCACTACACCCGAGGAGGAAGAGAGGATGAAAGAAGGTATAAGATTGGACAACGGAGGTAGAAGGGGGATTTTAGGTTTTACCTTAGGGTGCCAACTTCCTAGGATAAGCCCGAGAGGGGGTACAAAGGGTCTTAGGTTTCCTTAAGGAAAATTTGAGGGAGAAAGAGGAGAAAATAAGGTCACCTGAGGATGGTAACAACCTGTTAGAGCTTGATTCAAGAGCAATGAGGGTTCTTAAGAGTGCCAAAAAGACAGTCGTGAAGGAAGGAGAAGGGAACGAGTGTTAGGAAGACAGTCTATATAACTGTTTTGGGTGTTGGGGTTAGAGTAAGGGAGAATTAAGGTTCCCTATCCCAATGGAATCTAAGATAAATAATGGATCCAAATTGAGAAGAAAAAATCTTAGGTAAACAACTACCCTAGAAACTTATGGATAAAACCTAGAGTAACTCTCACAAGGAGACATTACTCTTCCCTTTAAGGTGACAAATGACTGGTAATGGCCTACCCTAGAAAAAATGCAACCCTAAAGCTACCATTCAGTCATGAATATTCATCATCCACTAACAATAAAACAAATATATTAGAGTCCAAACCTCAATGTTCTTGTGTTTTGCTAACAAATCTAAGCATCACCATAAAAAAGAATAATTTATCCAAAGAACTTCCAAAAATCCAGCTTACTTGACTAGAAAAGACCTCCTCAAGAAGGGCGCATTCTCTCCAAAGAGCCCTAGTTAGGGTAGAATAGTAACATAATAATAATCCCACTTATCTCATGCCTCCAAATGAAAGTGAGGAGATCTATTTATATGATCTCACACTCACTTATTACAAAAAAATCCATGCCTACATGCCTTAATAAAATATTTCAACTTGTAATTATAAAATGTCAACTTAAATTTAAAGCAAAATAATGATAAAATATGACTTAATGTAGGCTTAAAGTAGGCTGCATTAAGGAAAAACTAAGGGAGAAAGAGGAGAAAATAAGGCCACTCGAGGATGGTAACAATTTGTTAGGGCCCGAGTCAAGGGAAACAAGGGTTCTTGAGAGTGCCAAAAAGGTAGTCGTGAAGGAAGGAGAAGGGAACGAGTGTTAGGAAGACAGTCTATAGGACTGTTTTGGGTGTTGGGGTTAGAGTAAGGGATAATTAAGGTGCCCTATCCCTAGGGAATCTAAGGTAAAGAATGTATCTAAAGTGAGAAGAACAAATCCTAGTTAAAAAACTACCCTATAAACCTATGGATAAACCCTAGAGAAACTCTCACAAGGAGAAGTTACTCTTCCCTTTAATGTGACAAATGGCTGGTAATGGCCCACCCTAGAAAAAATGCAACCGTAAAGCTACCATTCAGTCCTTAATATGCATCATCCACCAAAAATAAAACAAAGAGATTAGAATCCAAACCTCAATGTGCTTGTGTTTTTCCAACAAATCTAAGCATCACCATAAAAAAGAATAATTTATCCAAAGAACTTCCAAAAATCCAGCTTGCTTAACCAGAAAAATTCCTCCTCAAGAAGGACACATTCTCTCCAAAGAGCCCTAGTTAGGGTAGAATAGTAACATAATAATAATCCCACATATCTCATGCCTCAAAATGAAATTGAGGAGATCTATTTATATGATCTCACACTCATTACAACTATATCCAAGCCTACATGCCTTAATAAAATATTTCAACTTGTAATTATAACATGTCAACTTAAATTTAAAATAGAATAATGATAAAATATGACTTAATGTAGGCTACTAAGGATATTTGTTCCCTTGGGTGCCAAAAATAGCCTAATCAAGTGAATCACTCCAAACCAAAGGCTGGAGTGAACTAGAAGGGGGGTGTCATGCCCCTGCTAACCCCAAGATGTTGTAAAATCCCTAAACACTCATCTTAAACGACACATATGGCCCGATGAAGGAGAGAAAATCCTTATGAGGAAGAGTTCCCAGGGGAAGGAGAGCCAATTATGTAAAGGACCAGGAAGGTGTCATGGTGGCTACGCAGAGGCTGTTAGAGCATATAAACAACATATGGGGCCGTGTGACCCAGTGGAAATCCCTTAGGGAATTCGATCACCAACCCTGAGGTTAAAACCCCAACAAAGGGTGGTTAGTAGTGCCATTAATCCATAGTACCCCTAAAGGAGGAACCAAAGGGCCCATCCATGACCACCATTGCTCAATAACACCCTTCTTGGTCAAAATTTGGCTCTCTCTCCCTGGGGTACACCTGAAGGTGGACCGGGTACAGGTGCAGCGTAACATTTCCATTTCTCAAATAAAGGTTTTTAAAGAAGGGTTTCCTCAATATTAATATGATAGTCAAGATGTGACTTTTGATATGCTCTCCCTTGACGATGAATGTCCTTACAAGCACTCATCTTTCCCTCAAACTTTCAATTGCAATGAACATTCATCTTATCTTTCAAACAAGATAAAACATAAATTATTTCGCCATGAAGATCTAGTATCTGAGTATTGCAATCCAAACTTGTTCAAAGAGGCCTCATGCCCATCAATAATTTAGTGTATGGAAGATATCATAAACAACATTATTAATAATGTTTTTTATCCCAATATTGCAATGAACATTCATCTTATCATGCAAGCAATATAAAACATAAACTATCATGCCATGAAGATTTAGTATCTAAGTATTTTAATCCAAACTTGCTCAAAGAGGCCTCATGCCCCTCAAGCATTCAATGTAAGGAAGATATTGCAAATAACATTCTTGATATTAGTGCATGGAATATATCACAATGAGGGTGGTCCAAATTTGATGGATGCTGTCCATAATATATAATGTGTTCATTAGGACATGCATCAATGGCTTCATACTCCATTCCTAAATCTTCCATAATGAGAGACAATTATCAGTATGCGAGAGGTAAATGATTTGGTGATTTGGTGATAATGATTTGGTGAGAATATCACCTAACAATCTAAAACATTAAAACAAAAGTTTAAAGAAATGAATATCTCATCAATTTTGCATCGTCCTTTTTAAAATATAAACAACACTTATAAAAATAGAAAGAACAAAAAACGGTATTCAATATATATGGAGAATTATATTACATATCTTAGGATCTATGTGCGGCAAGTGTTAGATAACCCATTCAACACTTTCAATCTCACCAACAATAAAATTACGAAGAGAAGATTTGTCTTTAAGCCTTCATATAATGGTGAGGTACATATTCAACATATCGATCAAAGTTATCATGATCCATTGAAAAAGAATGATATGTTTCATTGATCAATATATTTATCCCATCATTATGAATTATGTCAATGTCATCATTTTCCTTGGCTGTAGGAATAAATTCATCTTCTTCATTGTTGGCTCCATGATGATCTCCATCAACTTGTATACCATGACCATTTCTACTACAATTTGGCACATCTTGTTCATTGTTCAATCCAATCACAGGACACTTTCTCTTTGTCATTACAAATTACAATATATATAATATTTTTAGTATCTATAAATCAAATATTAAAAAAATAAATTAAAAGTTCTAAATTAAATTAATAAGAATAAAAATAAAAAAAGTAAGAAAGAAATTTGTCTAGTACTTCTTGCCATTGGATGAAATTCATGTCCCCCTTTGATGTGCCCATATTCCCAACAATGTTTTATAGTTGTAGACCATAAAATTCTTGTTTTCATTCCCTTGCAATTTTTGTAAGGGAACTACATTTACCATCACCAAATTGCTCATGTAACATAGCAATATTCCTCTAACTTTCCTCTTTTGATATCAACATTGTTATGATCGATATGAAATTGTTGTAATATTAATCGTATATTTGTCAAAACTACGGAACATTTTGTTGTATAAATAGAGATTGTCACATAATTGTTGGCTTACTATGAAAAGTTATTATATAGTTGATGTTTATGCGCATTTTCATTGGAATAGCAATGTTCGTTGACGAGGTCGATGCGAGGGTGTGTTGACCATTTCAAAGACCAAAAACAGTCATGTAACGACTAGGCTGTACCGACAAATGGACGTCTTGATTCCGACGACATTGAATGAATCTTAGAATTAAGAAGTATGTCAAGTTTAAATTAGAAAAAAATGAATTTTTGACCAGCCCTGTGATTCATGCCATCAATGTCAAAAAATATGTCAGAATCCACATCCAAATGTAGTAGTGAAAAGTCAAGATTGTGAATTTATTTATTGAATTTCTTTGGTTGTTGTTATAGTTAAATTAATATTTTAATTTCCATTTTATTATGGAGGCAGAAATGGCATTGATATTTCATTTGCATGCCTTATTCCTTTATTGTATCTTTACACTTCAATTCAGTAGCATTTTCCTCTTGTACAAGTAATTTGTAATCCATAAATATGAGAACTTAGTAATGTAATTTAACTCACAAAGTGGCGATGTATTTCCTCATTCAGATTACATGATGTTTCATCCATGGAAATAATATTTTCCCTTGATTGAAGGGGAATATTTGTATGATTTACCCAATATTGAAAATGTGTTGATGCTTCATTTTGATGACAATAGACATATTGATGTTGAGGATCATATCCAACGCTTCTTTCATATCGTGCCTATACTTCATGAGGATGTAGCTATCGGGATGTTTGTTAAAACATTAGAGGGAGAATTAACTCAATGGTTTTGTACCATTCAGGTAGTCTCCATAACCAATTGGGAATATTTGGAAACACTCTTCATGAAAGAACAATATAGACATGTTGAAGACATAATTACCTCTCTTTTCACATTCGGTGAGCATGGAATTGTCAGGGATCCTAACCGTAAAAAACATAAGGATTCACTTATGCTCAATCTTCTCAAGGTTATGAATTAACAATTGCTAGCCATATATGGAAATGATTAGCATGATAACAATAACTGTAGCTCATACTTTAATGAACCAAGTTACTTTCACATGTAAAATATTCTCCTTTTGTTAATACAACCATTATCCATAACAATACCATTTTTAACAAAGACATTTGGATTTGGAAACTCCAAGGTCTACATGTCATGTCCCCATCCCAATAAGACTACTAGTAAACAATGTTCACCAACCTACTAGTTCCCTAGGTTGGGGTGGAGGTATTAAATTTTTCCTATAATCCAAATGTGGAGGTGAATCCATTATCCTTTGCTTTAAACCATCCTTCTCCATCGATTCCTTTCATCACCAAGAGATTGACGGGGAAACAAATTCTTCTAGCCTTCAAATTCTTCAGTATGCCTTTGCTTTCTCTTTTTCTGTCCTTTACTTCACCTCTTATTCCTTTCTTATATAGAATTTTGATTTGTGCACCTAATTACTAACCATGAATGTGGGATTAACCTTTCTTATGATTTTGTATTATGTTCATAAAAAAACACACTTCACTTAGTTTTTCGGGCATTTAACTTAAATTTCCAGTATTTTAGGACAATTAATACATTTAACATGTATTCTTTCCACTGTAAGAGTTGTGGAAACTGGGTTTTGGACCTTAAGTAGTCACGGTCTTAATTTCTTTAGAGCAAAATTTGTCTTCACCTACTTCTTCCTTTGCGAAAGCAATGGTATGATGAGAGATCAAAGCTCTCGATTTGTTCCAAATTCATGTCTTCATGTTGTGGGAGAAATAAAAATATGTTTTCGTACCATTATTTTCAAGGGTGTTAATTTGATTGTTAATAGATGCTCCCTAATGTGTGAGGTCCAAAGTTATGCCAAGGGCCTAAATACATCGTTTTTTTATACACTCCATATTGATACTCTTTGTACTGATACTCTTTAGTGGTCAAGGTAAGATGGTAAAGGATTAGTTCATAGGCGCAGGAGTTGGAAAACACCTACAAGTTAGACAAGGAAATTTCCCAAATACAATATCTTCCTAAGGCGGGTATACCCATGCTCACCAATAAACAAGAATGGACACGAACAATACACAATTGATCCATGTCAAGAGTAAATTCTTGAAAAATGTATACATGCACTTTTCTTAGGGAAAAATATCCAGGTCTTCATGGTACTTTGACATGGTAGTTTAATCTTGCACAACTCGAGCAGTGGATCGATGAGTGATACAACTATCTTTATGAAGGTCTACATCACAAACCAATGATAGTACAAGTTTATATCATGCAAATATATGATCTGATGTTGAGCATAATAAAACACCATATGATTACCAGTCATTGATGTATATCGTTAACATATGCAAGGAGACCCACTAATAATGATGATGGACTCCGAGGTACATAAGTACAAACTAACAAGTGTGAATAAATGTTTTGAAGTTGAACACTTGTAGAATAAAAAAATCAGTAGTCATTAATGCATACCAATTTTCATTTGTGGGGAATCCTTCCACTAATGATTGCAAGGTCCAAGGTACTCACTAGGGTTCCTAGATCCATTTCCTAGATGATTATTTGCAATTGATAGGAATAGATCTGTCAAAAGGAGGGAAGTAATGCATCCCACATCAACTGACACAAAACTGGGATAAATAGGATGGTATAATTTGCTAGAGCTGGGAGTTACAACATTGTATACCGACACTAGGAAGGCCAACATGATTGGTTAGGAATATTTGAAGTATCACTGACACTGTTTGACTTCCCTTGAACACATAAAACGATGTAGAATGGACCCTTGGAAACATAAGACTTGAGTAACTAACCATCATGAAATATATCAATGCCATATGCATCAATGAAAGGATCCATAGATGAAAAGAAGGATAACCCATCGATGAAGATATGTTCAAACTACTAGTACAATTTCCTACGAACAATGTAAATGGTGTACTAACAACAGATACAAGATTATGTTTCATGTTCAAGGGTGACTAGGACTGACTGTTGCCTATGTTTCAATTTTTCAATATCACATGATCCAAGTCTCTCCCTTTTTTGGATTTTTGTGTTTTTTAATTTTTAGTACTTTTTTCATTTATGAGCTCGAAAAAAGAAAAGAAAAATGTTATAGTACAAGGGAGGGAATGAGTGTTGCATGTGTGTACTCTACTATTCAAGAGAAAGGGTCAGGCCAAGGAAATGATACATATTGCAAACAAGGGTTGAGATGGTTGTGCACACTCTTACGGATGTTCCCTCCATGGGTTGGATATTTGAATCAGGACTATGTGCTGAGGGATGGTGAAATAGAACCAAGTAACTACGGTTCTCCAATTTGTTTCAATGGCCAAGTAGGAAGGGTGCAATGTGGTTTACTTCATTCCAATTCATGTGACAACACCAAAATCAGAAATCACCATGAATCATGGTCTATATTCAACTACCTAAATCAAATAGTCTGCACATGTTAAAGTCTCCAAAGTCCTATAAAAGGTAATCATAATCCAACCATTTAGTCAGAATTAGGTTCAAAATCCATTTTCAATAGCTGAAATAAGTGTGCATTCTCCTAGTTATGCAAATTGATATGATAAAGACAAGTAATATACTCATACTTTTACCAAGTTTTGTAGGGCGCGCCTTCTTCCAAGATGTAGATGTGAACCATTTATTCAATGATCTGTCGATTGTAGATGATTCTTCATAATGGACTTAGGAAGTTGAAATAGATCACATATATGTTTTTTTAATTTTCCATATATCTCACCTTTTATGAAAATTTTGTATTTTTATCCTAAAAAAAAAGAAGAAAAAATGAAAATACTAAGCTATTTCTTTTGGTGTGTGTGTTAAGATTAATTAATTAATCCTCCCTTGACCACCATAGTCTAATTTTATTTTCCTAGAAAAGACTAAGCTATTTCTTTTGGTGTGTGTGTTAAGATTAATTAATTAATCCTCCCTTGACCACCATAGTCTAATTTTATTTTCCTAGCTTAGGATATTATTGCCACTTCACTAGTGCTATGGGGGACTCATATGGGGTCACCTACCACCTGTTGCACCAGTTTACATGAGTTTGGGAGATCCAGAGAGAAATCCCTATAATTTAGGAACCTACACTCAATGCCACCAGCAGTTGACCCTAGTCCATGTTCAATCATGCTCTGATTCCCATGAGTTAGTTCACATTCAGTCATCCTGACTTCACTTTTCCTTGATTTGAGAAACTTGGGCACCTTTTCTCACCTAACTCAATCAATTAACTAAATGTGAAGTGATTTAGTCAGCTAGAGTTGCATTAGTGAGCTTCTAGTGGTGTTTTTCCATAGTTAGAGTTCATCGAAGTCAGTCCAAGTTAGTGAATTTGAATCCTATCTATGGCATTCTAATTCTCTTTAGTGTAAGACCATTGTATCACACATAGGTTACTAATTAATGGATGTAATGTTATTTTAACCAATTTTGTCTCTTGGTACTTTAATTTTTCCATGAATGTTTGATCAATTTACATTGGATTGCTTCTCTCTTCTACAACCTTCTTTCACATTTGAATTCATTTAGGCACGAGGATTGTAAGACTCACTAAATTAAACATGGTATCATAGCAGGTATTCAATGTAGCTTTAAACCTCAGAAAATTCCATTGATGCACCAAAATCAATTGGATTCCACATAATTCCTGGTATTCTTTCCTTGCTCCTTCCGGATTCTTTCCAGAGAAGTATAGCCAGGTGTGATGCACCTAGAGAAAGTGCACATGTCAAAGTGGAGAGTGTTTGAATTGGTTTGATTTCGAATTGAAGTGTTTTTGCAGTGTTTTGCAGGTAAATTGAATATTTTCTAAAGAATTAGTTGTTCCTTGAAGCTGCAAGATGGATAATTCAACAAGTTTGACTTCCAGGATCCTCGCACCCTTCAATTATTTTGATTGGAGGGATTATATGCAGATAGTCTTACGCAACAAGGGTATGTATAGGGTCACCATGGGCAAAGAGGCCGAACCCCAACAAACTCTTGAAAAGTCAAAGTATCTGAAGAAGTTGGATGAATCATTTGGCTTCATGTGCATCCACATCTCTAGGGAGTTACTTACTCTTCCATCTCGATGGAATGAAAACTTCAAAAGAGGTATGGGAGAATTTAGAATCCTTGTTTGGAAAGCAGGATGATATGAGGGGCCATATTCTATAGAATGAGCTAATAGCATTACAACCCAATGAATTCAACTCACTATACAACAATTCTTCTCAAAATTCAAATCCCTTATCATGCAATGCAAGCAGTGTGGGATCGATAAGAAGGATGAGCAATTGGTGCTCTAAATTCTAAGCAAACTTGGTTTAGAATTCTCAGTGTTCATATCCACCTTTAACTCAAGGATACTGACAAATCCTCATTGGTGAATTCCATCCCTTGATGCCTTCACATAATCTCTTATTCGGGAACAAGAGAAGATGATACAAATGGGAGCCCTCAGAGCCTCCACAAATAAATCTCTCTTGGTTGGGGAGACAAAGAATGTGTAAGCAAGGAGGAAGTAGAAAGGAAAGTAAAAAATTAACACTGAATTCGAACCTAAGGAAGAGTTTGATCCAACAGATGAAGCCTCGAGATCTAAGAAGGACAAACATCAGAGGTTTGACAAGGGAAAGTGCTCATACAATAAGAAAGGAAACCATATAGAGAAACATTGTATGAAGAAGACCACAGATGAGACGTCAAGAATCCTTGTACAACACAATATTTCCCTCTCTGAAGGCGCAAGGAAGGATATCCCTGGAGACAAAACTGAATATCATGAGAGATGTCATGCACTGAATCCTAGATTTTCAAAATATCAAGCCTTCTTCATTGATTCAAGAGCCTATAATCACATGGTTGCATCCAAAGAATCATTCTATTGATTAAAAATTACTAATGATACGAGTATTTTATGGGAGATGACACTCAAATCCAATTTGAAGGGAGGGGTTCAATCAAATTAGAGAATGGAGTGTTCAAGAATGTCCTATATGTGCCCTCCTTAGTAGTAAATTTTTTGTATGTATACTAGATGAATCATACAAGATCACCAAATGAGTTGTATTTGATCCCAAACTGGTGGATATCTCAAAATATATCAATTGGGAAGATGATAGTGAAAGGTGTTGCAAGCCATGCCTCCGAGGAATATGAATTCTCACACTTTTTTCCATGCTTAGATCCAATGCAGTCTTAGCTCCATTTGAAAGGGAAGGTCAATTCATACTACCTAAACATTTTGCATATGATAATGTTTCCGTTAATGTTTCAAATTCATAATCTGAAGAAGAGGACATTGTTGAATCAGTTTTTGGAATTGAAGATGAAGTTCAATCATATCCATATCCATATCTAGTCCCTACTCCCAATCCTAGGCCTACATGGGCTCAAAAGGTTATTGAAGTTATTGGGAAGATGATTCGAGAGTCATATGATAATAGGATAAAAATATCTCAGTTTCAAAATGAGAGCCTTGCACTATGTCAAGCAAACCCACTTCTCCCAGAGATATGCTACTTAATGGTAAGGTATGATCAACAGTTCTGCTCACTGAAGAACAATGAGACATTGTGTCATGTCACTCTTCCTCTAAAAAGAAGATTTAAAAGTAACTTTCTACATGAAAAATTGGAAGGAAAAATATACATGGAAAGGCTTAAGGGGTAGACTAATTCTCTTTTGACATGCAAACTGAGGAATCCATTGAAAGGGATCATGCAAGGCCCCAAGACATGGAATCCCAAGTTCAATCCTTCCATAGTATCAAAGAGGTTCAAAATATGCAATATTGGTTGCAAAAGAAGCAATATTTCTTCTCCTATCTATCATCATATTGGAATAAGGAAGAGAGGTTCACATGCACAATACCAAGAAAGTAGTTCACACAAGGACCATCACACTACATCAATGCTCCATAGAGATGCAAATTGCATAAAATTTTTCACAAGTTTTTTACTTAAGAATAAATTTTCTCTTGGTGTGGAAACTTTATCCTAGATCCACTGTTAATTTTTTAGGGGGGGTTGTCCTATGAGGTTTTTCCCATTTTCCTTGGTTTATTGAGCAATTAATTTTTGCATTTATATTGTATGGGTGACCTTTGGTCTTAGTTTCTGGGGCCTATGTTGTCCAATTTAGGATTAAGTGGGGGTGTTAGGATTAATTAATCAATCCTCCCTTTACCACCATAGTCTAATTGTATTTTCCTAGCTTAGGATATTATTGCCACTTCACTGGGGCCATGGAGGACTCATCTGAGGCCACCTACCACATGTTGTGCCAGTTTACATGAGTTTGGGAGCTTCGGAGAGAAATCCCTATAATTTAGGAACCCACCAGCAGTTAACCCTAGTCCATGTTCAATCATGCTCCGATTCCCATTAGTTAGTTCACCTTCAGTCATCCTAGTGCCACTTTTCCATGATTTGAAGAAGTTGGGCACCTTTTCTCACCTAACTCAGTCAGTTAACAAAATGTGAAGTGATTTAGTCATTTGGAGTTTCATTAGTGAGCTTTTAGTGGTTTTTTCCACAGTTAGAGTTCACCAGAGTCAGTCCAAGTTGGTGAATTCGAATCCTATCTATGGAATTTGAATTCTCTTTATTGTAACACCATTGTATTACATACAGGTTACTGATTAATGGATGTAATGTTATTCTAACCAATTTTGTCTCTTGGTAGTTTAATTTTTCCATGAACGTTTGATCAGTTTACACTAAATTTCTTCTCTCTTTTACAACCTTCTTTCACATTTGAATTCATTCATGCTCGAGGATCCTAAGATTCACTAAATTAAACAATGTGCAAAGTTACTACACAAATGTTATGAATCTTAACATATTTTTTGGGTTATGATGTAACCGGTGTTTGCTTTGTACAAGTGTATGCCATTTCAGCATCTACTTATGCTTTTTAAATGATTTATTCCATTACAGTTCCAGGACTCAATGTACGAGATTTATTTATCAGAACGAAGTATGGCAAAGATGCCAATAAAGTACATAGTTAGCTAATGAATCAACCATACTATTTAGACTTCTAGGAACATGAATGTATTCGATGAATTCAAACTGATGTTCTGAAAGACATACTCGTAGAAACTTTAAAAAAAATATATGATATTGAACCTGATATTGATCGTTTAAATGAGATACAGACAATTGTGAATCCATTATGACAATAATTTTTTGGATGTCAAGGGTGTTAGCCTCAATGAGAAGTTCAATGACTACGATATATTCTACAACGTTATTGGTGGCAGATCCAAGGAAAGTGCCTCTTGAACTTAGAATATGGTTGTCAAGTGTGAATATTACCCATGTGACAGAAGCAATGTTTTGAGAACTATGGTTGGCACCATCGGCATATCCCAAATAAGTGATATTTTCTAGTGCCATTTTCCAAGTAAAAATACCAAGCAAGATAAGTGTGTGCTCGAAACAACTATTGTACCAAAGTCAATAGAGAAAATACAACATAATGCAACAAGTGTATGTGAGGCATCAATTCCTACGTGAAATATTTCTTCAGATAGAGACCATTCATGATCTCTGATAAGGGTTCTCCATCATAATTGACTAATTCATGCTCCTCGTTTTAACACGGTTTTGACAAGTGGGCCAAACCATTTTGGAACAAATTTCCCTTTTCCTATTTTATCATGGTCTTCATCATAAACTAAAACCAAATTGCCTTCTGAAAAGACTCGAGGACGAGCATATTTGTCAGATTGAGATTTGACTCTTTTCTTATGTGTGTCTACATTTAATGATTCCTCCCTTCTTGTTTCATCAAGACAATGAAGGTGGAGGAGTCTCTCTCATTTTGTTGAGGTGTTAGGTAGGAGTTAAATGGCCAGTTTTAATGATGGAATTTCAAATTCAATCAACAACACAACTTCCTCTCCATAAACCAATTGGAAAAGAGTGAATCTAGTCATAATTTTAGCTGAGGTACAATATTCCTAAAGAGAGTAAAACAACATCAAATGCCAGTTAGTTTTGTCCTTATGAACCATTGGTTGCAAAATTGTATTCAAAACTTTGTTGATAGATTCTACTTAACCATTACATTGAGGGTAACTTTGGTGAGGAAAAATCCTGCTGTAATCCTAACTTGGTTGTGAGTTTATCCATGGAGGAATTTCTAAAATGACTATTGTTATCCATAACAATCTCTTTGGGTACACCAAACCTAGTTATCACATGATTGAATAGAAAGTGTTGCATTTTTTCTCGTGTTATTGAATGTATGCATTGCCTCAACCCATTTTGTAAAATAGTCCACTGCCACTATGATGTAGTGGTGGCCATTGTTGATGTATTTGTAAATTTGGAATGTATTCACTTGTATATATTATGTTGTACCCCGATGTTCCTATTGGGAGAATCATTTTTATTTCATTGTACCTCGATGTTACTATCGGGAGATTCATTAATATAATAAAGTCAATGAGGTTAACCCTTCGTTGTAAGTCGGGGCAATATTCCCCACAATTGAGTTGAGGTTAACCCTCCTTATTGATCAGGGGGGGAAAGTCTCCATAGTTGAGGGGCACTAGGGTTATTAGACTCTCATCAAGAAGTTGGCCCTGGTAAGTAATTGTCAAGTCAGAAACCAGTATAAATAGAGAGTGAGCCTCTCTATTTGTCACACACACTCACCCACCTATAGCGCATAGGTGAGAGAGAAAAGAGCTCACACAAGTGAGAGAGAGAACAACTATTGGAGATTGTTTTTCTGCCTTTGGGTTTTACTGCTGCCATTGGTGCTCATTCTATCTTTGAGGAAGTTGTGGGGTTTTCTCCTTTATCATTTCCCTGAGGATAATATTTGTGTCTATTGTCTCTTGTGATTGATTGATGTGCATGTTATTCTCTCAGATAAGATCCTAAGATAATACCATCTAATTGATAAAAATATAACATGGTATTAGAGCTAACTTGAGACGAAGACACTGTGCAGTTGCAGAAGCTAGGGCTTCTTAATTTTTGGGTATCTCTCCATAGATCATCAGCAAAAGGAGGCTAGGTTGACTCTCCATTGAAGGGTGCATCTTTCTGTTGAAGCAGAATTTGATTCCGGGCATTTTCAATCACTGCTGCGGGAAATTAGGGCTTTTCATAGAAGAGGAATTTTTGAGTGAGCCCAGCATAGGATTTCTCTCCTCCTCAAAATAGAAATTTAGAGACTAATATCGGAATTTTCGGTTGGGTAAAACTTTGGGAAATTCAAACCCTAATTTGACCCCGGGCCTGAAAAACCCTAAAATACTAAAACTGGTAGTTTTGGTACATTCGCTATATCTCGATATTGGAGAAGGTTTAGAAGCCAAAAGTTTTACAAGACAAAGAAAAGTTCATGCTGAACACTATGTAAACATTTCAGCCCCATATTTGCTATATTCTGGGAGATATGATTCCTCCAAATAAGGGTTCCAGCCTCTTCCAATATTCATCCCTAAACATGACACCTAGGGATAATTTCTATATCTCGGGCTATGAAGGTCCAAATTCAATTTCTCAAGATGTTCCAGATAGGTCACGGACTATACTTTCTGTGGTAAAAGTTTCAGACCCTAATGTTGAAATAGTGACATGTGGAAGTCCGTACAAATTCGCTATGTTGAACAGTCTTGAAATAAGTCACCTCGGGAAAACTATCATAAGTCCCAATTGGTGAAACCAATTCTGCTCAAATATGCAGTGTTGGAAAGAGCATAGGAGTGGCTACCTAAATGCGAAGTTTCACACACATAGGAGTTGTACTTTTGGATATATTTCAGAAACAATATTAGGCACTTTTGCAGAAGAAATTGAAGAAAAGTAGGGAATCATATATTTTGCAGTTCTGATCACAGTTTTTGGAAAATGAGTATGCTTCTCAGCTTGCCTTGAGGAGGAGAATATTTCTATCCAATCAGATCTAAGAGATTCCAAGTTTTGAAAATTAGGGTTTCTCTGACAAACCCTAGATCAGCCAGATTCGAAACCAGGACGGACACCTCAAATTAGTAAGATCTAATCTTTTGCTATTTACATTTGAGGTTCTCATTTAAAAATGAGTAATCACACCAACTTGATGACAAGCTTGGTGAAGCTGACAACTTCCAAGCATGGAAGTATAGGATCTCACTGGTTCTTGAAGGAAATGAATTGGACACCTACATAAGTGGAGATGTTCCAGTTCCAGAGGGAGATAAGGCTAAATCCTTACACAAGAAGAACTCGGTCAAGGCAAAGAGGAGTATTATTGATTCTATCAAGGATCACCTTATACCACAAGTGTCTTCCCTTAAGACACCTAAAGATATTTTTTATTCCTTGACCAAGCTATTTGAAGGGAATAATATAAAGCAGAAGAAGTATAGGAACTCCGTGATCCTTGAAGAAATTGAATTAGATAAGTATTTTAGTAAGAAAGGTTTAGGAACTAGAGGGAGATGAGGCTAAGGCTAGACCCAAGAGAATAATTGCAGATTCTATTAAAGATCATCTCATCCCTCTTGAGGAAGTGTTTGATACTATGACAAAGCATTTAAAGACAAATAAGATACTATTATAACCACCTTGTATGGCCTCCCAAGATCATGGGATTCATTCATTCAAGGAATGTGTGCCAAAAGGAAGTGATTACCTTCAGCAAACTCTGGGAAGAGTGCACACAAGAAGAAGATCAACTCATAATAATAGAAGAGAAAATGGGAGCAACTGAATATCAAGCTCTCACGATTCAAAGAAGATGCCTCAAGCGATGAGGAATATGAAGGACTCAATTCTGAAGAACCTCTTATCCATTTGGATAAGAAATGATGATGTCATGAATGAATAAGATGATGAAGCAAAAGGCTCAAGAAGGAGTCTACCCACGAAACGAATAAAGATAAGTATTCAATTTTCATTTCATGATATTATTTTGTTATGCATTCATTTGTATTCATTTGATGTGTTATGCATGATAGAATGTTTGCAGTAATGACAATATACTACTACTATGCATGTTATGGGTAAGTAGCCCATGGTGCTATACAACTATCCATTGCTACTTATCTAGAATGAAACCTCTTTGCTGACATATTAGATTAGTGCACAATCTCAATGATGTCATGGTAGAGATGGAAGGAATCTATAAATTTTCCGTGAGATATGGATGAATGTTGTATTGGATAAAATAGTTGCATGATTATATCTTTATGCATAAGAATTTTCTATTATTAATATGCCTTATGAAATGTTTCTAACCCTACAACTAATGCATTTGACATGTAGGAAAGATCAAATACAATCTCCTACAAGAAAATAAGGATGAGACTTGTCCTGAAGAACAAGTGACGAAAGTTCGAGAAATAATCCAAGATGAAGAATAATATAACGATACTTTCAAAGAAAGAAATAAGTCTCAGATACAATGCAATTATGTGACACTGTTGAGTGACATCATTGATGCAGAACATTCCATCTATAGCCAAGAAGAAAGAGAAGGAGTGTACCAGTTCAAGGAGAATGATGTCTAGGATGCAGTATCAAGACCTGAAGGGAAGTCTGTAGTATCTTCCATATGGATCTACAAGTTCCATCATGTAGTAGATGGAAACATTGTGGGATACACGACAAGAATCGTAGCACAAGGCTTCTTATGGAAAGAAGGAATAGAATACGAAGAAACATTTGTAGCCACTAGAATTTAAGACACGTGATAGGCAGAATCATGTGTGCAAATGAAAGAAGGCCTTGTACGAGCTTAGAAGGGACCCATGGGATAACACATACATGAATAGCTTGAAGATCACATAGAGTGATGAAGATCTTAACCTTTTCTACAAGGTTGAAGATGAAAGCCTATAGAGGATGACAAGATCACAGATGGGTGCGAGAATAAGTTTTGAAAAGGTTCAAGATAGAGGATCTTGGTATCCGGTGACCCTAGATGGATACATAGAATCTTACTAGAAGAGGAAGCTACTTGTCACTCTATTACAGAATGTTTCAATACATAGAGTACAAAAGGCAGGGGGAGAATGATGCTCCACTTCAGAGGGAGTGACTACAGAATATCCTAAGGTTCGACATGGTACGACAGGGTGGACATATTACTGATGGATCTAGGATTTACTGAGAGTAAAGCATATTCCAACCTTTGCTTCAAGTTTGAAGGTGGAAGACTAGTGATGCTCCTGTTATATGTCGATAACTTGTTTCTGACAGGAAAATAGGAACTCATTAAATATGCAAGAAGGATACTTGCTGCTAAGTTCGAGTGAAGGGACTTGGGGATGATGCACTACTTTCCAGGCATGGAGGTGTGGCAGAATGTAGATAGAATCTCCTATGGGCAAGGGAAATATGCACTGGAGATCCTGAAGAGGTTCGGGATGATGGACTGCAAGGTCATGAATACACCTCTGAAGCTATTGAGTGATGCTTCATCAAAGTCGGTTGATGCCACGATGTATCATCAGATTTTTTTTCATTGATGTTCCTGACATATCCAAGGCATGCTCACTTTGTTGCATAGCATACAGTGAGGTACCTGAAGGGTAAATTTGAGCATGATATGAATCATAAGACTAACCCGCATGGTTATGTTGATTTGGATTGGTAGTGTCACTGAGGAGAAGAACACATTGGGATGCTTATTCAGTTTGATATCCAATATGGGCTACTGGTTTGGCAGGATGGAGTCCTGTATGGCACTGAGTACAATTGAGAGAGTAGTGAAGCTCCAGTATGTGATCCAGATTGAGATCTCTCAAAAGAGGGATTTCTAGCATAGCCGGTTAGACAGGTTGTCTGAGCATAAAATCCTAGTGAAGCTCGTAGGTTCCTTAGACGTAAATGTTCCTATAGGTTGTCCTTGGATGTAATCAGTCCCTATGAATCTCATAGGTTATCCTTGGATGCAATCATCCTTGATGTGATTCTATGCTAGAAATGGCCATAGTGAAGTTTGAGTACTTCAGGGAGAAGCTTGGTGTTCTCTAGATCTAGGTTCCCTCCAAGAGGAAGTGACGAGTCTTAGAGCCTTTCCGACATGGTGGCAGGGTGGGCCTCCCATGGTCAGATGTAAGTGTTGATCCCTTATGACATGGTGGTAGGCTGGGCCTCCCATGGTCAGATGTAAGTGCAAAGCCTTTCTGACATGGTGGCAGTTTGGGCCTGCCATGCTCAGATGTAAGTGCAGATCCTTTCTGACATGGTGGTAGGTTGGGCCTCCCATGGTCAGATGTAAGTGCAGAGCCTTTCTGACATGGTGGCAGGCTAGGCCTCCCATGGTCAGATGTAAGTGCGGAGCTTTTCTGTCATGGTGGCATGTTGGGCCTCCCATGGTCAGATGTAAGTGCAGAGCCTTTCTGACATGGTGGAAGGCTGAGCCTCCCATGGTCAGATATAAGTGTTGGAGGAGCCTTTTTGACATAGTGGTAGGATGGGCCTCCCATGGTCAGATGTGAGTGTTGGGCCTTTCTAACATGGTGACAGGCTGGGCCTCCCATGGTCAAATGTGAGTGCTGGGCGTGCCTTTCTGACATGGATGTTGGATGTGTTCCTCCCATGGTCAGATATAAGTTCTAGGCAGGCCTTTCTGACATGGATGCTGGATGTGTTCCTCCCATGGTCAGATATAAGTGCTGGGCGGGCCTTTCTGACATGGATACTGGATGTGTTCCTCCCATGGTTAGATATAAGTGTTGAAGAAGATGAATACCTACATGGAGGCTAGGCCTACAACCAACATGAAAAAGGGATGGCTCTGTAGAACTTCTTGTGACGAGTAGAATTGAGAGATAACACCATTTGATAGAGATAGCGGAAGCAATGATGATGATGATTTAGTAATGATCCATCTTTGATGATGATCCAGTGATGATCTAGTGAGGAAGACTTGTGATGATGAATTGTGTCTAGAGAATACATTCCTAGTTAAGAGGGAGTGTTGATGTATTTGTAACTTTGGAATGTATTCACTTGTATATCTTATATTGTACCCCGATGTTCCTATCAGGAGAATCATTTGTATTTCATTGTACCCAAATGTTCCTATTGGGAGAGTCATTAATATAATAAAGTCATGTAAAGTCAATGAGGTTAACCCTTCGTTGTAAGTCAGGGAAATAGTCCCCACAATTGAGTTGAGGTTAACTCTCCTTGTTGATTAGGGGGGGAAATTCCCCACAGTTGAGGGGAACTAGGGTTATTAGACTCTCATAGAGAAGTTGGCCCTAGTAAGTAATTCTCAAGTCAGAAACTAGTATAAATAGAGAGGGAGCATCTCTATTTGTCACACACACTCACCCGACTATAGGACATAGGTGAGAGAGAGAAAAGTTGTTGGAGATCATCTTTCTGTCTTTGGGTTTAACTGCTACCATTGGTGCTAATTCTATCTCTAAGGAAGTTGCGGGGTTTTCTCCTTTATGGTTTCCCCGAGGAAAATCTTTGTGTCTACTGTCTCTTGTGATTGATTGATGTGCATGTTATTCTCTCAGATAAGATCCTAAGATAATACTGTCTAATTGATAAAAATATAACAGCCATTAGTTGAAGGTGGGTTTATTTTCATGTAATCAATGGGCCATTTTGAAAATGGATCCATGGTAACCACAAGGTGTAATGCAGCAGGATGTGCACACATTTTTTCGTATATATTTGACAAGGATGAAACTTCTTAATGACACTATTGCAATATTTAAAGATCGCAGGAAATAAGTATCCTACACGCAATATTTTCTGGGCCGTTTCCCACCCAAAATAATGACTTCCACATGCTCCAACATGGAAATCATTCAAAACTTTCTCTGCTTCCTCATTCACTAAACAACATCTCAAGATTGAGCCTATTCCTCTACGGTACAAAGTATTCCTATGATGAGGTATATTCGTGCTTGGTTTCAGATGCGACGTCGTTCAATATTAGAGAACCTAATATCGATCCTTTGGGTTTGGATATATATAATGAAATTTCCATAGGTCCAAGGATCTGATGTGGCGATGAGAAATAAATGTTCACCCTCCTAGGATGCAACACTTATTATTTCCTATTTCTCGCTGGGTATCTCAGACACTAATTTCACAAATATTAATGAATTCTTGGCTTTAGTGTTGATGAATTCGAGGTCGAATTCTTGCAAAATTACTATCCATTTAGAATACTTACCCTCGATTATTTGACAGGACAAAATGTGTTTCGTGGGGTTCATTTCAGCCACTATGGTTGTTTTACGTGGAAGTATGTAATGTCCGATTCTTTGGACAACACAAACTACTTCCAAGGCTAACTTATCTACCTAAGAATATCTGAATTCGGGACCTCAAAGGACCTTACTAAGATAGTATATGACACGTTTCTGAGATTAATCTTCCTCTTGGACCAAAATCATCCCTAAATTAGATTCGGTTGCTACCAAATATAATAGAAAGTCTCTACTATATTATGGAGGACTAAGTACCATGGTTGACACTAATGCTTTCTTTAATGAATCAAATGAGCGTTGAGCTTGGTCATCCCAGATGAACAATGCATCTTGTTTCAAGAGATGCATGAAACCTTTCACAATTTCAGCATAGTTCACAATGAATCTTCTCAAGAATGTTGATTTTCCTTGTAGGCTTCAAAGTTGTCTAATGTTTTTAGGGGAATGCAACTGTAATATTTCCTCAACCTTAAGGGGAACTACCATAATACCCTTATTGGATACAATGAACCCAAGTAATATCCCAAAATCAATGCAAAATATGCATTTACATGGATTTAACCTAATGTTATACTGACAACATCTAATGAATACAACACGTAATTGTGCGCAACGTTCAACTCTATTCCTAGATTTGGCTGTAAAATCATCAAGATAAACCTCAACGATTTCTTAATATCATGGAATACATATGACATGGATCTTTGAAAATTGGTCTTGGTGTATGGCATTTCGACTCACAAAATTTCCTCATGGGAAAATTAAAGCAGTTTTATGTTGGTCTTCTTTCTTAATCTAAATTTGGTTAACCGAAGAATCCATCCATGAAGGAAAATATTTTGTTATTGGCACATTCATCTATAATATGATTAATAAAGGGTGTGGGATGGTTGTCCTTGTTACAATCCAAATTTAAATCCCTTAAGTCAATACAGACTAATATTGTTCTTTGTTTTTTATCAATTGGAATAGGATTGGATACCCATTTAGTCAAAGGTACAATGTATTTGAAGCCAAATTTCAATATATTTTCTAATTTTGCTTTTATGGTAGTCGATTTCTTAGGATTAATCGGTCTTAATTTATGTCTCACAGGTTTATCATTTTCATATGTTTTGATCTCATGTTCGACAATACTAGGATCAATGCCTGACATTTCTTCATATGACCAAGCAAACACATCTCGAAACTCCTTGAATAGAGTGGTATATTGCACGATTTCCTCCGAAGAGTAATCGACACCTATATTGATATTTTCAATGATGTCAATCTTGACAGATATATCAATAGGAATGTTTTTCAAAATGTTTTTCGAGTTTCCTTCCGAAAACACATTGTGTGTTTGGACAAGGCATCGGTATTTTTCCATAATGTCATCGCAGAAAAAAATTATGGTTTTACTTCTAATGAATATGTTTTATGAATAAATGAGGATCGATGATGCATATATTTCAAGGGTCGTTTGGAGATGTTCATAAATTCAAGGATAGATTCATACAATGAAGAAGTTTTGTCCAAGACGTCATGAGTACTAGGAGTATTGATGGCCCAAATGGTCGATGTGTATGGATCATATTCCTCATTTGGAGAAGAATTTTGATCCAAATCTGTTGAATCCATTTGTATAGCTTGGTATGAAAATTATACAATAGAAAAAGGTGTATTAATCTCTACTTCATCCAATTTTATATAATGTATCTCCTTTCCTTCAGTAGTTTGGACTAAGGTGTCTTCTATCGCAGTTCCCTTTGATGAAGCAGAACTATTCATTGTATTGGATTTAGAGAAAACTGTTGATGGAAAGTACTCTTCCAAAGTGATGGTGAAAATCAAAGCAATTTGAGGGGTTGATATTGGTGATGGGATTGTGAAATTTACCATGAGGGAAGAATCATTGAAAATTCCTACCCCAACATCTTTAATCACCGCTTTCAAATCCCCCACAAAAGGTACATTCAAGTGGATACCAGTTTCAGGTGTGTAGTAATCTAGTTGATCAATTGTGACAATATTCCCTTGAGGGGGAACTAAATCATTCGAAATAATAAAGAAAATACCACCATCGTTGCATGTATCCAACTATGCCCCAATAAAAAAATGTAATATATGGGTGGATCTACTACCTCAACATCAACTTGGACTATTTTTGTCTCCCAATTCAATTGGACACGCAATGATAAGTCCATGAGGATGGAACACATGTCCATTAAATGCTTTGATTATTGTGTGGGATGGTACTAAGGTTGGTGATACCAATGCTTTCCAAAATCCTAATGACATTACACAAGTAGAGGATCCTTCATCCACAATGGTTCAAAAAATGTTCTTACCATGTAAAGCCACTTTAATAGGAAATGTGAACTAAGATGGGATCCTGCTTGTCCAGGGATCCATTCCCACTACCACTATACCCATAGGTTCACCACAACACCCCGCAATCATGGCACACGGGTAAGCTCGAGTGTGATTTGAACTCGTGACCTCCTTTACAACATTTCAAGCGAATATCCAATGATCCACACCCGTACAGGTAACATGGCTACATCTTTGGCAAGAGTAGGAAATAATGATTTCACAAACCAGTCTACTAAGAATTGATCTGGGATTTCTTCTTTAATAAGCCTTCAGTGTCCCCTCCACTTATGTATATGATTATATATGTGAGTAGAATTAGATATCCTAAGATAAGTCAAACATTCGATACCCGTATCATAGTGGATAGGTAATTTAAAGTGTGTCAAAAGTACCATGGATAAAGAAGAAAAATCTATGAAAGTATTGCGAGTCAATTCTATGTAACATTTTGCAATAGTTACTATGAGGGTCTGCGAAAACAACCTCAACCTGACACTATCATCAACTAGGAAATTCAGTGAACACCATAAATGAAATGTCATCACATGATTTAATGGATATTTTCCTAGTTTTCCATCGAATTTGGGTATGTACAATAGGAGTTTGGTTGGTACGGTTGGTCACCCATTCATATGTAGAACAAGGCCATTTCTTAGATGAGATAAATCTAGTATATTCAATGTGGTTAGAAAGAATGATCTAATCGATGTTGTCGCATTCATTTGAAACACGGGTGAAGATTGTTGGCTCCAATATCCTAGGTTTTGATTAAAATAACTAGGTTGAATTCCCCCTTGTTAAGGAGGACCCCAAACATATTGGTTGCTTCCCAGGAATTGTCCATTCCATTCTGGAATAGATTTGATTGGTGGATTTCCCCCTTGCGGAGGTTGTCCCCTAAAAAATTGGTTAGTTCCTAGGTTTTGACCATTTCGATGATTAGGCCCTTGGGATTGAAAATTGTTACAAGGTGTCGTGTTCCCTTGTGGAGGCATTCTCTAAGAAGATTGGTTACTTCCTGAGACTTGACCACTCCCTTGTGGAATGGAATTCATAGGTAGATTCCCCCCTGACAAATTGGTTGTTGGGGGTATGGGATTTCCACTAGATACAGTGCTAGGATGTGTGGGAGGAGGAAAACCCATTGAGACATTTCCACCCATTTAAGGATGGTTCCAATTGGTGTTACTGCTCCAAAATCAAGTTATTTCCACTAGGAACATTGATATTCCATGGTGAAGAGTTTCGCCCATAAGTGGAACCTGAACAACTATTGGGTACACCAAGAGGGTTGTAAGTAAATACTTGCATTTTTTTACCTTGGTTAAACCCACCATATAGGAAACCCATCTTTGATAAGGCACACCCTCCAATATGGAAACCTACAGAAGAAGTGGGTGTACTTCCAGGATTGAAACGTAGACTTGTACCAACTGGCATTGAAGTGTTGGTTGAACTTATGCTAATCATAGGCATATTGACTGTTGGGATTAGAATTGAGGTCCAAATGGAGGTATTGTTTCCTCCTACAACCACTTGAGGTTGCAACGGTGTGGTCCCATGATCTCTAGAATATCTCGAAAGGTCAACTGGTATGTTTTGCATTTTGTCCAAACTTATGAAAAGTGGATTGATGTTATCAAATGATTCACTCATGGGATGAAAAATTGGGTATGAAAGACTTAAATGTGGATTTATTGGATCATATATGTGTTTTTCTAATGTTTCAATTTCAAATGGAGCAATATTATCGGTTGTTTCCGTAAATATTTGAGTGTTAGGTTGATATTGTTTTTCTCTTTTAATGTCAATTGAATTTAAAAGTAGTTTTGATTCAAAGCCACATGAGTTTTATTTTTGTATTCATCTCAGTGTTTTAGTGGGGCCTTCAAATTATGGTGATTGACCTTGTTGTCGTCTTGATTGGAGGACCAGGAGAGAAGCCACTTTGATGTTTGAGTGTTTAGAATGTGTTTGTTAATTGAGATATGTAGAAAATATAGCAAGAAATCCTAAAGCAAATCTAGACTTAAAAAAAGTGTCCAATCCACTAAAAATGTCCTAAAGAAACAAAAATAAAACTTTTTTCCAAAAAACCGAAGTTTAGTGAGAAGTTACATTTAGAGGGCCTTCCAAAACTAGTAGCTCCTGAGGGATATCAAACCTTAGTAATTACTAAATAGTGAATGTATGAGAAACAATTACATTGTTCTTCAATCACCAAAGGTACAAGTGTTATCTCTTGGATACTCACCTTCCCAAGGAGATAAAACAACCTTGCGCTTGTCTCATGTATTGCAAGATTTCTCCACTTACAACAACTTGTGTGATGCCATAGGAATAACAACTAAGGTTGCCACTTCACAAACTAAGATCGGGAGGGACACTTGGCAGTCTAGGATAACTCACATAGACAAGATATTCCAAACCAATGATGTCACCCCAAGGACTTGTCACTTAACTAGAAGACTATGATGTGCTCATATCCCTCTAAACAAGTAATAAGTGGGGTACCATCCCTACTTGTTTAGATTGACCTCATTCTTAACACGTGTGTTAGAAGCGAATTCCTGGAAACCTTTTCTTACAAATGGATTTAACTCTCTTTAATCAATGCTAGTTTTGAAATTCGGTGGCCTTGGAGTGTTACCTCACAATATTAATACAAAGCCCAACCCTAATCTTGTTACAAATATGAAAATAAAATCTTGATTAGTTTTAAGATTAAGCACTCATTTTAAAGGTAGTTTTCTTAGTTTCAAAAGGAGTGGTGGTGAAAATTATGGTGTTTTTAATCAAACTACTAAACCGATCCAATGAAAAAAATCATCTTAAATATTTTCTTCAATTCAATGAATTTCTCACACTAAAGCAGAGTAAGAGGTTATGTGATCTTTTCTTTCAAACATGCATGTATTGCAAACTAAAATTTAAAGTAAGTGTTCAAAATATTTGTTCAAAGCATCTTCCTTTTGAAAATAAAACTATATGTGAATTTGATTCAATGGTTTCTTGATTTAAAAAGGTTTCTCAAACTAATATCTAAGCTTAGAATTTAGGGTTTAATTTTTGGTGTGCAATATGCAAAAAAACATTATTTTCAGTTCAATGAATCAGTACCACTAATCAAGTGAAGTAATTCAATGTCTTGAAAAGGTTATGCAAAAAAATTTCATGGTTTGTTTTTTTAAGTTTTCAAAGCAAAACGTTCTTCTTCTAATCTTTTCAATTAAAAAAGACTCAAAATGAAAAAAACATCTCAAATGAAATGCTCTCAAATCTTGACACTGGGGATCCCTATTTCTGATTCACAGGACCACTCGAAATTGCAAGTGAAGACAATACACAAAGCCCTTTAGAATTCTATGAAAGACAAAAACTCAAAAAATTAATAATGAAAGTAATCTCGTCAAGATTTTCTAAAGAAGATTCAAAGCCTCCCTAAATCAAATGAAATAAATATTAATCCTTCTAATTCTGCTTCTAACAAGTCCTAACATGTCTTGGCTGTCATCCTAAGGTCTGCATAGTCTATCTTCATCCCAAACTAAAGGCCTAAAACAATGATTTTTTTTTCATTTTCAAGGTAAAAGCACAAAAAACTTTAAATTTTTTAAAGAATCCCCAAATATTAGTCAAATAAGATTAAATTAGTATCTAAATTCTCTGTTGGAGGATTCCTAAGCTATACATAATCGAACAAACCACTCAAAAAGGTTAAAAACCGAGTATTATATGTCCAAAAATTCAAGATCTCGCGAATTGATACTGCTGGAAGTGGCACTATGTAGGCTTCATACACATTATGCCACTGGCTCACCCTGGAAAGAGAAGGACTAAACCACCCTTTGACTGGCACTATGTGTAAACTAGCAAGGTCTGCTACCCTATTAAACCCGATAATTTTTAAAGATATCGACCAAAATTATCTCAAATTTGATGATTTAAAGATTGATCTAGAATGATTTTAGACTCCTAACCTCAATTAAGGTTTCTAATGACATAACTTAGGCATGAATAGAACGATATAAAGGTAAGAACACCATTTTGATAATAATAATAATAAAAACATCAAATAAAATCAAAATTTAACCCAAAGGCCCCTAGTATAGCCGCCATTCTGTTGGTATATATTGCAAGAAAGACTAATCTACATCATTCTCTATCCTTTAATGTAGGGTGGTGAGATCTATTTGACATAAAATCATTCAACAATTTAAAATTTTCCTTATGATTTCAAATATTTTTCCAAGAATAGAGAGGGGAGGAAGAGAGAAAAATACCTCTTGAAGTTAGACACTTATAGAATATCCCCTTGCTTGAGGATCCATGGACATTAGGCCTCCATTAACAACTTAAGTTTACTAGTTACTTACCTCTAACTCTACTTAACTCGGAAATATTTAAAACTTGAAATCTACCTTAAAGCTTTGAATTCAAAACAAGATTCATACAAGAAATTTGAACTCAAATTGGGGGGAAGCTAGAATTGCATCATATTGAAAATAAAAAGAGAGTGATTACAATCAAAATGTCAAGGTGAATCCCTTCTCCTTTTCTTTAAACCATCCTTCTCCATCCTTGCCTTTGATCACCAAGAGCTTGATGTGGAAAATAATTCTTCTAGCCTTCAAATTCTTCAATATGCCCTTGGTTTCACTTTTTATGTCCTTTACTTCACCTCATATGCCTTTCTTATATAGCATTGGGATATGTGTACCCAATTACTAACCATGAATGTGGGATTAAAATTTCTTATGAATTTTGATTATTTTCATCAAAACCCACTTTACTTAGTTTTTCAGGCATTTAACTTGAATTTCTAGGATTTTAGGACAATTAATACATATAACATGTATTCTTTCCGCTCTAGGAGTTTGGAAATCGGGTTTTGGCACTTACATAGTCATGGTCTTGCAATATTTAGAGCAACCTTTGTCTTCACATACTTATTCCTTTGTGGAATTAGTGGTCTGATGAGATATCAAAGCTCTCAATTTGTTCCAAATTCCTATCTTCATGTTACGGGTGAAATAAAAATATGTTTCAGACCATCATTCTCAAGGGTGTTAATTTGTTTGTTAACACATTCTTGAACCATTTTCCAATTCTACTAGAACTTGGAGTTAAAGAGGTCAAGCCTAGTACCCCTTTCATATACAACTCAAGTTGGTCTGTAAAGCCAGAGTTTCAGCCGATTCTTAAGGATAATTGGAGGTCGCTCCGATTGAACATTCATCATTCAACAGGTATGCAATTCTATTATTCTCTTCGTGGAATTAAAAACATGTATCTAAGTGGAATAGACAAAGAATACCTGGTAGGGAGGAAATATTGGTTTACATTGAAGATAGTTAGGGGGTTGTTTTCACTATTGTACCCTTTGGTATATTCTTAGAAGATGTCTCTCAGGAAATTTCAAGATTATCTAGGAGAAAGAAAAAATTCTCAGAGATCAAGAAGTGGAATGGATGCTTAAAACATGGGAGCTATGGTTGTGGGAGGGTTATAAAAAAACCAAATATTTTTATAATTTCGCTAAGAATAGGCAGACAATAAATACCATATGGTACTCAAAGGACATGGATGGTCTAAGTCTCAAAGGTTTTAATTCCATAGTGGCCCGTGATATTGAGCACTTCTCAAATTTATATTCAGATCTAGGGATGCCCATATGGACTATATTCTTTAAGTGATTAGAAATTTTCCTAGAATGTTCAATGGAGAAGAAAACGAGGCATGTTTTTGACCTATTGATAAAGATGAATTACTATATGTTTTAAATATCGTTCAAATAGATAAGAGTCTTGGGCTAGATGGTTGGTCTGCAAAGTTATATATAGATTTATTTGAGATTATGGGGGATGATTTGCTCAAAGTGGTTGTGTAATACCTTATATCGAGCAATATACAAGGGCCTCAGAATGTGACCTTCTTGGATCTTATTCCCAAAAAAGACAAGTCTAAAACCTTTGACAATTACAAGCCAATTTCCCTGTGTAACAGAGTATACAAAATCATTGCTAAAGTCCTAGTGGAAAGAATTAAGCCTATCTTTTCGCACGTGATCTACAGAGAACAATTTGGTTTTATTCAAGGTCACTCAATTCATGAAACCATAGTTGCATCTAAGGAAGGTATGCACACTATCAAAATTCAAAATTTGAAGGCCATTTTTCTCAAATTGGACCTTTCAAAAGCATATTGGCTCTTCATCATAATTTTATTACTTCACATATGCTTCAATCTTGAGATTGAAAATTGGATCATGGGATGCATTAATTCATCGCTATTTGCAGTCTTAATCAATCAAACAAGTTCTATTTTCCTCAAGGAAACTTGTGGTCTTTGGTAGGGGTTCCCTTTTCCCCCTTATCTCTTCCTATTGATTATATAAGGGTCAATTAGACTCATTTTGGAGGAGTGTCGTAGAAGAATACTCTTAGGTATATCCTTTCATGGACGAGAAGTTCTAACCCACTTATTATTTGTGGATGATATCCTATTATTTTGGGTAAAATTTGAAAGGGAAAGTCAAATACTCAAAGTAGTGTTGGATCTTTTTAACCCACAAATATGGAAATTAATCCTCACAAATACTCTCTCCATATTCTTTGGTTTAGATGAATCATAATCCCTTTTGACATGATTTCTTCCCATTTGAGGCGGCCAACTTTGAATTTGTTATTAAGTATATGAGTTTCAACCTCAATCCTTTGAAGTATGGTAAATAAGATTGGTGTTGGTTGATTAATAGGATTGAAGGTCATATAAATTTTTGGTGAAACAAGTGGAATTCTAGATGGGGTATACTAGTGCTAATCAAATCAACCATAGAGGCGGTCCCTATATATTGTCATTTAATGGATCGTATTCCTGAATCAATTCTAATCCAAATCAGAAAACTCTGTAATAACTATCTTTGGAGGGGTCTGTAAAAAGATCATGGTTTTCACCTAGTCAAGTGGAACGTTCTTGCTACCCCAAAGGCCCNGTGTGTGTGTGTGTGTGTGTGTGTGTGTGTGTGTGTGTGTGTGTGTGTGTGTATTGTGGAAATGAAGCCCAGTCTTAGCACACTTGAACTCACAAAAATTGCTAGGAAACATGCATAAATCCACTCAAATTGGAGTCTAAAATTGGTGCATAACACTAACTTGCATTGAATAATTTTACACCAGCAAACCTTTTTAATGTAGTGGCTATCCAAATATATAATTACATCACATATTTGAAAACCTAAGGCAAGTTGAACCCTCACAATTAGCAGTCTTGCTAAAGTAAAAAATCCCCCCTAGGTCCATAAAACACTTTCCAAATCAGTCAAGGAAGTCACGAATTAGATGAATAAGGCATGTCATATAATGAGTGATGAAAATTCAATGGAATCTTTCTTTTCATAGAGAAAAATAAGGAGTATGAGTTGGGAAAAAATAAGGTAGTTTCCATGAGACTAGTTTTTACCTTTTCCAACTTAACGTTGTAAAGCACAGTCTAAGTCTGTGAAAGGAAAGAAAGTGCACTTACTAATCTGGGCAGTCAGATAAATTTGGAATAATCTTATATAGAATCAGTTTTGGATGTAAACATTGCAATTCTTAACCAGAATTGCAAGTGGAGACCAACTACCTAGTCTAGAACCTAGGAAATTAATCATGAAGATTAATAAAAATATATCCTAAGTATGGAGGTGGGAATTTTAGTATTATAAAAACCCCTTTAATCCTAAATTATGTGAAATGTAAAAAATATATCAGATATATAGGTGCTAACAATAAGTCTTATTCACCCTTTACATACTGTTTGTCCACAAAAACAAGGAAATAAGGAAAACCTCAAGGGAAAAACCTTCCGTCAAAACATGGATATGAACAAAATTTTGTGACATATTTTATTCAATATATATTCACCATGTGATAATCTATTCCAAGTAGTGATTTGATATGGTTGAAATTCTTCTCAAATAATTCCTTGGTGAAGATGTCTGCAACTTGCTTAGATGACGCACAATAGTGTAAAACAATGATCGCATCATGCACAAGTCATATGTTGTAGTGCATACATATATTTATATGTTTGTTTTAATGCCTCTGAAAATGGTATGTTGAGATTCAAATAGGACTTTGGTTTTCACAAAAATTTACCGTGGAAGTGCTAGACTCAATCCCAAACTCTCCAAGTATTCCTTGCAACCCCAAACATTAAGTAGCTCCATTCACAACTAGTATGTATTCTGCAGGCTCTATTGATGAAAGTGCAATGGCACTTTTCTTTATAAAATACCAGCAAATTGGTCCATCTACAATCAGAAACACATATCCATAATTTATTTTTCTATTAGTGTTATCTCCATCCCAATCAGAATCAATAAAACCAACTAAATCTAGATCAGATTTTGCAACATAGTGAATCCCATGTGTCTTGGTTCCTTGCATAAAGTGCAAGATTATCTTTACTTCCCTCCATTGTATTTAATGTGTCTGTGCCATATGTCTAGATGCTACACTCACTACATAATAAATATCAGGTCAAGTGTGAGTAAGATAAAGAAGAAAACCAACTAGTTGTTTGTACAATGTGTTGTTCACCAAGGGAGGTTAATATGCATCTTTCAAGCTTGACTCCTGAGAGGAAAGGAGTCTTTCTTGGCTTGCAATATTTCATGTTGAACTTATTTATCATGTATGAATCATATTTGTACAGATGTAATATGATTCCAGAGGCTGATTGGGAAATATCAAGCCCTAAAATTTGGCTCAACAATCCCAAATTAGTCATGCAGAAATCTTGGTTCAAAGCATCCTTCAAGGAGGAAATTTCTCTCATTGAACTTCCTGTCATCAAAAGGTCATCCACATACAAGAAAAAAATTAATATTTAACCATGAATCAACTTCAAATAGACATTTGGATCATAATTGCATATACTGAAGTTTTGGGATAGCAGAAATCCATCTATCTTGGCATACCAAGCTTTGGGAGCTTCTTTTAGCCCATATAATGATTTCTTCAACCTGCACACAGAGATGGATTAGTAACAAAACCTTATCGATGCCGCATATATATCTATTCCTTGATATCACCATGTAGGAAGGCACTTTTTACATCCATGTGATGTACCTCTCGTTGCTTGGATGCTACAATGGCCAAAAATAGTCTTATTGAGTCCATCTTTTCCACTGGTGCAAATGTATCATTGTAGTCAATTCCTTGGACTTGGGATAATCCATTTTCCACTAACCTTTATGTATACTTCAGAGGAGATCCATCAGCAGAAAAGTTTGTTTTGAAGACCCATTTTCACTTCACTAGCTTTCGTCCCTATGGGAGATTGACTAGCTCCCATGTCTCGATTTTCTGGAGAGAATAAAATTCTTCTTTCCTGGATTCCTGCCATTTTGGATCATCTGAATATTTTTCCTATGATTTTGGAACAGATTCAATCATTATATAACAATTCTCAACATATTTTGGATCTCTGGGAGAAAGGGCACTTTCGAACTTAGACCTAGTTCTCCTAGGATCACTAGGATTCCCAGCTAGTTTTGCAGATGTTTGAATAGTATTTGCTTACCAATTAGGTCTTGTAGGTGAGCTGTATTTAAAATTAAATATTCATTATCATACATATAATAATCACAAATATCATTAGATTCTTCACTTACAATCAGAGGTGATGGTGAAGATGATTCTCCAATTTCTGTTGTTGGCATGGGATCTTCTTCAAACTATAAAATCATTTCGATGAAAGTTTTTTTAGTGCTCAATTTGATCTGTTTGTATCCATTGGAATCTTATGGATACCCAAAAATTAGGTGTTCTTGAATTTTGGGCTGCAAATCCTTCCTCTTTTCGAGTGGAATTTTATCCCAATATTTAGAGCCAAAAATCCCAAAGTGAGACACATCAGGATTTTTCCCACTCCCAGCTTATAAAGGGTTGATTCCATCCAAGGATTTGTGAGGAACCCTATTATGAATATAGGCTACACAATTTATTGCTTCAACCCAAAACTTTTGTGGAAAAGTCTTAGACTCCATCATATAAGTGGCCATCTCTTTAAGAGATCTATTCTTCCTCTTTGCAACACCATTTGGTTGAGGTGTGTAAGGAATAGAATGATGCATTTGGATACCTGCATATTCAAAAATTTGTATGAGTTAATATTTGACATATTCACCACCATTATTAAATCTCATGGATTTGATATTTATTCTAGACTGATTCTCAATTAGGGCTTTAAAGCCCTTGAAGAGATCAAAGACTTTTGACTTGTACTTGAGGAAGAAGACCCAACGATATCTAGAAAAATAATTAATGAAGGTTAGGACATGTTTGGATTGAATCATTGACCTATGAGGGAATTGAACAACTATATCACTATGAACAATATCAAGAGGTGAAGATGTTCTCTCATGACCGACTCTCTCATACTTGTTCTATGGGTGTTTTCCTAGGATGCATCCTTGACAGACTCCTTTAGAAAACTTGATTTTGGGAAACCCTATGAACATATATTTGTCACAAAGATCAGAAATATACGTGTAGTTCATATGGCCAAATATTTCATTCCATAACTTAATAGCTTCATTGGCATGATTGGGGAGAGCATATGGGTTTGAGAAGGGCATGAAGTGTGAGAACTTGTACACTTTGGAGCTAAGATAAACAAAACCTTTCACTATGACTCTACCATTGGAAATATTGGTAATTTCTACATCATTAGGAGTGAATACAACCTTCTTAGGAAACCCAGTGTGGGTAATCTAATAGATTGATAAGAGATTGGAAGCAAGACCTAGGACATACAAAACATTATTGAAGGAACCATGGTCAAGATCTATTCTACGCTTCCCTTTGCTTTCAATTTCATAGTCATCTCCCAAAACAGTCTTAGGACCATTTGAAGCATCAAGAGAGGTGAAGGACTCTCTTGTCAAAACCATATTTCTTGAAGCTCCATAATCAATGATGAAAGAAGAGTATCTTACCGTGCTTGTTACTAGGGCATTAACTCTCTCCTTTTCTTCAAATTTTGGTCCTCCCTCCTTCTTCTTTGTGCCTTCAGGGAGAGAGATATTGTGCTTCTCAAGGATTTGAGAAATCATATCATTTTTTTTCTTCATGCATGGTCTCTCTAGATGGAAGCCCCTATTACAATATGCACACTTGCTCATTCCACCTTTTCCTTTCTTCTTCTGGGGATTCTTCTTAAATTTGAAGACTCTTCTTGAGACTTTGAATTGTATTTATTTTTATCAAATGGATTATTTGGATTAGCGTTATTTTTTCCTTTCGAATCTTTCTTTGAATCTCCAACAACCAAAGCTTGATCTTTGGAAGATTTAATGGTGCCCATCATGACCAACTTGTCTTGCTCGTGGGTCAAAGATTCCATGAATTCTGCAAGTGATGGCATCTTCCAGTTTTGAACAGTCAATTTGGTGGCTTGTAATATCAAAATAAACACTGAATAATCAGGGCCTAACTTTGAAAGTATGGCCAAGACTAGTTGCTCATCCTTCTTTTCAAGTCCACACAGCTTCACTTGAATAACATGATCTTTGAACTTGGATAAATAGTCTTGTAAGGTATCGAAATTGATTGTACTTAGTGAGATAAGCTCATTCTATGGTTGATGTCCACTCATTTCATTTGTATTTCCAAACAAGTCTTGAAGCCTATCCCATACTTCATTTGGTGTGGACAATCCATCCAGGTCGAAAATAAGGTATTTGGAAACATTGAGACACAAGAGACCATAAATATCATCCCTCCTATTATGCCACTTGATCTTATTAGCTACTAAATTAGTCTTAGATTCATTTTTCATGGTCACCGTGTAGAGGCCCTTGTTCCTCAACAAGATCTCCATCTATTCCTTCCATTTGAAATAGTTGAATGGAGTCAAGATGATATTTTGATATTGATCCATTTCTTCAGCAATTGAACCCCTGGTAGACTGAATGTGCTCCCTGAGAGAGTGATAATATATCCTACAATAGAAAAAGGAGAGGAGAAAAATTGAGCTAAGGGAGATATGATACCATGTGGAAATTAATCCCAGTCTTAGCTCAATTGAATTCACAAAAATTGTTAGGAAACATGTATAGATCCACTCAAATTGGAGTCTGAAATTAGTGCATAACACTAAATTGCATTGAATAAGTTTACATTAGCCAGCCTTTTTAATGTAGTGGTTGTCCAAAAATATAATTACATCAAATATTCAAAAGCCTAAGAAGGCAAGTTGAATCCTCACAATTAGCAGGCTTACTAAGGTCAAAAATCCCCCTTAGGTGCATAAAACACTTTACAAATCAGTCAAGGAGGTCACAAATTAGATGAAAAATGCATGTCAGATAAAGAGTGATGGGAATTGAATGTAATCATGATTTTAAGAGAGAAAAAAGTGGAGGATGAGTTGGGAAAAAAGAAGGTAGTTTCCATGAAACTAGCTTTAAACTTTTCCACCTTAAAGCTATAAAAAGCAGTCTAAGTCTTTGAAAGGAAGGAAATCACACTTACTAATTTGGGAAATCAGATAAAGTTTGCATAATCTTATCCAATATCAGTGTGGGGCGCTCCTGGATGTGAACATGGCAAGTGTTGACCATAATTGCAAGTGGAGGCCAACTACCTAGTCTAGAACATAGGAAATTAATCATGAAGATTAATAAAATATATCATAAGTATGGAGATGGGTTTTTGAGTATTCTAACATATATATATATATATATATATGGAAAGAGCTTTCAAAATCCTTCCCCACCATCAATAATTTTCTCACATGGAAGGTGGGTAATCAAAAATGTGTTCACGTGGGGGTGGATACTATTGCGTGCCAATATTCTCAAGTGATTTTCATAGAGACCTTATAACCAACCTCAAAAATACGGGTAGGATGAATCTAAATAAGATTGCAATTTTCAAGGCTTCCAACCTATGGCATCAAGGTTGGATTTTTGCACAGGCTCTGGCACTAGAGGGAAATTGGGCTCAGCTCTCAAAAGAGTATAATATTTCTCTTTCTAAGGCTCATAAATGAATCAAGGATGATGCAAATACTTTGGTATGGATCTGCAACTCTCATGGGGGATCCTACAACAAAATTAGGATATGAATCTATGTCCCAACCAACTAACTCTCCTAGATGTTGGTGGTGGCAGAAAATTTGGAAGACTACCGTTCCCCCAAAATGCACTCTCCTTATGTGGCTCATACTTTCCAATCGATTTCTTACTTGGGATCATTTGTAGATACTGGTTTGGGATGGACCTGGTATCCGTGTCCTATAGAAGCAATATGAATAATCAAATTCTCATTTATTTCGATATTATCATTCATCCATATCTATTTGGAAGGAGTTGGAAGCAATCTATCAAAAATAAGACCTATGGTCTGATAATTCCATATATTCCCATTTCTCTAAATTCTATCAGTTAGAGTACCTTAAAGATTTCCATCCTCTTGCTTTTCTAATAAATTGGGGGATCTAGACAATGAAAAATAAAGTGATATTTTCTAATGAGACCCCCCAATCTGCTCCCTTGATTGTGCAAATACAAGCTCTTTTTAATTACTATATAAATACCAACAAGAAGTATGGGTCGTTCCAAATACGCTCCTTCTCTACTCCATAATCTTTCCCCTGGGCATGTTTTTATGGGGCATCATAAGAGAATGGAGCCAAGTGTGGGCTTGGGTTTGTTATATACATGTCTTCATATCACAATTTTAAGGGCTTAGGTTCACTTGGAAATGGATCTAACAATTGGGATGAATTGAAGATATTGTTTCATCTACTCAAATTTGTTGTTGAACTCAATATCAACACTATCAAGATCATGGGTGACTCTCCTTTTGTTATCAACTGTATGAACAACACGATAAATGTTCTAGATCTTGTTCTTTGTAATCTTGTAGATGACTTGAAACAAATTGCTAGCAATTTATAGTCTATTGATTTCTATCATATCTATCGGGAACACAATATTTTGGAAGACGACATCTCCAAAAAAGTTTTGGACATTATCCAAGTTCATGGTGAATTGAATATTTAAAGGGTGGAGTTTTTGTTGCTTCCAATCTTAAGCAGAGTTAGTGATTCATTTCTCACATTTCTCAGCTACTTCTTTATTTTTTGGTCTATATTCCAGTTCTTATCATAGGGTAAGATATATGAAGTTTGGTAGCTGATAATATCATTAGACATACTCTAATTAATATGTGCTCTATGGTAATATCCTAATGAGATGCCACTGAAGAATGCATTTCTCTTTTCATTTGAATTCAAAATAAGATTTTTTTCTTGCGATTATAGTTTTGTGTGGATGGGAGAAATCCCTGCTTTGTTTTTTATGTTTCAGTATGTTTATATCATGTTTTTTGAAACCTTTTGTATAAGCATATTTAGGGGAAACCACTTGAAAATGAAAAATTAATACAAAACATGTAACTGGAAATATTACCTGTCCACTCTCTCTACTAAACTTAACATTGATCTCAACAAGTGATGGCAAGGAAACCCAACTATCACCCAATAGATGGGTTATTCACATTTATCCTTCGACTCGGTGTTACAACACTTCTAAAATTCAAATAAATAACTTGAAAACTATTCTAAACAACCCAAGGAATGGGGTTGAATTTATTTGTGTGCCACATAGTGACCATGTATAAAGGGAACATCGACTAGTTCCTAGACTAGTGGGTTGGAATTTAATATTTTTTTTCCTAAAAAACATATTTATATATTTAGTGTAGAAACAAAGTACATTCCTCAAGAGTTAGAAAACAAATTAGCCCAAAAATTGAGGCAAGCTCTTCATAGAGCCTAGTCCTTAGAGATCCAAAAGGACACCTCTAATCCAAAGATGTTCTAAGTCAAAAAACCAATATAGAAACAAAATACAATCCTTGAATGTTAAAAAACATTCATCCATCATGATCTTCATAGATCATGTGTCACTGGAGACCCAAAAAGAAAATTGTATGTGATGTCTTGATCAAAAGGAATATATTTTAACACCATAACAATTATTCATCAACAACCTGGTAAAAGAGCAAATAAAATCTCTTCTTGGAGCCTATGCCTTTGGAGATCCAAACATAAGCCTATAAACTAGATTTTGTTTATTGTCAAAAGTCCATAAAAGAATGAAAGTAAAGTCCTCAAGTGTTCAAAACCATCAACCATCGATCTCTTCATAAATCCTATGTCACTGGGGACCCAAAAATAATCTATAAATAGATATTTATGTTGTCCAAATCAAAAGTTTACAAGTTATATCAGGAAAAAAATATTCATCAACGGGGAAGAGAAAAAGTAGTGATCGTTAGAAATCATATAAGTTTCATGTTTGAGATGATACCATTGTCCCAAACCTATATCCATCCTCATGTATCTATTGAGGTACCCCAAGACGACTCTCTTTTGACAGTTTTTCAGCATGAACATGAAACTACCTATAATCGTGAGCAAATAGATGTGTTGGAAGAGAGAAACCACATTCTTGTGATATCTATAAGGTACAACAAACGATTCCTAAGCATATGACTTTAACCCTTCATCCATTTTATAGTTATCTCAAAGTCCCCATATACATGTAAATTTAAAAGTCCTTTACACTAAGTAGTTTTCATTATGAAAATAATAGCCTCAAATTCCCCATTATTATTAGAGCCTTGTCCTAAGAAATTTTGTAAAGTAGTGATCATTTGACATAAATAAGACATATCTAGCTCCAAACAACAATCCCTCCTTTTGAATAGATCCATTAAAGTAATCCCCAAGGGGGGTATTTATCAATCTAAGGTGGGTTCAAAGTTTTGACCTTAGGTACTAGGGTTGCGACCTTGTAGTATGGAAGTAATGAAAGAGATTGTGCACAGAATTGGAAACTAGTGACACATTTGTCCTCAAATATACATTCATTCTTAGCAATATAGAGTCTCCATAGAATCATATAAGGAACACTACTATATTGTTTTAAATCACCTCCAACAAACTAGTCCTAAAAGTCCAATAGGAAGGTATCACCAATTCACAACCTTGAAATACCTAGTAAACTCTCTACATGCCTTCAAACCTGGAAAAAGAAAGGAAAACCACAAAATATATGATGAACTATCTCACATGCATTCATACATAGCCAACACCATCTAGGGTATTCCATCTTCTTTTTTGAATTCATCCCAAGTTGGAACTCTATATTTTAGAATGAGCCAAATTATTAGAGTGATGTTGGCATGGGCAGAGACTTTGCAGAATTTCTTCATCCACCACTCAGTAGCCCCCATCCTAGGGGACTGTAGGGCTTCATATCCCAATGCCATTATGTAATCCTTGCCTCCACACTACATATACCAAGGAAATTCATTAGGATCCCCTCATATACTTATGTGATATCTCTTTAAAGCATTTATAGAACTATTCCATACTTGAACATGAAAATCATCAAGTCCTACCTTCTAACCATATAGCCATCCTTATGGCCAAATTGAAGTTTCATTCTCTTTTGCAATTTTATTTAAAGTGCACAAACCTATCAAATATTGAATATGTTCAATCACCACATGAGGAAGGAAGGCATTATCATTGCAACCCATAATAACATCTACACCAGCCCTCACCTGATTGCTTGTGCCAGCTTTCTAAGTCAGTTGATTCCCAATAATTGAGAAATCAATTAGGGGATATTTTCCTAGAACATCATATCCAAATAATTAAAGTGAGGTGAGCCATATACATTTGAAGGATGATTCTTCACCATAGGCTATTTTTTGTCATTATTTTCCATAAAGATTTGGCAGCAAGGTAATTTCCAAACAGGTTCAATTCTTTGATTCCCAACCCCCCATATTCCTTGGGATTTCCAATGGTATCCCCAAATATCCTTTTGGAATTGAGGCAAGGGTAATCCAATAAACATGAATTTCTTCAACAACTACTTTCATAAGGACCAACCTATCTCCCCTACAGATCCACTTATTGCACCATTGTTGAATTTTTCCCTCAATTCTTGAGATGAGCAAAGGCTAATCAGTTTTCATGTATTAATTTGTGTGGAGAACCTCCTGCAATAAACAATGAGAATGCATGATATAGAAGAAATTATGGATCACATAAGAGATTTTATTAATCACAGGCCACTTCGAGGGGGAAACCTCCTTTGAGCAAGCTCAATACAAAATAACTCTTCAATGCTTTCAATAGCCTCAACACATACTTATATTCTAAGTCTAGCCTAAACAACTATTACGCCCCATGAATGTGGGATAATGCAACATAATAACTAGACAACTTAGCAACTATTACTTACTCCCCATGAATGTGGGATAATACAACATACTGATGGGATGGCTTACAAAGCATATGCGTCTGATCAAATATACTAACAAAATAAAGAGGAGGATTGACGCGGGTTCTTAACATCCCCTCCCTCTTAAAAAAAAGCTTTGTCCTCAAAGCTTTAGATGTGGAAATTGTTGTTGAATCTGAAGGAGCAGTTCCCGTGTAGCATCCTTTGGTTGCATGTTGTGCACTGAATTAAGACCTCTATGATGGACCGAGAGTGAAGCTGACAAGTGCGCTTATTGTGGATGGCCTTTGGATTTGAAATGATGGATCCTTCATTATCACTTTCTGGTAAAACAATTTGTTCTCTAATGTTGGTGCCAATCACTTGACGAATGCGAGAAGAAGGAGGAAGTGCCAATTTATAAGAAACAAACCCAATCTTCTGAAGAACTGTATATGGACTAGAGATCTTTGGAGCGAGCGTTTGATTCCCTTTGAGTTTCAAGGAGGATTGCTTGTAAGGCTGCAGATGAAAAAAAACCATGTCACCGACTTGAAAAGTGCGCTCAGAATGGTGCTAATTGGCTTGGTGTTTCATGCGGGTTCTGGCCATGTGAAAATTTTCCTGCAGAATGTGAAGAATCTGATGTCAGTTTCGAAGAACCATGTCAACTTCCTGAACTGGTGAATTGTTGGGGGTGTATGGAAGGAGTACTGGCGGTGTGTGACCATAAACTGCTACATATGGAGTCATTTGAGATGCAGTTTGGTAGGAAGTATTGTACCACCATTCAACAAGAGGGAGCCATTGTTCCCACATATGTTGTTCTTCAGAGGTGAAACAACGAAGATAAGTTTCCCAATATTTGTCGATGACTTCATTCAGACCATCTATCGGTGGGTGATAAACTGAACTCATATTCAGTTTGGTGTCAGTAAGGAGAAAATGACTTGTGAAATTTGTGTTGCGGTTTGAGACAATGGAAGAAGGGATTCCATGAAGAAGGAATATCTTGTATCTAAAAATTTGTGTGATTGAGGAGGTGGTATATGGAGGGCTAAGAGCACAAAAGTGATGCTATTTGGAGAGCCAATCAACCACAACCAAGATTATGGTCTTCCCTCCATATTTAGGGAGCCCTTGAATGAAATCCATCGAAATATATGTCCAAATCCTTGTAGGGATGGGCAAAGGTTCGAGCAATCCGGAAAGGAGTGTAGTTTCACCTTGGTGGCACTGATAAGGAGCACATTCGAAAACCATCTGTTGAATTTCTTGTTGCATTCCCTTCCAAAAGAAGTGACATCGTGCCCTCTCATATGTTTTCATGAACCTAGAGTGCCTTGTCGATGGAGAAGCATGGAGTTCATAAAATACTGCCTGTTTAATATCTATGCTCCGGGGAACCACCAAACGACCCTTGTATCTCAGAGAAGAGCCATCTCAAGAGAAATACAGTACCACATAAGGCTTACTGGCCAACGGTTGGATGATTTCAGATAATGACGAGTCATTGACATAGCCTTGCTTAACAAAGTGTAACCAAGTTGGAACAGGCATAGCAATAGTTGAAAGAGAGACGAGGGCATCAAATGTGTGGGAAAGAGTATCCACCACAAGATTGTCCTTAGCCTTCTTGTAATTGATCTCATAGTCATAACCCCTGAGTTTTCTAACCCAGTTCTGTTGTGTGGGGGATGAGACCCGTTGTTCCAGGAAATATTTCAGACTCTGGTGATTAGTCTTGATGTAGCAAGGATTCCCTAAGAGGTATGGCCACCACTTCTGTACTGCATGCAAAATAGTCATCATTTCCTTCTCATATGTGGAGGTGGATAAATTCTTTCCAAGAATGGATTTACCGGTGAATGCCATGGAATGTTCATCTTGAAAGAGGACAACACTAAGTCCATTGTCGCAAGCATCACTCTCAAGAGTGAAGGGCTTGGAAAAATCAGACATCTGAAGGGTGCATTGGAATGAAAGATCCAAGGGAGTATTTGAGACTGCCGAAGGTTGCATCTAAATGAAATGGAGCTAAGTGATGACACCATGTGAATTATTCTTAAGGATAATTTCCATGCAATGTAAACTGATTATGCTGAGAGACCCTGGTTGAAAGCCATTGAATATGTGGTTTTCCCCATTGACTAAAAAAAGCATCCACAGTTCAGCAAAATCACATAAGATGGGTCCAAGTGTGCGTAACCATTGAGTGCCCAAAATCACAGAACAACCTGCTAGGGGTATGGAAAACATGTTAGAGCCCAAGTTATAATCTCCAATAGAGATACACACACTGCGACACTTTCCTTTGCAAGGTAAGGTGCTCCCATTGACAACCATGACTTTAAAGCTAGAGCAAGGATGGACAAAACAATCAACTTGTTTAGCAATATGAGGGTCAATAGGCGGCTGCAGAGTGTCAACCTGATCGTCTATTGGATCCTAAGCAGCGCCACAAATTTCAAGTGCAAGTGAAGAAGCCACATCCAAGAAATAGGGCTTGTGTTCAGTACATTGATGTCCCTGGGTGAATTTATCATCACAATTATAACAAAGTCCTTTTTCACTATGTGCCTGCATCTCGACTTGAGACAAATGCTTGACAGGAGTGGTTCTAGGAGTCAGGGGGATTGGATTTCTTTGGGGAACCATATTTCTGAATGGAACAAAAGTGGATTTGGGGTGCTGCTAAGCCCTAATCTTGTCCTCTGCCAACTTAGACAACCCTAGGATTTCCATCATTGTGTTGGGACAGAACATTGTAATGTCAGATTGGATTATATCCTTAAGACCACTGATAAAACAACTACTGTAGAATGCATCAGAAAATCCTTCTGTGTGCTTGACTAAGTTCTCAAATTATGTTTGATACTCTCTCACAGTTCCAATCTGGTGAAGTTTGGTGAGTGCTCCTGTGAATTCATCAAAAGCACTAGGGCCAATCAGTGCAAAAGGAGTTGGCAAAAATCTGTCCAATGGGGCTTTTCATGATCCTTGATGTACCAACATAACCATTGAAGGGCTTCACCTTCCAAATGAAATGATGCAAGTGGGACTTTGGTGACATTAAAAGTGTCAGGCATATTAAAGTATTGTTCTTCCTTGTGTATCCATCCACTTGGATCATCACCATTGAAGCGAGGGAATTCAATATTCGACCCACAAAAGTTGCTGGAAGTAGAGAACTCAGTGTGTGCAGAAGACTCAGGTTGTTGTTGGTTGCTCATGGTTGAATGTTGAAGATGGAGGTCAAGAAATCTTTGATCCAGATCTTCGAGTTTGTTCTTGAGGGTGACAAGTTCTTCTTCCATTTTTCTATTTGCTCATGCGCGGGTGACAGCCATAAGTAAGATTTTTTTTTAATCGGAAATGGGTGGAAAAAACAAAAACAAAGAGGGTTTTAGAAAAGGAAAATTTTGAGTTGGGAAAAGTGCGAGTGGGTAACTAGGTTGTGAACACTTTCTGATGGACAAGGAAACAAAAAATGTGAATTTCAGAAGCAGGGTGAAAGAAGGAGATGGAAGTTCGGGATTTGGGAAGTGGAATTGGGATAGAGTCCTCAAGGAATGAAATATGTAGAATGTAATGACAGGGGTTACAATGAATTTTCAAGGGAAATGGAGCTAAATCAAGGAATATATGGCTAAAAAACAGAAATTTATACTTTTTTTCTTTTGAAGAAGAAGAAATTATCTGTGGCGGTGCTTTATCAACTTGAATTGGAGTAAATGATCTGTGACAATTCTGGAATTCTGCGCGTTATCAACTGTAAATAGATATGGACCCCAGGTATATTCATCTTCCTAATGGTTCAAAGGTAGTCACTTGGCCACCAAGGCTGTCTCAGGCTTGAGTATTGGGGCAGTACCCCTCACTTCACGGTGCAGGTAAAACTGCTAACCGCTTGGCCAAAAACGACAACTCTTTGTTTTTCCTCACGGATGGGAATCTAGTCAATCTAGTGGGGGTCGTTGCCCTTTTCGCTTAGTAGGTCCTCTCAATGGCCAGCTACTTCGGGGTTCCTGTGGTACTCCTCACAATGAGTTTTAGGGCTATGCCCAAGTACTTCCCAAAGCTAAGCGGATAGGGATTATTCACTGATCCGAATGAAAAATACCGCTGCAAGAAGAAGAACTATTGCAATAATCACAGTGCCAGAAAAAATGTGTTAGAAATTCCACCCAATGCCCAAAAACCCGTAATTAGAGCTAGGGTTTTGAGACGAAAACTTTTAAAATGAGCATAACCCGATCTATATTACTTAGAATCGCTGTTATAGCCTGTTTCTGGAACTGGAACAACTATTCTGCTTCTACCCACGAAATCAGAATAGAAATCTGGGCACCCGGTGAAAATATTTTCGCTCTGCAATTTCTGCGGCCATCACCGAAATTCTGAAAAATTGCTTATTTTAAATCCGCGATATCTCCACTTTTAGAACTCCAAATGAGATGATTTTTTTTTGAAACTACGTATTTGTGAAATAAGAATTCCAGTATGCAACTTTTTTTCTGGAAATTGCACAGAAAGTTTCAAAAATGGATGTGAAATTCGCCGCTCAATTTTGCCCCTTTTTTTTCAAAAAATAAAATAAAATTTCCCACTTGTGCCAAGGGAAGTGCTCTGATACCAGATGTGGAGAACTCCTGCAATAAACAATGAGAATGCACGATATAGCAGAAATTATGGATCGCATAGGATATTTTATTAAGTGCAAGCCACTTCGAGGGGGCAACCTCCTTTGAGCAAGCTCAATACATAATAACTCTTCGATGCTTTCATTAGCCTCAACACATACTTATATACTAAGTCTAATCTAAACAACTATTACCCCCCATGAATGTGGGATAATACAACATACCGATGGGACGACTTACAAAGCATATGCGTCCAATAAAATATACTAACAAAATAAATAGGAGGGTTGACACGGGTTCTTAACAATTTGCCTTCAAAATCTTTCCCAAATATTCGAGACCACCCTACATACCCTATAGAGGGATATGAAATATCCTTTTCAATCTATCCAATATATCCCCATCCAATCCAAATGAGTAAAATGCATATTTATCTAGATTTATGAGCATCCCTATTGTAAAGGGAAAATGTTTTAAGATTCCATTCATTACTTGACCTTCATTCATAATCCCATTTCCAAATAGGAGTATGTAATCTACAAGAATCAGATGAGAGACAATAGTATTCCTTGTAATTTTTACTCCTCGAATATGGCCAAGAGTTTTAGCCTAGTATATGGCCCTATTAACACTGTTATACACTAATAAAAATAGATACAGGGATAAAGGGAGCCCCTTCCTTAAACCTTTGGAAGAGGAGAAAAATGTGCGGTCAGTTCACCCATTGATAAAGATAGAGAGACTAGAAGTACTAACACAACTCATAATCCATTTCACAACATTAAGAGAGAACCCAACATGGAGCAATAACAGTTTGAAAAAGATCCAAGAGACTTAATCAAAGGCTTTGGATAGATCAAGTTTGAGAACAAAAGCAAGGATAGAAGACACATTAACGGAGTGTAAGGTCTCTTGGGAAAATACAATGGCTTCATGAATGTACCTCCATTCAAGAAACCCACATTGTTTAGGACTTATATACCAAGATAGAATAGGCTTAAGCCTCGTGACAACCACTTTGGGAATAATCTCATAGGCACAATTGCATAAGGAAATTGGCCTATCCTCATAAAAAGAGATTTGATGATTCTCTTTAGGTGTTAATTCTACAAAAATATAGTTTATATTTCTAGGGATCTTACCTTGAATTCAGACCTTTTGTACCATACTAAGAATATATTCTCCCACAAGATCAATAAAAGTTAGAAAAAAAGTCAATAGGACATCCATTTGGACCTGGGATTCTTTCTTTCTGAAAGGAAGAAAATATATTCATAAGTTACTCTAAAGTGACTTCTTGGTACAGGGTTTCATTGTTGGTAACCTCTACCATCCTAGGAAATGCAGATATTACTTTTAAGATGTCTCCCATATTTTCATGTTCAAGAACCTTGAGTAAAGAGCCAAAGTGCCTAACCCCCGTATCTACCAAGTCGTGAAAACCTTTCATAGTGTTCCCCATATAATCCTTTATGTCCTAGATGGTATTAGTATTTTTCTTGGGATTAGCATATTTGTGTAACAAAATTGTATTTTGATCACCTGAAGAGAGCTAGGTGGCTCTACTTTTCAATCTCTTATCCTTCTCTCTAGGCTAGCAACAACTTAAATTTCTGACATTCTAAATATTTAATTGAGGAAGAAACTTATGTAGATATGTTTCCATCCACATGGGTATGTGAAGTTGTACCAAGTCATGTTCTATAGCATTGATGGATCTAATCCCTTGAAACAAGGTGATCAAAGGCCCAAGGAATAACCTTTTCCTTTACCAATTTTAATGACCTGGAAAGTTGTACATAGGTAGAGTCCTCCAACTTCGAGTCAAAATTTTTCCAGGTATCATAAAATAGGAATTTAAAGTCTTATTCATCATCCCATGCATTAATTTAAAGGAAGCACGGGGCTCGCAAATTCCACTTCCTACCTCCAAAACGATAGGGATATTATCAGACACCCTGTAGGGTTCGACCCATGCCCGAAAAATGCAATGGGACTCCAAAAGTGAATGATGTAAAATAAATATTTCCAAATGTTTGGCAATACTTGCATCCCTTGTATGACTATGGACCCGAGTGGGGAAGGACTCCAAGGGATCAATGTACACTAGCCATTTATCTTCAAACAAAACACTGAAAAACACTACAGATATATAGTCTAGTAGAGGTTCCCTAGACCTCACTTCTATCAAGAGTTAAGTTTAAGTTTCCCTTCACGATAATATCCTCTTCCTTGATCTAATCACTATCCAACTGTGAGGTCTAGAATGTTTCTCTACCCTCATAAGGTCCATGTATGTTAAGGATATGGAAATATCTTCCTAGTCCATGACTAAAAACTTGAGTACAAAGACTTGGAAATGTTCCAAAATCATTAGTTAGGAACAAAGAATTGTTCCAACCCATAACCAAACCACTTGAGATCCCAAATGAGTCAAGAGACACAAAGTTCCAATTTGGGAGCAAATTTCACAATATCTTGATAGGATTTCCCCCTCCACACATGGTTTCTTGAGTAAATAGTACATCAAGTTTGTGTGAATCCAAGGGTCTCTTGAATGCCACTCTCTTGGCTGGACCCCCTAAGACACGCACATTGTAAGAAAGGATCTTCATGTACCCACCCCTACTAGGGTGTTCCTTGCTCTAAGTACCCCTAGTAAAAGGATTTGTTTTCCTTAGTTGACCTCCCATAATGCTTGTACATGAGCTTGTTTTATTGTTGATTTGTGGATTACTTTAATTCCCCCAAGATCCTTTAAAACATCCAAATCTAAACCCCTATATTGTGAGATATTTATGTGCAAAATATCATAATGTCCACCACCTTGAATATTTGAAGGAGAAACCTCATTCCTCGAAATATTCTAGGATCTTAAGAGGGTTCAAGGATTGTTATCCCTTGATTCCATATCAGTAACAAGGTTAATCACCAAATAACCAAGAGGGAAAGAAACTTGAATAGAGGAGGAGGGGTCTTTCACGGTGTTCCTTAATAAATTTGAAATAGGTTCAATCGATCCTCGAGATAATTTGTAGGACTCTTGTGTATGGATTTCATTATGAGAGACAATGGACTGCTATATGTCATTGATATTATGTTGTTATGAAAGGGAGAGAGAAAGGTCTATAGATATAAAGGAGAATGAATTTGAAAGAATATTCTCCTTCAAGGACCAAGTGATCCAAACTGGACCAATGAATTACCAATAGTTTTCTTCTTTAGATCACAATCCAACACTCTACGAGGTGTCTCCTCCATCGGGACACATGTTAAAGAGGGTTGAGATGGAGAACCCTTACCCACTACACTATAGGTAACCCTGGGAGATATTTCCATCTAATTTATTTTGAAAAATGGTTTTATGCAATCCTTGAGAGAGTGCCCATATAGATGACAATGAAGACATCGAAACAATAAATTAACATAATCAAGAACCTGCAAGTGGGTGGATTATCCCATCTCTATTTCCAATGATTCAAATAACCCCAAACGGACATCAATTTCAACCAATATTTTCACAATAGAGAGAGCACTATTAAGTTTATAAGAATCATATGTAAGTATGTACTTACCAAGCAAGTCACCAATAGCCTTGAGGGAGTGATCGTTCCAGAGCTCCATAGGTAGTCAAGGAAATTTCACCCAAACCAGTGTAGCTTTTACAGATTATTCTTGAGAATCGAACCTTGGGTTCCAAGGATTGAGAGTCACAATAGCATTCCAATAAAACCAAATCCCTCAAAGTATCTTGTACGCATCCTCTTGAGTTCTGAAGATAAACCCTAGCCAACCCTTCTCTAGCATATGAAATACTAGGCCATAACCCACCACTGAGACTAGGACTGTTGAAGCCATCTATTTAAACTGTCAATGTTTATTTTCCTCCCAAGGAATTTACCCACAAGGGGTTTTCCTAGGAGGATCCCATTTTGTTTTTCTTGCACTTCCTTTTGAACAACTAGGGTAATCCCACTCACTCAAGATTGTATGGAATTCCACTTTTTGTGTGTGGCATCCTTTGCAACAGTGTTTTCAAAATATTCTATCTTGACCACTTTATTCAAACCCTTGTCCCAAAGTCGACAAAATACATCCCATAGGGTTTTTTCTATGCATCCAACTCCTTTGCATTACTAGGAGAAGTCACCCTAGCCTTATGGTTCCCATATTTGACATCTAGAGTCTAACCAACATAGGTTCTCAAATCCAGACAAATATTTTCAATAGGGTTTTTACTTCCACCAAAAGGTCGTGCAAGACCCAAAGCACTATCCAGTTTGAGATGCCCGCCTTCACAACTATCCACCATAGCCTTCCCTAAACATTGCACCGACACCAAATTTACAAAAATGTCATTTTCTATCAGAGAGTCGTAACCATAGTCTGCAAGAGGTTTGTAATCATCCGTACTGACCCCGCTATGGGATTAGTCAGGGCCATAGGTCACCATATAGGGTTTCTATCTCCTTTTCTTCAGTAAGTTGGATTTTTATCTACTTACAATAATAAAATGAAATTCAAATGGTATATAATTTTAAATGAAATCGTTTCTAAACTAATGAGTTGAAAATGAAGAATATACAATATTTTTATTTTTCACTTGAAATACAAAATAAGTGTGAGATGTGTGAGCAATACCATGAACTAATTAAGTACAAAGAAAATAGAAGATATGAACAAAGGGGGGATTTTTACATGGTTGGATTATTTTTTTTGTTTGTTTCCTTGTAGGCTCCTTTTCCTTAAATAGGTATTCAAGTAGTTCCATGTCACTTAGGAGAAGCAGTTGGGGAAACCGGGTACTTCCCTAGCGAGTTTGTAATTTTTTCTTATTGCATATATATGAAAAATATGAAAAAAAAAATATAGTATAAAAATTAAATGACAGACAAAAACAAGCATCAAATATGGTTTTCTTGGAAGAGTAAACTAACAAGAAGTGGCCAATTTTCCTATTTTAATGAAGCAACAGTGGGCAAGAAGAAAGAGGACAAAAAAATAAACAAATAAAGAAAATAAAGAGAGAAGAAGAGGATTTAGGTAGCTTCGACTGATAGAAAAATGGACTTAATATTTTTCCTAAAGGATCCCTAACCTTTATAGCTTCCATCTAGAGCTGGTATGCATTGCTCCTTAAGAAATATATACAATAATACATAAAAGGAAATCATAAGGTTGCTGCAAAGAAAAATCAACACATACAACTCAAGGAATCAACAAAGGAGTTGAGATAACGAATCCCTCCAAGGGGATAACCAACATAACAACTACTACACTATCCCTCAACCCTTTGACTAATTAATGGTTCAATCCTAACATCTAATGTCGAAAACTAGCTATCAAACACTAAAAAAACCTGAGCATTCCAATAGAGATTATTTGCTTTCTTTTCAGCAAATCATTAATATTACAAATGTGTTTTTCTTATTTATAACACAATAGGAAGGTTATTTTTAACCCTTAAATTTCACATGCATGTGACATTTTCGCTAATATTGCAGAAAGGCATCAACAACATACAACATACAGTTTAGTAAAGAAATCCTCATCAGATCCAAAAGAGAAATTGAACCTTAGAATGACGAAGGTAGTATTTACAAAAAAATGTGTGACTATTTGCACTAGACCTCCGCACTAGCTAGCATGACTCTTTGTTTAGCGACCAACGGATACCCATGAAAATTTTCCTTTGAAAGCCGCACGACTGTCAAAAAAATGGGACCACTTATATCTATTGTGCATTCATGGCTCATAACAACTCTCTTGCATCCAAAATTCAAACTATGTTTCTCACATGCTTGGGAGTATTCAATAGCACCCTCCATGTCTTGAAGAACCAATTCAAGAGCAAGGGTGTTCACATTTGGATCTAGATGTTTCTTGAACTCCATTTGGCCTATAAAAGGAAGACATGGGCATGTAATCTATCGGAGAAAATAATAGAAAAGTCATGCAGTAATAATTTCGTTGAGAGCTCATATTTCAATCCACTTCTTACCTTAATTTGGCTTGCAAAAGGTCCCTTTCTCTCTTCCTTTAAGAAGCAAGTGTTTCTCCATTGTTTCCTTCTTCCTCAAGGAGAATTTTCTTCTCTTCACTCTTTTAGTTTAGTTTAGTTTAGTTTTGTTGAAGTTGCTTTAGCTTGTGAGTGCTTGGTCTACCTAACCCACAACTAACATTGTTTCCTTGGCTACAAGCTACATGGAGAGCAAGGAATATTGCTCTCCCTTGTGGCATTTTTCCCTCAACAATATTTATGGTGACTCCACTCTTTTTTGTTCATTGCATTATAGATAGGTTGTGTTTTGATAGATAACTTATTTTGGGTGTTGTGTAGGTGTAGGAGCTTGTTGTCTAGCCTCTCAGTAGTCAGAATTTAAAATCTCTCAGTTCGATTTCATCATTTTATCAATAGCATAGTTCCCAGCGTCTTGAGCACACAACATAGCACATATTTATCTTTGACAGTCGTGCTATTCACAGGGTATCTATGCTATGTAATTGTGTGGTAATTCCACGCAAACTCTATAACACTATGCCTGCACTATTAGCATGTATGTGGGTCCATAACCTGCATGGTTTTTCTAATTTTTTATCATCACCTATAGTTTCAACGACTTCTTAATGAACCACAAAATTAATAAACTCACATGCAATTTATTTTTTTTAGTAATTAAATAACTTAGCTCATGATAGCTAGTAAAGCAGTCATTTCTTGCATGTTATTTGGGCTAAAAGGATTTGAGTTTTTCAATGGACCTCTTAGTTCTCACTAGGATATCAATGACTATGCTTGACATTTCATAGAAATTGTTAATCTAGGTAATTTTATTTAAATACCACTAGTTGTATATCTTGTTGTGTCTTGCTTATTTCTTTGATCTTAGCAAGATAGTTTAGCTCATTCATTAACACCAAAAAGGGACCTAAATATTCCTCTTACCCCAAGTATGTTCTTTTCCTTGCAGTCTTAATGATATTAGCAAATAAGAAAAGGGTAAATGTTTGAAATACCTCCCTCTGCACATTTATTTCACGAAGCTTATAGTTTTTGTCATTTGCAAACAATCATTTCATACTTAGATTTTAATTAAGTGGAGTAATGAACCGTCAATGTTCACATGTTGTTTCCTTATGATGATCTTTATTTAGTAGTAAATATCATTTATATAATTGATTTCAAAACACATGTTTGATTTCCACTTAAGCACACATCAAGAGATTTAAAGACTCTTTCATATCTAGTATACTCTCCATCTTGCAATCATAAGGGATCTGGTTGGGTTAGAACAATAAGGAAGTTTGAAATACCTCTCTTGCACTCCTTGAATCAAAATTTTACCACCATAAAATCAACATCGCATTATAATTCTCAAACTAACTAAAATCCTTCATAGGAGGTCACAAAATAATATTTTAGTTAATTTAGGATTGATTGCGCTAGACATCCAAAAAATGCCCACCAATATTGTACATTTTTGAAACGTAGTGGTTGTTTACTTTTAGGGTCCTTTTAAATATCATTATTAGCAAGTGTCAAAAGAAAACCTGGATAAGAAGGTGCAGTGCCCAAGATGGAAATGAAAATCGAGGTACAATTGTTTTTGCTCCCCATAAATATCCAAGCTATCTTTTGTGGAGATGACACTTTACCGTTCAAAGATTAACCAATTATCCACACTTAACAGAGGTATCTTAGTGGCCAAAACATGGGACATCACTCGATGCACTTATGGGATGCATGTAGCACCCAATTTAGATCTTGTTAGTTGTTGGAAATGTTGTCAGTCCTTTGATAACATAGCCCCAACATCATTACTTGATAGTTGACTCTTTCATACCTTCATTAGTCATATTCAAGGGATTTCATCACCGCCAACATGAGAGCTATTGGAAGGCCCAATGAATATTTGAGAGGAAGGACGCTAAATCTTTTAGGTAAATTACATTTTATTTCTTTTTATTTACAAGATCACTTAAAACATAATAAAAAGAACTGACGTTTGATATCATTTGCATAAAGACTTGGCACATATCCCTCACTTCTCACAATTATTCATTTGTTGTGGTTGTCATCATTTTTATATGTTTAATTGTGTTTATATACCTCCATTGTCACTCTAAATTGATCGCATAAACCATCACCATTGTGGAACAAAGAAATCCAAGGAAGTCTCTCAGACTGCAAGGACTTTCTCTTCTCCAAAGATGTGTTCTCACATTCCTCCCATAGATCAAAAGCGTGATACTCTATCTATGGGAATTCCCAATAATAATTATTAGGGTCAAGGAAATACATTTCTTAACTCTCCTGTTTCTCCACCTCTTAGAGACCATACAACTCCCCCTACCTTCCATCTCGTGCAAGAAGTAATACTCCATCTCCACCTTCTGGAGGGAGTACCCCTCCATCATCTTCTTGTTTAGGAGAAAGGACACCCCCATCATCTCCACCTCTAGGAGTAAATACACCCCCATCCTCACTACCCTCACCTCCAAGAGGGGGAAACACACATAACAACATGGCAGCATCAAGATCAAACCTACCTTTCATGGTGAGCCTAAATATCCCTAAATTGGCCAAGTTATTCAACAATCCCATTCTTCATGACACATATTGGTCATAAATGCCCCCCTAAGCTTCTCTCGTATATTCCAAAAATTGAGGGGTATTATAATTGTTGTACCATTAGATCATCAAGCAATGAGTGCAATCAAATTCTTAATTATTATGCAATGAAGAGGAATGAATTATACGCACTGAACAAATCAAATCTCATAGGAAATAGACAAGTATTGCTTAGATAATTACAGTATTATCTTCATTAATTAATCCAGTTTACATAAGGAGGAATTCGAATCATTAGGGATGAATTTGAATCCAGTAACTAGATCTAACTGTATATGGCTGCATGGAAAACTAAAGATGTCTAACTCGCTATCAGAGTCCAAGATGTTAACTCCATATGTCTAATTCAGTCAATCCATCAATTACAATCAATCAAACTAGTCTAACTACAGTGGTAGGTGAGAAGTAGGTGAGAACTGGCACCTTCCCGCATGCAGCCATGCACAACTGGTGCTAACTGAACTAGAGAAGAACTAACTCAATGTAACTGAAGAGAAACTAAGCTTAACTAGTTACCAACTCCAAACAATTGAAGGAGGTTGGTGACGACACTTCCTAGTGGCTCCTAAAATGTAGGGATTGGTCTAGGAGGCACCTAAACTAATGCATGCAAGCGCAGTCAGTCTCGATTAGCTTCTATCGGTGTTCCCCACACTCTAGTGACTAGTACATGTGGCCCCACTAGGCCTAGTGGACCCAATGGTACTAGTGGACCCAATAATAACCAAATGAATCCTAAGTTAGACAAATATAATCTAATAGACAGTTCGGACAAGGGAGGATTATAAATCCTAACACCCCCCTGAATCCTAACTTGGACAACTATGGGCCCTAGAAGCAAGGCCAAAATTCACCCATATACAATATAAAAAATAAAAAATGGTGCTTAATTAAGCGAGGAAATAGGGGAAAACCTCATGGGAACCCCCCCCCTCAATATGAGCAGGAACAAGAACAATGAATCAAGCCTTAACACCTAAAAGAGACTTGAGAAAGGAAAATATACTTTTAGTAAAATACTTGGTAAAGATGTCTGCAGTTTGATCCTCTCTCAGACAGTAATGCAATATGATAGTTTTTTCATGCAATAGTTCCTAAATATAGTGCATGTAAACCTCAATGCGCTTTGTTCTTTGCTTCTGAACTAGATCACTAGAAATTTTGATGGTGCTCTGGTTTTCACAGTAAATGTCCACTGAAGGTGAAGTGTGAACCTTGAATTCTATCAAGATTCCATGTGGCCAAACTACCTAAATAGATGCATTCATAGCTCCCTGATACTCTTCCTTTGCTGAAGAGAGTGCAAGTGTTGCTTGCTTCTTGTTGGACCAACAATTTGGCCCAGATCTGATCGTAAACACAAATCCTGAAGTGGATTTCCTATCATGCCCATATACTGCCCAGTCTGAATCTATGAAGCCTATGAGATCAAGTTGTGCACCAGCTACATAATGAATCCCATCATTTTTAGTACCCTGCACATAGTGAAAGATCCTCTTTGTTTCCTTCCAATGCAACTCATGTGGCTCCTGCATGTACCTATCAGTAGCACTCACAGCATAGGATATGTTTGGTATTAAATGTGTGAGATATAGAAGGATCCCAATGAGCTATCTGTATAGAGTGCTTTCTACCAAAGGTGTACAGACACCTTCCTCTAGACTGATGCCAGATAGGAAAGGACAAGGGGTTTCCTTGCAGTATTCCATGTGGAATCTCTTGAGCATGTTTAATGAATATCTGGACTATGAGATTATGATTCTTGAATTATTTTGACTTACTTCGAGACCAATGAATTGTCTTAACAATCCTAGATCATTCATAGCAAATGTTTTTTTCAAGGCTGACTTTATGCTTCTCAATCCAGCAGTAGAGCTACTAAAAATAAGCAAAGCATCCACATAAAGCACAATCAATAGCAATAATCCCTCTTTCTTTTGCATGTAAACATTGCAATCTGATTTGCATCTTTCAAATTTCTGTGAGATGAGGAAGGCATCCATCTTGGAGTACCATTCCCTTGGGGCTTGTTTGAGTCCATACAGTGATTTCCTTGGTCTGCAAACTAAGGAACGATCATCAATAAACCCCTCAAGTTGTTTCGTGTATATCTCTTCCTTCAGATCACCATGGAGGAAGGCACTTTTCACATCGATGTGATGTACCTCCCATCTCTTGGAAGCTGCAACTTCCAAGACAAGTCTGATGGAATCCATTCTAGCTACTGGAGCAAATGTCTCATTGTAGTCCAAACCTTGAACCTAAGAGTATCGTTTGGACACCAATTGAGCCTTGTACTTGGTTGTGGTTCCATCAGAGGCTATCTTGGTCTTGTATACCCACTTGCACTTAACAAGTTTCCTCCCTGGAGGTAAGGAGACAAGTTCCCAAGTTTTATTGTGATGTAGCGAAACAAATTTCGCCATCTAGCGTCATGGAAAGCTTCCTTGAATGTTTGAGGATCTAACCCCAACATAATGAAGCACCTATCAAGGATAATTCGATCTGTGTGGGACAGTGCAACATTCACTTTATGATAGTGGGACCTCGTTCTTCTCTTGTCATCTAGATCCCCAGCACCATTTCCAACTGCTTCTATGAGTTGTTGAGCCCATTTAGGATGCTAAAATGAGGTAGATGTTGGATCTGGATCTAGATCTTTTTGAGGTGTAAGCTTAATATCTGAATCATGTTGGTATTCCTCTTCTTCTGAATTTGAATCTAAAATTTTAAACAATAAATCTGTATCTGCAATAAGTAGAGAAGGAGTTTTGATACTTTCATCTGCTTCGAATAGAAGTTGTGGTAGCACTGAATCTGAGTATGGCATGAAATGAGAGAAGGAATATGCCTTGGAGGCATGATATGTAATTCCTTTCCCTATAGTCTTCCCAATTGATATTTGTTTAATCTCCACTGAGTCAGGGCCAAAAACCACTTGCTTTGGTGAGCCAGTGTGATTCATCTGGTATACAGACAATAGGTTAGCTGCAAGAGAGGGAACACAGAGGACATCTTTGAACTCACCATGTTGTATTTTAATGGAACCTCTTCCTACTGCTGGAATTTGGGAGTGATCACCCATATGAATAGTAGGCCCTAGTGTGAGGCTGAGAGTGGAGAAGGAATCCTTGGAGGCAACCATGTGGTTGGATGCCCTGGAATCAATCAAATAGGCTATCGACCGAGAGAGGCCAGCTTTCAAGGCATGGCACCTTTCACGATCATCTGTTTAATGTCCATCATCAAACTTCTTAGCTCTTTGTGGCAGAGCTATGTTTTTCTGCTTGGGGAGAGCTGAAAACTGGTCGATCTGCTTCTTCATACACTGGTCTTTTGAATGAAAACCCCTCATACAATAGGGACACATCTTCTTTTCAAACTTTTTCTTCTTCTTGGATCCCGATGCTCCTTCGAAAGTCTTCCAATTCTCTTTAGGCTTTGTATCGACTGATTTAGGATCCTTCCCCTTAGATTTCCCTTTAGCTTATGGTTTTGTAGAGTCTATCACTTGGAGAACTTGATCTTTGGAATTCTTGATGACTCCCATCTGGATCAACTTCTCTTGCTCCTGTATTAAGGAATCGACAAAGGAATCAAGTGAGGGCATATTCTAATTGGGAATGGAAGCTCTTTTGGAATGGAATATTGAGACAAATACAGAATACTCAAAGCCTAATTTTTTGAGTATGGAGAGAACATGTTGCTCATCCTTTCTTTACATTCCTCATTCTCTGCATTGAAGTGCAAGAAACTTGAAATTGGTAAAGAATTGTTGTAGGGTTTCGAAACTGTTGGGATGTAAGGCTTTCAACTCATTCTCTAAAATGTGTCCCTAAAGCTCATCTTGATTTCCAAACAAGACTTCAAGATTCACCTAAGCGTCTTTGGGAGTCCTCAAACCTTCAAGGGGAAAGAGGATATATCTGGATATGTGAGTACATAGATAACCAAAAGCTTCATCTAAGCGGTTTGGAAACTTGTTTTTCTCAGCTGAATGATGGGGCTCAACCTCCCTTCCAAGTATTATCCTGAAGTACCCCTTATTGCACAAGGACAACTACATATATGCCCTCCAATCAACATAATTGAAAGGTGTTAGGTCCGAGGTGTGGAGGGTTGAGAATCCATAATTCTCTTGCTGGTCAGACAAAATATTCACTCAAGCTACGTAGCACCTACAGAAAAATCACTACAAAATCAAAATTATTCGAACTATGTTAGAATAAATCCTTCCCTCTCAACATGAACACTTTCTGAGGGTCCATCACGCCCTCACCGCCACTATGAATAAATTCAAAGGAAGCAAGGCACTCTTTGAGGGACTTCTGTGGAAACCCAACTTCTTCTGGTGTTCAATGGAGAGTAGATAGACTTGAATCTTACTTGAGATGGCTCTGATACCATATTAGAATTGTTGTGTCATTATATCATCAAGAAATGAGTGTAATCATATTCTTAATTATTATGCAGTGAAGAGGAATGAATTATACACACTGAACAAATCAAATTTCACAGAAAACAAACAAGTATTGCTTAAGGAATTACAGTATTATCTGCGTTAATTAATCCAATGTTACAATGGTGTTACATAAGGAGGAATTTGAATCGTTAGGGATGAATTATATCCACCAACTAGATCTAACTGTATCTTACCGCATGGATAACTAAAGATTCCTAAATAACTATCAGAGTCCAAGATGCTAACTCCATATGTCTAATTCAGTCAATCCATCAGTTACAATCAATCAAATCAGTCTAACTATAGTGGTAGATGAGAAGTAGGTGAGAACTGACGTCTTCCCACATGTAGCCATGCTTAGTTGGTGCTAACTGAACTGGAGGAGAGCTAACTGAATGTAACTAAAGAGCAACTAAGCTTAACTAGTTACCAACTCCCAACAACTAAAGGAGGTTGGTGCCAACACTCCCAGTGACTCCTAAAATGTATGGATTGGTCTAGGAGGTGCCTAAATTGATGCATGCTAGTGCACTCAATCTCAATTAGCCTCTATCGGTGTTCCCTGCACTCTAGTGACTGGTACATGTGGCCCCATTAGGCCAAGTGGACCCAATAATAATCAAATGAATCCTAAGTTAGACAAACATAATCTAATAGATAGTCTGGACAAGGGAGGATTATAAATCCTAACAAGGGGAAACAAGGAGATGACAACACTAACAGTGTCATGTCATTTCTCCTTTGGTGTTCATCAAATAACATCGTTGGGGACACCATTCACTTTTAACTTTTTTCAAATAACACTTACAGGAATAGAAACCAAGTGGTATGTAAATCTACCATATGTGACTTATTCCATCCATGAGGCCATTGCCACTATTTTCCTCACATATTTCCAGTTACCCATATGCCATGATTTAGGACTTGAAATTCTCACAGAATTTCAACAAAGTACCTCAAACCACATCAAAAACCATATCCACGGGTGATGTAGATGTAGGATGTTGGGATTATTGTTAATCCTCCCTTTGACCACATAGTCTAATTGTAGATTTTCCTAGCCTAGGAGGTATTCATCACTCCAATAGTGCATGGGGGACACACCTAGGGGACATCTCCCACTTACTGCACATGATTGGATGATTTTAGGTGCCTCAGGGACCCATCCCTATAATTTAGGAACCCACTCTGAGTGCCACTGGTAGTCTCCTTCAGTTGACCTTGGTAGGTATTCAATTATGTTTAGTTGTGCTCTAGTTACCATTACTTAGATCACAATCAGTTATCCTAGTCCTAGTTTGCATAATTGAAGGGAGTGTGGGTGCCTTTGTTCACCTACTCTCATCAGTTAACTGATTGTAAACTAAGTTAGTTATCTAGAGTTGCATTAGTGAGCTCCAGTGGTGATTTTTCCCACACTGAGTTAGCTCTAGAGTCAGTCCAGGTTGCTAGATTCGAATCCTATCTTAGGCATTCGAATTCTTCTATATGTTTAACCATTGTATTACATATTAATTACTAAATATGAGGATTAATATTGATTAATGGATTATGATTATTATTCCAATTATTGGTCTCATGAGTGTTTTTATTCTTCATGAATTGTTGATATGAGTTACTGAATTGTTTCTTCTCTCTCTTCTACAATTCTCCATTTGAATTCTGTAGGCTTGATGACCCTATGCTTCATTGAATTTTACATGGTATCAGAGTTTGTATCAAGGCCAACAACAAACTTAACAATCTTCCATTGTTGCACCCAAAGCCATTGGGTTTCCACATAAATCCTGGAATTATTACATTTCTCCCTCTAGATTATGTCTAGAGAAGTCTATTCAGTCGTGATGTACCCAGAAAAATGGCACATGTCGAAATAGAGAGTGTTTGGTCTAATTTTGATTCAAATTGAATTGCTTTTGTGAGTACAACTTCAATATGGATTTGAGATCAGGTCCTCCTCTATCACCATTCAATTATGCTAAGTGAAATTGATGATGGTTGGATATCTTAAGAGCCATGTTCTCCTTGATGTCTCTTTTGGAGCTTTTAAAGAATCTTATGAAGAGGAAAATGATTGGCTATATGATTGTGAAAGAACATATGCAAATATGTGTATGGTAATGTCTCTTGATATGTGTTACCTCATAGAAATTGTTGAGTATCCATTCAAGCTCTGGAGAAATATCAATAAATCCTTTGGTGTGCATAAAGAATTAGATAATACTTGGAGCGAATCCAACACCTCCTCAAGTGTTCTTCCTTCAAATGTATCGGCCTCAATTCTCTCTGATGAAGTTGTTCAAGATGAAGAAATAACAAAATCTTCAACTCATTCAATTTGAAATGTTGAAAGTCTCCTTGTAGTGACTCCTTCTCCTGTTTCTCCAGAAGTTTATAAGATCTATGATATCTCATATTCTCATACAACTGATCCAAAAGAAGACATTCGAACTTACAGTGTTGAAGAAAAACTCTCCTTCTATCCTACTCAGCCATTCTCCAGAGACTCTTCTATTCTAAATTATGTGCAAAGTTTTCCAGTGAAAGCTCAAGGAGCTGAAGAGAAATGCAATTCCTTATCTCTCCAATCATGTTGTCGATGTGTAGAAAAGTGACAATTTGGATGTTTTGGAAAAAATATCATATTTTAGGAGCGATCCATTCACCCTCATTGATCTAGTGCTTCCAACAAATTCCTAAATGATTTATTGCACCAATACTCAAAGTTTTGTTGAAGAAGGAGAACATAATGCATATGTCATCTCAGTGGCGCACTTGGAACCTTTATTCTTTATTCTTAGATCTGATATCACCTTAATTTGTTTGAATTTCAAGTTTCAAGATCCTCCCTTCATGCTTCCAGCTGTTCTCATCAATTTTTGTGTGAAAAATCAAGCTCCTCAAGTCTCTTTCAAAAATTCAGTTGTTGGGGATTGGATGTCGTTTTCTTCTTAAGAGTTTTCTGATATTAAATTTTGTGGATCATTGGATATTTTGGAAGCTATATCAAATTATGGAGCTCCGTCATTTGCTCTTCATGGTCCCATGCCTCCTCCTCCTCCTTCCTACTCGATCACATGCTCATCTCCTCACAGTGATAGTAAAGATGGAGACCTCTTGCATTCACTTGGACACTTTCTCCTCACATATGGAGCTGAATTTACCTCACATGGTTCAATGTTCAAAGATGCAACATATCAGATGCTTGGTTTTACCTCACATGGTTCGAATTCTCAAGAACGTTTTCTCTTTTGTCAGATTATCTCAGTTTCTCTACATGGTCCCATAATCTATTATGTAGTTGTCTATGTTCCTGATTCAGTTGAGAAGATTCATGTTCTTCTAAAGAGGAAGATTCCTCTATAAATAGTCATTTAGTTTGGAGAGGTTCACATGCACAGTACCAGGATACTAGTGCACACAAGTACCATCACTCTTCAAACTGCATCTCTCTAGAGTAGTGTTGTAGAAACATTTTTCACAAGTTTTTTGATATAAAAGCTTGACCCTGGTTTTTCATGCTTATTTTGAAGGTGGTGGGGAGGGGGGGCGGGTGGTTTCCTATGAGGTTTTCCTCGTTTTCTCCAGTTTTTTAAGCAGATCCTTTTAAATTTAGATTTAATGGGTGACCATTGGTCTTAGTTTCTAGGGCCCAAGTTTTCCAAAGTCAAGATTAAGGGGGGTTGTTGGGATTATTATTAATCCTCCCTTTGACCACATAGTATAATTGTCTATTTTCCTAGATTAGTAGGTCTTCATCACTCCACTAGTGCATGGGGGACACACCTAAGGGACATATTCCACTTACTGAACCTGATTGCATGAGTTAGGTGCCCTAGGGACCAATGCCTATAATTTAGGAACCCACTATGAGTGCCACCAATAGTCTCCTTTAGTTGACCTTGGTAGGTATTCAATTATGTTGAGTTATGCTCTAGTTACCAATTAGTTAGATCACAATCAATCATCCTAGTGCTAGTTTGCATGATTGAAGGGAGTGTGGGCACTTTTGTTCACCTACCCTCATCAGTTAACTAATTGTAGACTAAGTTAGTTATCTAGAGTTGCACTAGTGAGCTCCAGTGGTGATTTTTCCCACACTAAGTTAGCTCTAGAGTTAGTATAGGTTAGTAGATTCAAATCTTATCTCAGGCATTCAAATTCTCCTATATGTATAACTATTGTATTACATATTAATTATTGAATATGGGGATTAATATTGATTAATGGATTATGATTATTAGTCCAATTATTGGTCTCATGAGTTTTTTATTTTTCATGAATTATTGATCTGAGTTACTAAATTGCTTATTATCTCTCTTCTACAATTCTCCATTTGAATTCTACAAGCTTGATGATCCTATGCTTCATTGAATTTTATATAGGACCTTGTGTAAGATATCAATCCAACCCCAATTCTTGTCGGATTGGTTCCATAAATCACTCCAACCCATTATTGCAAAGTATGTGGCAACCACATTTCCCAAAACGGAAGAAGAGGTCGTCTTCAAGGCCCAAAATTACGATTTCATTTGTGCATAATATAGGTATTTGTATTGTAACACCCCGGTTTTGACCCCATTTGCATTAAAATGTATATGATGTATATATTGTAATTAATCATGGTGTGGAGCTAAAGGAAAACTCCCCACCATCAACTTAATGTTTTATGTTCCGGCGATTAAAATCATTGCCGATGGTATATCGTGCTATCCGACACATTATAATTTTGGCATCATGTAAATATGCATTTTAATTAAAAATTCCCACAACCAGCTAAGTCAATGCAACCATAATGAAAAGGGCGTGANTTATTGAAACCTTTGGGCCAATGGGGAGAAGCCAAATGTCAAAGGGAGATCCCATCAAACCCTCAACTGCCCATTTTGTCTTTTTCCCCAATCATTAAAATCTGCCAGAATGTGGTTGAGTTAGTTATTGCATGGAGTGGGAAGAATATGGGCAGAAATTCGAATTGAGCAGGGGGGGCATTTTTGAAAAACATATTTTGACTTCCTTGGCAAGGAGCTTAGGAGTTGTTTTTACCTCCACGATTTTGCTGGTTGTGTGTTCTTCCTTCACGATTTGGGCTCTTGGGCATTTTTATCATTAACATCCACCCACGTTGGGGCTCCCTCAAGCGACTGGGAAGTTTGTGTGTGAAATCCACGATTTTGGATTTGCTGTGTATTTCTTCCTCTCGTGGACATTTGTTCTTCATCTTGTTGGAGTCTGAGAATTTTGTTTTTGTGACATTTATCCATCGTTTTCCAAGCTGAGGAATCGTTGTTGGTTTCCCCACGATTTTGGGTTGCTATGAGTTTGTGTTTGATTCGTTTTAGCCACGATAGGGCCAAGAACGACTCAAGAATCGAATTGCTCATTCTGAGCTGTGTAGTACCCAAGTTTCCATTCCGGTTTTGTTCTGTGATGTTTTCCCTTAGACCCAAAATCTGTGAATTGTTGTGTTGGTTGTTTTGTTGTGTGTGCACAAGATTTGGTCTTTAGACTTTGTAGGAGTGGAAATTAGTCTGCTTGACAAACCTAGTGTTTTATAGGAGCCTCATAGATAGAACTAGAGGGATGGCTCTCTTCTCTACACCCCCTGAATAGCACTGAAAGGGAAGTCATGGCTTAAGGGACTATGCAGCAGAGAAGGAAATGATTCCTTGTGTTGGCTGTGTGTGGATGTCTTAGGAGTCAAGCTAGTTCTGGTGTAGGCATCCTTAGCTCTTCCATGAGCCCACTAGCTTAGCAGACAGTGCTTCCATTTCTTGATAACCTGATAAAGCCAACTTGTTGGCTTGGTTATGTGTTGTTGTGTACTCTTCGCCTGATAAACCCAAATGTGTTGGCTTGGCTGAGTCTTGACATATCGTTGGCTATGTGTGAGCCTGCTTAGTTTCCTTTTCCTTGGGGAAATCATGGCCAGCTCGAGGGTGGCGGTGTTACTGAGAGATTAAGGAGCACACTGGCCTATGGTTGGGTGGAACATTGTAGTGTCATAGCTGGTTGCGGGAAGCTTCATTCAAAGATAAGTATTCATGTGTAATCACCCATGCAACTGTATTGTTTATATGAATTACGATGAACATGTTAAAATGGGTTGAATGCTTGAATTAAATGTAATTGCTTCTGCTGAATTTTAATTTTTTATGCATTTGTGAATCTTGGTTCAATGCATTTTATTTTTCGTTTTATGGGGCTAAATGCCCGGGTAGATAGTGTTATGGTAGCGTCCTCTTCGTAGGTCGGAGGGTTGGGGACGTTACATGTATACCATCCTCCCTGATTCCCCTCGACATTGTTCTCTAAACCCAACACCCTCTAGTACATCGGACTCTATTGATGGGATTATTGGGACTATTACTTAGGGAAATTATCCCCAACCATTGTTGTGGGAAATTATGCACAAAGGTGTGTAACCTCTCCCACGTTGGGTGAAATCCTTTGAGGTTGTTGACAAGGCCCAATATCGTGTTACAAAGCAAATGTGATAACCCCAAATATATCCTACAAACTCTTGTTAGTAAACTAAAACAAAATGAAATAAAAAAAGTTGGATGGAGAAATGCAAACCACAATAAGAATCCAATGCTAGAACCAATTTAGTTTCCCAATGGTCAAGAAAATACATATAGTATCACCGAGGAGGTGTGGGATTTAAGGAAATCCAACAATATCCTTTAGGGAGGTGTATTTTGTCCACACCAAATCATAAATAACTTGAATAACAAATGGAGAAACACTTGCCCCTTGGAGGAAGGAAACAAGGGAGCTTGGAGAATGCTAATAGGTATGGAAAGATGAGCTATGAGGAAGCTTCAACACAACTCCAACATCATAACCTTGATCTAATTTATCCTCTAATATTGCATGGCCATGGGTTCATTTTATAGTACAAGAGGTGTCCAAGTTCACAACTAGATCCAAACGTGAACCCATTGACTCCATGAACTAGCTCCAAGGTACACAAAGGGGGATATTTAATGCCACCAAGTATGGTAGGAGAAAAAATAGACTTCTTGGAGGTGATGGGAAATTTATGAGCCTTCAATGCATGGCATGTAGCTGAGATCCCACTAGTAAAAAATAAGAAATTAACAACTAAAATTCAGATATAAACGACTAATTTTTAGTCAGTGACTAATAGTAGCTAATTTCCACTATCTTATAACTTGACTAACTTAGTCATATTTAACTTAGTCATTACTTGGTTGACTTATTAGCCATTGAATTAGTAATTGATTTAGTTATTTATGCAGTCATTGATGTAGTCATTGATCTAGTCATTGATTGCCACAATCAATGACCAAATATACGACTAAATAAATTACTAGATGACAAATAAAGGTAACCTATTAATGACAAAGCTAAATACGACTAAATATTAGTCGTGTTGTAATATATTGGAAATTAGATACTAATATTCGTGTATATGCAAATTTTAATTGTTTTCTTAGTCACAAATTTATGATAGGGCTTGGAGGAATCGAACCACCATCCTCCTGCCTATAATTAGGCAGGTGTTCTTCCATTGAGATAGCACCCTTTAAAAAGTTATTATTTCCTGACAAGGATGACATTCAAACAAATTTTTCATCATTCAAGCATACAAAATAATGATTAACAAGTTACTATATATCCATAATGGCTTACCTTGTAGTAGTCTTTCAAGTCCTTCAACTACATTTATTAAGTGCAAATATATATTTGCAAAAATCCCAAAATTAATAAGTTATGCTCAAGGTTCTACTCATGCAGGTCCTTATTTAACACCAACCGAGGTGTTGATTGCAATTAATCCATTATGGATATATAGGAATGACAAGCATGCATCCATTGTTAAACTATCTACCGAGTCATTTAGAGTCATGCCAATTGATTCCTAGTTGTCACAAACCTAAAGCATGCATACAATTCACAATCATAAACATTTCACATATCTAACAAAGTAATATTTATCCACCCCATATTCAAGATGGTTTGTAATTGTCATCTCACAATATTGGAAGAAAGATTAAATATTTATATATTTATCTTGAAGTGTACCAGTGATTCGAATTGGACCTCAAAATCTAGTAAAGCTCTCAATAAATTTAGTAGTGCGTCAAAATTTAAACCAAAAAAATGTCAAACTTGTACTTAAACTTCCCAATAACGGCAAACCAAGCCATCCTCATTGAATTCAAAACACAAAGGTGGTAGGCAGAAGGATTTATTTTAATATCAATATTGACATGCTTCTCTCTGTTGACTATGGCCATAGTGGAATTGAGAAAGCATTAAAAGCCTAGTAGACCTAGGAAAACTAAAGTCGAATCTCGTGAATGATATGGAACATGAAGGGACCCTCCTAATTCCTTCAACACAAGTGTTTGGTTGTACAATTCATGCAATCAATGAAATTTCTCAACTAGGGAGCAGAAATCCCAACCTGAGTGGGCAAGGATGTGGGATGACAAAATCAAGAAGTATGGAATTTTTGCAAAGGATGGTACACTATCAAAGAACATGTTAGGATATGTAGGGAGTGTTATTTTTCCAACGTGGAAAATTCCCAGGTAGAAGAATTTTCAAGTATTTGTGCCTTGTTGATCAAGTTGGTAGACATAAACTCATTTCACATTCACTGCAAGATATACTAGCATAGATCCAAATCCCAGGCTCTATCAAGCACCGAGAGGGATCAAATCTTTGGAGGTGCAGACCTCTTCTTAAGTATTGCACTCAACTATCGGCTTTAATGTGATTTAGACCAAAAGGCACATTTTTTTATTTAAGGTCCACAAATAATATTTTTATTATTAATATTTAATACTATTTATGGTTGCATATAATATTTTTTATTTTGTTAGGAAAAAACATTAAAACATCTCCCCCATACATAGTTTTAAAACCATGTGCAAGGCCCTCCTAAAATCATGGGTTGTTTAGGAGGCCTTGCACATGGTATTAAAACCATTTGCAACTACCTCCTAAACCATGTACAACAAAACCATGCGTTGTTTAGGAGGCCTTGCACATGGCTTTAAAACCATTTGTAAGGCCCTCCTAAACCATGTACAATAAAACCATGGGTTTTTAAGAGGCCTTTCATGGTTTTAAAACCATGTGCATGACCAACATTTTTTTTTGTGGATAATTCAATTTTTTTATTATTATTTTATATTATTTTGTTAAGTAGAAACATTACAACATCTCCCCTATATTGTGTTGTTTTTCTCAGGGACATTTTTTTATCGCAGATAATTAAATTTTTTATTTATTTTTTATTATTTTGTTAGGTAGGAACATTACAACATCTCACCCATATTAGATTGTTTTTGTGGCCGACATTTATTTTGGAAGATAATTAAAAGTTTTGTTTTTTATAGCCGACATCTATGTAACGTTACGTAACATTACAACGTTACGTAACGTTACAACGTTACATAACGTTACAAGATCTCCCCCATACTGGGTTGTAGAGCGCCTCTCGGCGCAATCAAAATATGATATAGCATGCTAATAGGGTGAAAGTAATGAACGTTCTCGATAAATTTTAATAACATAAACTAGAAAACCAGATTTTAGATTAGTGAGACTGGTGATGGTATGCATGAATAGAAAGCATGTCATAAGCAAGCCCGTCAATGCCAAAAACCAATCCCAAATCATCAAATTTGATGTAACATGGATTGGATTTTCTGGACTTCTTGAGCAATATTTTCAATAAAAAGCTTTTGAACATAACAATAACAGAGAAGAGCAACTTCATCCAACGCTATTGATAATAATTATGAATAATATCTTTCTTGAATGTCAATTAAGTGAATTGCAAAAGAATCATATCTACCTTTGAAACTAAACAAGGATATGAAACCTATAATTCAAGGTAAGCTAGATGAATTGGGAGCTTACAAGGCCACTAAGATCATCTTAAGTTGGCATTCAAATTCCATTTAGCACATATGTCTTTTACTGAAAAAATATAAAGGTCTAAAATATGCACAAAGAACCTAAGACATGCCTGAATTGAAACTAAGCCTTATCATTCAAACAATTTAACTATTCCATGTTCTCTAGCTATTCCATGGGTATTACAGACTGAGCTTAAAGTATCAAAAAACCTTTGGAGTCCCGTAGTTGTGTGGGCTAGGACAACATGTCATCTACATACAGTATAATGGCAATGTGGGTGAGAGTGGGCATCCTTAACTCCTATAGTTTTTTGTATGTAGTCTGTGTTTTCCATATTGATATAGATTGTGCCCAGAATCATTTCATAGCAAGTCATAACCAAAGAGATCATTTCATAGAAAGTCATAACCAAAGAGATCATTGTGTCTAGGAGCCCTAAAACCCTATGTCTAGTCTTTTAAAGTGTAGGTGTTTTGTAATTTTCTAGAATGCTTTGGAGAATTTATGAAATCAGCAAAACGCCTTTCCTTTACTTGGTTTTAGGCTTCTCTGTTTCGTAATTGTATAGACGGATTTGGAGAATTTCTCAAAGGAGCAAAATACCTTTCCTTTACATGTTTTTGCTTCCTTGGTGATGGTTAAGGGAGTAAACATGTGATAACAAGTTCAAGTAATCCTCGGTAAAAGAATAATAATATTGTGGTTTCTATTCCATTGACCTTTCATTGTTGCACACAAATTTGGAAAATATGAAGACAATTGATTGTTCAAGGTCTGGTTTTTCTTCTTCAAGCACATATCTTGGTGTTTCCCCTAATTTTCGTATAATTGCTCCTATAGCAAAATATGGGTTAGCATGCTTGTTGATTACACATTTTTGTTATTATATCAAGCTAAGGACCAAAAACATGACAGGCTTCTTCATAAGTCTCATGTCTGTCATCGCAACAATCATTAGAAGTACAAGGTTGATTCCAATCAAACTCAAGAGTTCTGCATATCTCCTTTTATTCCTTAACCTCATATACTTATTTATAATTTTCAAACAAAAAATGAATGAATTGGCATGCATCATATTTCAACTCACCATAAATGTTACATACCTGATTTGTAACAACAATTGCACTCTTTGCATATTTTGGAATATCTTCATCACAACAAACATCTTCAAAATAATATTCCTTGAAAGTATGTGTCAGTTGTTGTTCATTATCAACACTGGAGCTATCTGTGATGATGAAAGATTCTCATATGAACTAGCATCTTCAGAACAAGCTCTATCAAAAACACATGCTAGTATCCAAAACACACTACAATATTTCTTCATATTAGAATCCCTGCAACCTTGAATATTTAAACAATTTTACTTGGGAACCTCAATCTACCTTAACTTGGGAACCTCAACTTGATTCTACGCATACAAGAAGAAATCGCTGAGCATATAGATGGGTTAATATAAACTGGAACCCACAAAATGATTCCTTCAATGATGAATCATTCTCAACGAAAAGATCATCTCCCTTTATATTGAATTTGGGATGCTCCTTTTGTGAACCACAAAAACAATGTCATCAATAACTATGTTGAGCTAAATCAAAAGTTGCAAATAAACAGAAGAACAAAATCAAGCTGTTAAATGACAGTAACAGAATAAAAACTAACTACTGAATGAAAAAAGAAATGAATAAAATCCCAAAAACGACAGCTAACAAAACTTTCAAAGACAAGTATTTATCACCTTATCTGCTTCCCTTGACCAAATATTTATCCTTTGACCACTTTGCATTCCCTTATCAACTATAACCTCAAGAATTTTATTCTCTGGTAAGGCCAGGTTGGCCTTGTATTCAGTCGATTGGAGACTAGGTTGGCCTTATAATTGTAACTCATCACATACTGGAAGTACACTCACCATGGTGAACCGGTTGGCCTTGACATCTATCTGCTGTATTTGAAGAAAGATCTCAAATTCCTTCCTACCACATTTGGAAATAGAGTGCAAGGCAGAGGTCGCATATTCAGTGGAGGTGCACTGCAGAATCAGAAGCGTATGTTAATGCAGTTGATGACTCAACTTATGCAAATAGGGGGGTTGAAGCAACATTGTATGAGACTGGGCTGCATATTCTAGGGCGTAAGCAACTGGGGTCTCTTAATCCTAAGCATCAGGGCTACTCAATCCTCAAAAAAACCGTAAAGCTATGTAAGTTAAAACATGAACAAAAATTGGACACCGTTCACTATAAACCAACATAGTAAGAATCACCAACATAGTAAGAATCAGCTAGTGGGTGTCAGCAACAACACACAAGACAAGAAAAACTAGACCTTGTTCACGATGAACCAGTGTAGTCAGAATCAGTGTTACACTTTCAGCAATATATCACCAATAAGTCGATATATCGTCTGTTAAACACCTCAACAATATTATTGTTGCAATTTATCACAATATATTTCCCTTTTAAGAATATCATGATAAATTCAAATTGTTGCTGGATAATTTTAGTAAATATCAGAGATTTAATGGAAATTATCACCTTGTCATCCTCAATTTCACCTTATAACTGGATTCTCGGTCATTTAACCTTCATTCAAAAAAGTGAGTTACATGATTGAGCTCTAAGGATATTGTAACCAGTTTCAATCAAACAAACAAGGGGAAATACATTGTTTTCATTGACATTAATAGAGCAATTTTTTATTTTTGTTTTGATGTGATTTTGTATCATCCTATTAGAAATGATGACTCAAGACATAATCACAAATTATGGCCATCAACAGAATGTAAAAAGCTAAACTCATAATTCCATGATTAAACTAAAGAGTATTATACACAAAAATGAGCAGATTCTTTTTGAATGCTAGTTAATTTTCTTGGTCACAAGGGTGAGAAATCACTATCATGTTGCTTCACAAAAAATATAGATGGTTTTAATTTCATTTCCACCAAGGCCTGCTCAAAAGGAAAACTACATTTACAACTATAAATAGTTTGTGCAACCATGTGGATTTGATCATAGGAAATTTTATGGAACCTTTGCTAGTGATATCTACAACTCTTTGGTAGCCTTTTTCTTAGACCACAGCTTCATTAGAGGTGTAGCTGCCATGATTTCTTGGACCGAGGATCCATACTAATACCAACATGAGAGGTACGAGAACTATATCATATGGCCCAAGAACTCCTATCCCTGTATGTTCCTTTCTTTGGTCAAATCCATTTGAAGGAACCAATCACTATCATTCAATCATAGTGGAATTACATATTGGTGTTCAGTAACAATGAATATATATGCTTCCATCTTTGCAGCTTCAACCAACCAGCTAGCTCGGTATGGACGCTTCGCAATGCAAGGCTTAGAAGGTTGTTACCGAAATCATATATATATACCAGTCAGTACTTGAAAGGTACACTTCGTCAATTAAGAGACTATTAATTACCTACCTAGATAGTAATGGCCATGAAAACACATCCCTAAGTGCCTTGTATCCTTGGACTTGGATTCCCTGGCCCATGCACTTTCCTGCCCATGATGTAATTCCAGGCCCTTTACTTCATTAGAAATAAGAATGGCTCAACCAATGCTATTATTTCTAGTCTTGCACTTTGATCAAAAACAATTGTCAAAAGAAGATGTAGAAATGGGAGAAGTGGAAAATGGTGAATCAAGTGGATCGGCGTAAGAAGCACATGCAGCATCACCCCCATGGTACATGAACTAAAATACTATGTTTTCAAAACCTGCACATTTTTTATTGCATAGAGAAAAAGAGGTATTCCAAAACAATGGGAGACACCAATTCACAAATTGAATGGGTTTCCAATCAATTAATTTGATTAATATGACAGAATACTATTACAAAATGATTTACACCTTTGAAAAAAATGACCTCTCTTTAGAGGACGCAAAAAATTCTTCCATCTAACACAACTGTTCGATGCAAAATTCATATCATATTTTTCAAAAATCACTTTTTTATACTTTTGAACTAGGGGCCACCAATGAATGCATCTATTCTTACCCCTCAAGTATCATTTACCTTCTATAATTCCAAATGATCCAAAGAGGGGACCTCATATATAAAATGTACAAAATATTATTTATGCAGGGAATGTGAAAAGTTTCTCGGTATGGAAATTAATTAATTGTTCATTAATCACACCAGAAATTGTCTCATCATACATGAAGGCTAGAATTTTGTTATATGGGACATGGAAGAGATATAGTATGGCCAACATCGGTGCATCCATAGTTTGGTCATGTTAATATCCCAGGAATGATGAATGCATTGGAGCATTTATGATACTACCAATGTCTAACTATGACTACGGAGAAAGCACTTACATACTCAAAAGCATGGAAGAAATCTAATTGAACTAACTATGAGATACAGATATTGAAGATATTAGAATTTGGATGCCATTTATATCTTCAAGCAGATAGTTCTAATAATGTTCGCAACAAATGGAGAGTGAAGATACAAACTGAACAAAATAAACCACATAGGAAACGGATGAGTATTACTCAGGAATTTACAGTATCATTCACAATTAATAAAATCCAGTGTTACAATAGTTTACATAGGAAAAGAATTCGAATGCATGAGGTATAAATTCGAATATATCCATTGTATCTAACAGTATCTAACTAGCCATCTAACTCATGGTGTCTCAATCAATGTCGGAGTCCAACATATTAACTCTTAGATGTCCAACAACTCAATCAATCAGGGATAGCTAGTTAACTCACTGCAGTTGAGTGTGGTAGATGGGAAAAGGCACCTACTCCACATGCAGTCATGCATTATCCATGCAAGGCATGCGCTAGTTAACTGATTGTGAACTAATTGAAAGTAACTTGGGGCTAATTGAGACTAACTAGTACTAGCTGAAGTAGGTTGGTGTCGGGACTCCCAGTGGCTCCTAAAATGTAGGGATTTGTCTAGGAGGTGCCCAAACTTATGCATGCACATGCAGTAAGTGGCAATTAACCTCCAGCAGTGTTCCCCACACTCCAGTGACTGGTACATGTGGCCCCATTAGGCCAAGTAGACCCAATTGCACTACTAGACGCAAATTAATTAATTAAGGTTCCTAAGTTAGGCTAAATAATATAGTAGACAGTATGGTCAAGGGAGGATTAATAATCCTAACAGAAGAAACCCATAATTCATTTTTCCCTGTGGTGGAAATGCTACTAAACTATGGAAACAAACCCACACACAGCAAACAGATATAGAGGAACATACGAACATCTATTTTCTCAATTCTACTACTTTTCCCTGATTGCTTCAAAGAAAATCCTATTGATTCAGAATGGAAACACTGGACTCAGATCCCTAACTCATATGTTGGATAATGAATGAAATATTCTCATTATAACGTATTAATATATTCAGATATACTGCTTAGAATAAATAAATAGTAAACAAAAATTTGTTGTTTTATGTATAACATCAAATGCAAAGGCATTGTAAGAATCTTGTGCAAATGAAAAACATGGTATTTATGTTATACACAATAAATGATTATATACTAGTCTTAACAATCACTGCAACAATCCCCACAGCCATACTAGACCCCTCCATGAAGGATGAAGAAAGGCCAGCATTTCCTGTTGTCAATCCAAACAACTTCACCATCGGGTCAATGGCAGAAGGTCAATGAAATCATAACCTAATTGAATTGTACTAGCCTATGTTTAGCATAAATTTAATTCAAAGCTTAGGTCTTATCTGAGGAGGCATCCTAGTATTAGATTTAGCATGGTAGGTTAACTTGATTAGTTGAATGCATTGAGCCTTATACAAGAAATCTAGAAATCGATCACTGAGTTTGTTGCCTCTGAATCCATTAGCTAAATGCACATTTCATTACAACATCTCTCTCATACTATGTTGTAGAGCACCTCACTACTCTCAGTGAAATAACTGAATGAATGACAACCCTATTGCTCTCCCAATTTCAGCAACAACACACTCTGAAATTAGTTATCCTTAAACTCCAAAGAATAATTGTCGATCCACCCATAAGAAAATCAATGTTCCAACTACATACTTGCAAATACTCAGAAAAATCACCTCCCATCAATCATGACAATGTTGACTGTCAATAGACTTTTTGTGTAGCTGAAATCAAGCCTTAAATTAATGTGACATCCCTTCATTGTATGGTTCACCTAGCACCCTACAAGGTTCTTGTTGTATTTAATCCCTAATCATATTAACTACAAGAAATTATGGGACCTAAGAGTAATCTCTTCACAAACATCAAAGGCAATTTCTTCATTATGTGGCTCTCACAATGTCATCACAAGTAGTTTGTTGAAACCTTTATATCTACTATATAGTACTCCTCACAGCATCAACAATTCACATGATGGATTTGTCAATCCACAATGCTACTCCTATATAATTCTTATCTCTCTATAGATGTATTCCGATGCAAGAAGCATCATGCACATTCTGGACTTATTTCCATGGAGGAACCCAAATCAAAATGCAAAAAAAACAAGTTCCTAGAAAATGGTATAAACTAACAATCTAGGAGAATGATAAGATAGTGCATGTACAATGATACAATAAGTCGCCCAAGTGAACATAATAAGAAGTTGTCATTTTCAGAGAAACGTGGACACTAAATGAGGTAGCATATGATCAATATGAAAATTTCTGAGTGCCTAGAAGTGAGAACACTATCAGCTCCCGATATAAACTTTTTTCCAGTACTAACTTGATTTTATCCACAGGTGGAAAAAGTTGGTCTCCGACCTTTATTTACATCAACAGAACTGTAGAAATTTGCAAACTGCTAACTTTCAATGGGAATAGCAGTAAGCTCGAGAATATTTTCAGGGGCACGAGCTCATAGTTTTCTACTATGTGACAATATGTGCAGCCTTTGTAACTATATACCTCATAAGGATGGTAAATACCTGTACGTGTAAAAAAAGTTAAAAAAACAAAAAAACAAACATATTTTATGTGTCTAGTGACTAGGATATTTTTGTGTTCGAGAATAGTTTTTTATATTTTATTTTTCTTATGATTGGGTTCTTTATTTATTTTTCAAAATGCATGGGAACAATTTTAGGTTTCAAAGAAATTTTCTAAATTCTTGCAAACTAGATGGAGAAAATAATGTGTCTGCAAGTTATAAATTCACCAAGATTTATATTAGGACCATGAGTTGAGAAATTAGTGCAAACCTACCTTCTAAACTAAAAGATCATCTCATACTTTAAGCTCAAATCCATATTAATGCAAATATATAACATGCATAGGTTGATCTATTTACATAGGCATGGTAATAAAGAAGACTAAGCAATTTATGACATCAAAGTAAAATTACCTATTAGAATTGACACCAAAATAAGGAAACATAGTGAGGTGATCATGCATAGACGTAAAAATTAAATCCAACCAAAACAACAATAGATGCCGACAGGGGATTGGTTCACTAATGTGATCGAGGCACTATTAAGCCATCCTCCATGGATCCATTCCCATTGTGGTATGCCAATATAGCATGTGTTTGAAAGGCATGAGACTAGTTTCAAGTCGTGGAAAATTATGAAGGGATTAGCAACCCCTCATACCTAGCACCTAAGCCAAAGGAAGTTCATTGTTTCTTAATGAAATTCCCAAAAATAAATCGGACATCAAGAACAATTTTAAATGCAAACGAGGAATCCAAAACATGCCTATAAGGTGTGCAATTGTCTTCATAGGATTGTTCTTGTAATGAACATGAGATGGGGGCATCCTAGATGGTAAATCTGATCAACCTCCAACAATATTGGCTCAACGACATCATGGTGGATGAGTTTGAATTGACGACTACTGTGATACCCCTGTAGGAATATCTTCAAGTGTAATATGATATTTGCATTAGTTTAAATGGTTGTGCTTCAAAGTTCATTTTTCATTATATTTGAATAATAAAATTTGCATACAATAATTGTTTAACTTGTATTTAATGCCAACACAACAACGAGATGTACCCCTTGAAACTTATTCCAATGCCAACGGTCTAGATAGCAATGATAATAAACTTAATACTTAGCAATTTAAAAATTGATTTGCTAACAATTTTGGCCTTTATATTTGATAGTACAAACAGACCCTTGACAAGCCCCACGGACTTCTGAAAGATGGCACGTCCAAGGAGAAGAAAAACAATTGGAAATGATGGAAGAGAGTACCCTTCATATGGGTGTGTCCATAGGTATGCAAATAGTTCTGAATTAATGTTAAGTTATAGCTTGTTGGAAGCAAGAGAGCTGGCACGAAATCCCTATAGGTGACACACTTCTCAATCCCTTGAAAAGGCCACATTATGTCTGGGAAAGAGTGCACCCAGTTGAGTATGTCAGATATGATCCAATGCAATGATATAGTAAATGGTTTGTGTTAGCAAGAGTGATTATGGGCTCCATGTCTCCAATGGAAAATAAATCTTCAAAAAAACAGTTGTGCCTCTATGGTATACCCCCACGATTTTCCCAGATAAAACATCCATAATAACCAATAGTTGATTAAAAATAAAAAATAGGGAAGCAAGGCTCCTTTATATTAGTCTTCTACACCAATAAAGAATACACCCAAATAGAAATCAATATTTGAGGAAATGCGCCCACCAAGAGAATAGCCATGGCTACACTAAACTCCCATAACTTCGCAAAATAGGGATTTATTGTATTCTCCAGCAGTGAACTTCATTAAAGCATTTATATCATTTCATTGGCAACAAATTGTGGAAACACTAACAAGGAGTACTTATGTTCTCTCTTTGACAAGTGTGCCCTCCATAAACAACCCTCCAAACTTTGAATAGTGTCTCAATCTTAGTCTAAAAATTAAATTTCAGTCTTCAATGATGAATCTCTATGAGAAATCTGTGTGATGGTCAGTAAGAGAGAGTCTGGGCTCCACTTATAATGGAAAAATAAATATTCAAAAAAAAATTGTGCCTCTATGGTAGACCCCCACGATTTTCCCAATTGAAACACCCATAATAACCAGCATTTGATTACAAATAAAATAGAAGGAAGCAGAGCTCCTTTGTATTAGTCTTCTACAACAATAAAGAATACACCCAAATAGCAATCAATATTTGGGGATATACGCCCACCAAGAGAACAACCATAGCTACACTAAACTCCCATGACTTCGCAAAATAGGGATTTATTTTATTCTCCAGTAGTGAACTTCATTAAAGAGTTAAGACCATTTCATTGAGAGAAAATTGTGGCAACAATAACAAGGAGTACTTTTGTTCTCTCTTTGACAAGAGTTCCCTCCATAAACATCCCTCCAAACTTTGAATAGTGTTTCAATCTTAGTCTAAAAGATAAATCTTATTATTCAAAGATGAATCTCTATGAGAAATCCGCCTCATAGTCTACTTGATTTGCGGTTTATAATTGCAATGCTACATTTCCTATTGAAATTTGAGTCTTTCAATAGTAGGGTTCATTTCATACGATGGCTTGGATGGATGGTAAAGTAGGGGTCGTTGATCCCACCAAGGTTCAAATATATCAGAGAATTGTTTTACATCGCATCACTACAAAGCTTGGATTGGCCAAAATTTTCATAAAACTATGTATTTTGATTTTGGTTCTAAACCCAAGGCTTCCTTGGGACAATAACGAATGATTTTCAAGCTTCTAAGCCCAATAATTCTTCATATACATGATTTTCAAGATTATAAAACAACATTTTATTGTTTAAATGGAAAATATTTGAGAGAATAAGCATACCCAACCTCTAATAGTAGGGGAGTTACTGACCATATAGCACTTAAATAAACATGCACATTCTTCAGTTGTGAATGATTGGCATTAGATAAGCCACCGATTCCAATGAAAATAGCCAAAATAATCAGAGGAATCAAATGAGTAGAAATCCTAGATTTGCCCCAAATTTTCTCAAACCTCTGCATTTTAATTTCAGTTCTAAATCCAAGGCTTCTCCAGGCAATGCCAATATTGAATGGATTAAAACATAACAAATTAACCATATTGGAAGTGTTCTGAACAAAGTCTTAGTAAAGTTACTATATTAACAACGAATGACAATCACAAGTTGTTATTGCTTCTCGTCTCGATGTGAGTCCCCTCCATCATTTTTTCCATATGATCTCCTTGAACTAATACAATTTCTTAGTATAAATTTCTAAGACTCAATAGTTTCCAACAATCAAATCATCCATTTAGCAATAGTTTCCAAGGATCAAATGATCCATTTAACACAAAGTGTGAGGGCTTAAGTGTGAACACTAATGATTATCATAGCCCCTAACTCTAATGTGCAACAAATTCCCTAATTATCTAATTGGAATCATTTCATACATTGAACAAATCCCCTGTTAATGTGCAAATAGTAGCACATGTAATGTTTAAAATCCATTCTAATGGAATTGGGCCAGGAGGTGATCCCTACAACTCTTTTTCTACCTCATTTAGACTAGTGTTTCATGTAGCTCCTTCTCTTTATCATTATTTCCAACTCTTCTAACTAAGCCTCCAAACCTTTCAAGAAATCTATACTAAAGGGATTCTACCATTGTCAATAGTTTGATGCCCAAATACATTATTTTTCCTTCTCCATTCTGACTTGTGAAACTTTAGGAGAGAAGCATTTATCAAATGCCTATAACTATGCAATGTGAACACCTAGTTTATGGGGTTTATACATATTAATCCAGTAATTGCACTCGAAATGACAGAATGAAGGTCAGAAACATGCAGGTGTCATTATTGCATGAATGAAGTGTAGACGCTAGACACATCATCAATTTGGTGTCTCATTAGGATGTCATCATGATCACTAGCACTAAATTGATCTATATATATTTAGACCCCTTGTCAAAATTTTCAATATTAGTTTCCATTATTGAGCTTCTACACATGAAGGGGTATATAATTTATTAATTTTTAATATTGTATGTGGATTTAGAGACCCCCTTCTAGGGGGTCTTTCAGAGACCCCTTTCTAAGGGTCATTGAGTAACCCGTAGAAGGGGTCCTCTAAATCCATCTGCAGTGTTAAAATTTAGTAAATCATAACAATCTAGATGGATTAAGAGACACAAGTAACATTAATTATGTCACTCGACAATGGAATTGTGACAATGAATTGTTACTATTTGCTAAATTTTAACACTACAGATGGAATCAGATACCCCCTTGAATCCATCTGTAGTGTTAAAATTTAGTAAATTGTACAAATTCATTATCAAAATTGTAATTTTCCATAGAAAGGGTGTCAAATAAAAATGACTAACATAAACAACTAATTCATATTCTTATTCATTGTTAGCTAGTCATATTTGTATTCCTGCCACTAAATTAGTCATTTACGTTAGTCATTTTTATTTAAGTCACTTATTGTCTAGTCGTATATTTTATCTCGTGACTAAATTAGTCGTTTATCTTAGTCATTTTTAATTGGCTCACTTAAAATTGCTCAATTTTGGTTGTTTATCCCTTGAAAAACTATGTTGACTAACTTTTTTAGTCGCCTAGTTACTTATCTCTCATTTTGTACCAGTGTCCTGTCATTTTAATAGTCACACAAATATCGAAAGAAATTTTGCACTAGGCTTGTGCAATAATAGAGCTGGTAATACATGCAGTAGCACACATAAACATAGGTTTTGTTATGCAACCTTGTCTTTTGACTATTCTTTGGAATTTCTGACTCATATTTCTTTCTATATCTTGACGAGGATGTCTTCGATGGGATGGATGATATATGTTGATGACGCCTTACGATAATATTTTCAAAAATGTCGCATGTGTGTGAAATTTGAGTGTTAGCAACCATCAACTTCTATGCCACTTAGTATTGAACAACAGTACCCACCAACACCTCATGCATTGGTAGCTCCCACAATTGTACCAACTGCTCCATTTGGGCAACTATCTTATGGACCATATAGTCCTACCTACCCTAATGTCAATAAAATCTCTATGGTACCACCACCTCAAACGATGCCACCAACTCCTCCATCCACATCATAAGGATCCCTTCACCCATAGCCCCCCACACCAATATACAATCCATACTTACTATTTCCTAGTCTACCTGGTCCTTCCCCCATGCCTCAATTGTGGGTTAATATAGTACAACCTTCTCCTACACAACAAAATCAACAATTTGAGCAATTGAAAGTGTCTAATCCCCTGAATCCTCAAAATCAGGGGAAGAATAAAGGAAAGAATAGGCAAAACCAACAATAGGGATAGGGGGAATACCCCTCCCTAACAAAACTATAATGTGGGAAACCTAAACAAGGGGAATAAAAATCACCCTAAACAAGGAAAGAATGCCAACCTTCAAATGAATTATCCTTGCTCTGTGTCATTTCCCGTTAATAGTAGAATGTCAACAATTGCATGAGGCAAGGAATAAGGTCGCACCCCATCCTCCTCAACCACCAAACCACCCACAACCTCAATAGGTTGTGTTACAACAACTCTTTTCCAACCAAGGGGTAGTTACCCAATAATAGGATCTGCAGCCACAAGGTGATGGAACCTTCCAAAACATCTACATGAACACAACTGAATTCAGTCGCTAGACTCATTCCAAAGGTTATGGAATGCCTGATACCTCGTAAGGGGAGGATGTAACCACTACCTCTAGAGGGAATTTATATATACCTTGTCCAAATAGTTATCAAATCCCTCAAATCTCGAAGACACCGCTAAGACAAACCGCCCATAACCCCCACATGAAATCTACACACAATTACAACATTTATGGATGATTTGTCTTAATCCCTCACCACCATGTCGACATTAGAAGTCCTCCAATCTTGTCCTTTTCAAAATAAGGCATGGCTTAGTGCATTAGGATCATTTGACCATTCTGATTCATGCTGCATGACCTTCGACCTCAATAAATTCAAGTCATTAATACCCTCATTAGTCTCCTTCCATATTCTCGTCAAAATCAAGAACATAATCATTCATTAATGCATCGTCGATGAAGGAGCATCTACTTGCATGATTTCCACTCTTGTCTGGAAGCATTTGAGGTCACCAAACTTGGTCCCCTCATCTATTTCCCTCCATGCTTATGATGGGAGACCATCAAAATCATTGGGTTTGTACTAGAACGTTTCCACTGAGCTAGAGGGGGAATGGTACTCTTAGATATTGAAGTGGTTGATGCTCAACTCGACTACAACATTTTGTTGGGACATAGTTACATGTACTCCATGAAGGCGGTAGCTTCCTTATTTTTTCGTATCATGATGTTTTCCCACATGTGAACATTGTCACCCTCGAACAACAGAACTACTATGGCCCTCATACCAACACAAACCTAGACAAAATCCTACCCACCATAGGATCAACTACTTCTCCTCCATATGTTGATATAGTTCCAAGAATTTACAAAGCTTCCACCTTATCAGAGTCATACTTTAGTCCTCCATGAGTTGTTCATGCATCCACATGCAGTCTCATATGTACTATATTCACCTATGAATACAATTCACAAGCCCCCTTCACACCAACAACAACACCTCACACTATCTATGGCACTAAACATATCATAATCCCATTGATGCCACCTATATTCCGGGTCCCTTTCTTATTCACCCCCATGGGAGTGCAATTGAATGTCGATAATGTCCCAACTCACATCACTCAGGATCACTTTGGGAATACCCATGTGGCATTTAATTCCATCTTATCCCAAGATGTAACCAAATCCCATAGCCCATTATGAGTTTATTCTGATATCACCCACAAGTATACCATCAAGAATGCCTACAAGGTCGGTGTTGCATGTGAAAAAACCACCACTAGTCATCATTAAACCCAATTAGAGGGGAATTAAGCAACCTAAGTTGAAATCCCCCATGGTACCAAGCACTACTCTTGCGCCTAGATTCAACCAAATATACACTATGTGCAGAAAACTAGGACATGTGCCAAACCTTGCCCCACATTGTCAAAGATCAAGAATTTTCTCAACACGCCCGTTAGTGCAATGCATGTCGCTAGCACTTCAATAGAGGGCACGCCAACCACCTGGGTTATGCCCAATACCAATCCTAAGACTAAGACATTGTGCACCAATCATGCATGCACAATTTGTTCTCAATTTGGGCATTATACACATCAATGTCTTGAACTTTCTAGATTATGGGATGCATTAGCAACCATTTTCCTCACACACCTTGTGGTTGAAAAACCTCAACTGATTTCCTAAGAAATTGAGTCCAACAACATTGTCACTAATTCAAATCTAACTAAGAAATAGCATGGTGAGTGTTCATCATGCAGATACCACACCCATATGATTCCAAGCACTATAATCACATTCCCACCTAACCATGCTTATAGACCACTATTACAATCCCATACACTCAACCAGGAGTCTGCTACTCAACGATGTCGATGATGGATATTGTTGACCCATTACTCATTTGCCCCATCTTATGCATATAGCAAGCAGTTTGATTAGAACATATGCAGATAGAAGACAATCCACCTCCCCCTACGACAAACCCACCAATATTGCCTCAAGAGGAGGCGCTTGCCCCTCCATCAAACACCTCTAATCACATTGATATCATCAATATGTCATCATTATTATGTTTGTGTACCAGTGCCAACACACCATCGTCAACCACGTAGGAACTCCATGGTCCATGATTTATGCCAACCTCTACCATGGTAGACAACGTCCATGACCTAGTACACACTCCCTAGATCTTAGGAGACCTATGTCATATGTTGGGAAACCCTCGAGGAGATCGTTTAAATACCCCACTAATGGGTTGCATTCAATAAAACCCTTTCTATAAATTGATAGACTTAGGATGTCGAACGAACGCTTAATTGTTCTATCACCTAGATAAGTTGCATCGATTTCCAACACCGGTGGTCCTTAGTGAAACATCTATGGTTTCCACAAAACCATCACACACTAGCTGAAACCCTTGTTCACCCTATACCTTTCTCTAGTTATGTTATGTTTCTTGTCATTATATTTTCTTCATTGTAAATACTCTCATCATGATCAATATTGTGCCTGGGTAATTGCATCGTGTGTGCAGGATCATCATGAAGAAACATCTCTTCCATCTTACAACAATGGTACATGACCTCAATTACAGGTATATCATCTCGACCTATCATATATGCAACATATTCCCTCTATTTACATTGTGTTCATCCAATAATCTTACCAATAATCATAGGATCTTAATTCTCGATAATGACACACCATCAATGTATTTTCCAAGTAGAGCATGTCAAACCCTCCCAAGTCCAAGGAATCTGATAACTCACCTAGTTTGTCAAGCTAAAACCACATATGTTTGCCTTCCATTCTTCTCATCTACTCCCTTATATTCCTCGACACATGGTACAATGATGATTCACATATAACCTCTCATCTCCTCCATGAACAATACACCATCTATGTTCCTATTCGTATCATCAACCCTCAAGAAGACCACAATGGGTCCCCACCTGTTGAAGACACTAATCCCTTTGCAGTCATTTGTACAAGAACATTCTGCTTGGCATTTATTCATAGGGTACCTGTCTTCTCATTTGCACAAAATCACCACTTCATCATCAAAAGGATTCCCCAACTTACTCAAAACCCTGGGAATCCCACCCATATAATTATTTGGCTCCCCAACGCACTCAAAACCGTGGGAATTGCATCCATAATTCTTAATGTATAAAACATTCACCAATTCACCCAAAATTGTGGGAACCCCATTACATTATTATTTTGATGACACCCATTGGTCACCCTTGATCGATGTACTTGAGTCCATCTAACCCAACATTGTCAACTTTTTCATTCACCTTATCCCATCAGTATTTTGTCTACGACAAATCCCTTCATTGTAATTTATTTCTCTCTGTTACACCCTCTATCAATATTTGAAGAATGTTGTCACCAACCACTCACCTAGTTCACATTGATCAATGGAAGTCATCAGCCCCAAGATTATCAACTAGTCTTATGGAAGGTCTGTCTATGTCCCAATTGGTTACAAAATGATCTTGGTTCTTGATATAAGGCCCTTGTCTTATGAGTTGCTTTAGCTATCATCAACATCAGATCACTCCATTATGAGAGTTTTAGTAGTTACAGTTGATCCTTAGGTTCCCTTCTCGTCAATATAAGGGATCACTTCAAACTAAGTAGGGAGAGTAATTAGTGCTCCCTAACTTAGTGGTTTCCCTTATGCTTGACTCCAACAAGTCAGTCACATCAGGGGGAGTCATATGTTTCGATGGTATAAGTGTTCACATTTATGATTCATGACAACAACCCATTCGATATAGTGAATTTCTCCATCATATTGCTTCACTGCTATTCAGGTCCCCCACCTCAATGGGATGTTCATCATAACCAATAGTTCGCTTCTTCGGCGTTGATAACACCATTTCCAAGACTCATTTACTCACACAAGGACCGAAGTTTCTTCATCCTCGTAGCAGTAGTATCAAGAGATGACCCCTTGGTATCCTCTTGTTGTAATCCATTTTTACATATTTTCACGAGCATAAGGATGCATGTCTCGTTTGTATAAAACACCATGCTTATTATCTTTACCCACAAGTGCTTGATAGCTTATTAGAATATGGAGAAAAAGAAACGATTATGCATTTCAGCCCTATAGTACCCTCTAAACCTCATACATTAGGGGGAATATATTAACGCTTGGATTTTACATACATGTGACATTTTGTCTAATCTTGCATAAAGGAATCATCAACATACAACATGCAACTCATTAAAGACATACTCATCAGATCCAAAAGAGAAGTTGAACCTTAGAGTGAGTATTTTGTATGGAAAACCGTGTGACTATTTGCACTAGACCTCTGTTCTAGCTAGCATGACTATTTTTCAACAACCATCGTGTACATGCGTGACTTTTCCTTCGAAAGTCACATGACTATCGAAATGGTGGGACCACTTATTTCTGTGGCACACATAAGGCTCATAACAGATCCCTTGGATCCAAAATTTGAACTCGACTTCTCACATGCTTGTGATCATTCAATAGCCCCCTCCATGTACTTGAATAACCATTTCAAGACCAAGGGTGTTCACATTTGGATCTAGATGTTTCTTAGACCCATTTAGCCTATAAAGGGAAGCCATGGGCAAGCATTCTATAGGAGAAAATTAGAGCAAATTTATGATGCAAGAATTGCATTGAGAGCTCATCCTTCAATCCACTTCTTACCTCAAGTTGGCATGCAAAATATCCCTTTCTCTCTTCCTCTAAGAAGCAAATGTTTCTCATTTTTTTTATGCTATTTATCTTGCAATTGTGCGAACAAAAAATACCTCCCTAAGGGATATTGTTGGATTCCCTTTGAATCCTTCACCTCCTAGCTGACACCATTGTATTTATAAAAGTTGATTAGGTAATCAACATTCGGTTTGGCATACTATTGTTACTTTGTTTTTCTTATCAGTTGTCCCTTTTATTTCATGTTAGCTCCTTTTTTATTTCTTGTTTAGGGTTTGCTTTTCCATTTGGAGTTTGGGACACTAACTTACAATACCATGTCCTTGCTGCAACCTCAAGGATTCCCCCAAAGTAGGGAATACTACTCACCCTTGTGACTATTTTACCCACAATAGTTACAGTTAGGTCATGGACACCCTAAAAGGATTTAGTTCTTTTTGGAAAAGTAACTTAAACAAAAAAAACTTTTCATAAAATATTTACAATATTTAATTAACTAAAATAAATACTTTTATGGGAGGAAAAATGAATAATGACCAAAAGTCTTTGGAGAATATGAAAAAAAGATGTCACTCCATCCACTTTTCCTTGGAATTGGTCGATATACCAAGTGACTTTGATGTTGTTTGGCCATTAGTCTTATGGTAAAAACAAGGTTCAATTTCAATGTTAAAAGGCCATCAATAGTTATCAACCATCGAGAATGGAGGTCCATGGTTGTGGAATGATTTGGATTGATTTGGAGTCTAGGGGGCCTTGGGGAATTGGTATACAAAAAGAGGAAATTCCCTATGTTCTATCACTTTTTAGAATTGGTTCCAAGTCCCCCTAATTTCCTATAGTGTTTCCCCAACCATAAACAAAGCATGGCTTCAATGCGGTACAAATTTGGCAAAAGGGGGGAAACAATATAAATATTGAGTGGTTGTCCCACCCAACATAATAAGACTAATTTTAAAAATGTGTACCCCTAGAATGATCTATTGTACACCATCTTTTGAATGCCTTTCAATTGGCACAAATCCATATCTAAATGACAAAGATATGACCCAAAAAAGGCATCATGAAGGTGTTGGTTTGAAGGTTTTTCTAATGAAAATTTGAGATTAAGACAAAAATTTTATGGTAGAACCTAGAATTGACATGTTGAACAAAAATTAGAGGATTGAAGTTGAAATGGGTTGTATTTTATTTCATGAAATTCAGCCTAGGATGCCTCCAATTTAAGCATCCTTCTGGCACTATTCTCAAGTGTAAACAAGTGTCGTTGTTTATAAAATTTTCATTAAAAACCACCACTTAATTTATGAGTTTGATCATTGTAGTTGTGATCTACTCAGCCTCCTCATAATCTAGGTTGTTTCCGAGTGAAATTCTTCCTTCGTATGAGAACGTTATGGAATTAATTTTTCCAAAGCCTATTTAAGGGGGGCAAAAGTAAATTTAATATATAGTTTTAAACATAGACCAAATTTTTTATTTTATTTTTTATTTTTCGAAGAAGAAATCATTATATTTGTTATTTCAGAAAGTGAAATAAAATTACACATGAGCTATGTTGGTAGCTCTTTTGAAAAATCTAAACATGTCCTTCCTCCTAAAATGTAGTTATAAGAAACAATCTTCCAAATAACTATCCCTTCTAGGGGAAAGTCCCATTGATTTCCTTTAAATTTGCTTTAACAAGGAATTACTAACTCCTAAATATGTATTATTTCTAACCCAAGTCTTAGATTACATAATGGATAAAAATATCTCCAAACAAGCTTATACACCCTTGAACTCTAGATATATGAATGTACCTTCTTACAAATTAAGTGAATATACTTTTTGATTAATTTCCTTGAATAAATGTGACCAAACATAATTTTAGCCTCCATGACTCTGTTAATTATAGGATCTAGGACTAGATTGAAAATATGGCATTTTCCGTTGCACCAGTCCATCAATAGTTTTCAATCATCCATAATATACAAATCCCTTAAACCTAAATTTGTTGCAAATTTCATCAAAATCCAAAGGTAAAAAATCAACTATGATCTGTGTGCCTTCCCAACACTATATGTTATGAAGAAAAAGTGATGCTCATTAATAAAGAGATTGCTCCGCTCTCCACGCGTTCCCATGACTCCTTGATAAGCACCATAAACAAACCAAAGCTTTGGTGAAGTCAATGATGGGAGCTTTAAGGAATGTAACTCTCATTTTATTGGGAACTTTCCACCCATCTATGTAGGAGAGCCTTATTTTATGAGATACTAGCCCAACTGCCTTGTTATCCCATTAAAATAGCATCTTGTTTATGCACAACCATAATAACCATATGACATAGCATGGTAGAGCTTTGTGGGCCTAGACAGAGGGGTGTATCATCCAAGCCTCAAAACATTCCACAAGTGTGTTTTTATTCCAATTGCTCACCCACCATTTGAAGGATTTCATTCCAAACAATCTTAGTAAAAGAACATGAAACAAAAATATGGTTGATTCACCTTTGACCTTGCATATAATACAATGGTTTGGTCCATTCCAATTTTTTTTATCCATTGTCCAATGTGAGAATGTTATTAGATAACATAAGCCATGCAAAAATTCTCAGTTTGAGTGGGCATACTAGTTTTGAAATCTCCTTCCACCACCAAAGACTATCCCTAATTATATCTTGAGCTATGAAAGATTCATATTCTAATTTAGTAGAAAGAGATCCTATGGCTTTGTTCCAAGTCCATTTCAATTCATCATCATGATCTTTAAAAGAATAGCACTATGATTTAAAAGGAGAACACAGTTTGTCCTTTTCACTGCCAAGTTACCATGCAAATTTACATATTTTGCTAATAACCAAGACTAAAACCAATCCCATGGCACCCCACATTTTCTAACTTTGATTTACCTTGAGCTTGTAATTTGTCCTTTAACTCTATAGACATCCTCAAATTAGCACTACATCTGACCCAAGGTCCATCCCCAACTTTGAGTTTATCTGCTCTTCCAACCTTACAAGCAACCCATTTCCCTATAAAAGCAAAAGACTTCACCAACCCTTTCCAAAAAATGGAAGCACCTTTGATGGACTTCAATTCTAACCTTATCCAATCCTCCAAGGAGCTATCTTTGAAAAAAATAGATCTCATGACTTTCCCCCTTTTTCCGCCATTAAAGAAGAGCCTCCACATGCTTTTTGTAGCCAACGTTTGACTAAAAACAAAAATTCTCTTCAAATTAGTCGAACCTCCTAACTCTTTTATAGTCTTGTAAGTTTTGTGCATTGAACAAGAGAAATTCCTTATGATTTTTTTTTCTTGTCCAAAGGAAACTAAAGCATTTTTTCTTGATCTTCCCAAAAATTCCTTTCAAAACATGAGCAATGGATAACCAATATTCTTAATGCTCTCTAAGACGGACTTTACCAAGATCAACCCTCCTCTATGAGGTAACCATATGTGGCACCAACGGCAAATACTTGTCTCTAATAATTTGTATAGCCATAAACATGTAGTATTTTGATTTCAGGTTGAGCCCCATATACTTCACCCCTTGATCATGGGGATTTTATTGGAGAGGAACGGTCTGAGATATTTGATCTTTCAAATAAGGTCCAAGTTCATTAAAGAGCATACAATATTTATTTATGTTTACCTCCATACTAGTTACAATACAAAATGCATTTGGACTGCCTTTATATATCCTCAATTTTCTCAAAGAACCATTACTAAAGAGCAAAATATCATCTATAAACAATAAGTGTGAGAGAGAAACATCCCTTCTGACTCTAGTACCTCAAACACCTCCACCCTTTTTTCTTATAATATTAATCTACATCAACCTTCAGTCACCAATAGAAACCAAAAAGGGGACGAGAAAACCTTTTCTAAACCCCCTTGAAGCATTGAAAAAACTAGGAGGAGACCCATTTATGAAAACAACAAAATAAGTTCAAATAACACGTCTTAAAATCCAATTAATAGGAAAGATATTCATACAATTTGAAGTATAACTAGCCTAATGTACAACCAGTTCAACTTATCATGGGCCTTAGCTATGTCTATCTTCATCACTATTGTTGGAAGCTTGTTTGATTTGATTGTATGTAGACCCTCCTAGGCAGAATCCACAATATCAGGAATCTGCATGTTGAAAAAAAACTTGAATTACTCCTAAATTACTTTGGACAACATTCCCTTCAGCATATAATCTTTGAAATGAGCTTGTATATTAGATTACACAGCGAGATATGTCTAAAATCCTGATACTTTATATTATTCGTTTGATTCCTTCACCAACCTCAAGAACTCATATTCTAAATGTCATAAAAACTAGTGTGGAATTCCATACGCCAGTCATATAGAGTTGAGCTCTTGACCTTCTTATATGAAAACAATACATCCTTTAATTCCTCCTTTGTCACTTCAACTATGAGTTTCTCATGCATGCTTTGATAATAAAAAAATGGGGAACAATATTATCACCTACATAGTGTTAGCAATGTTTGAGACCTCGATATCTTTGAATATTTTTTGGAAATGCGTCTTACGTACATTTTCCATATCTTCAAAACCTCTTTCCTTGGAACCATTTGGGTAATTTATTCCCCGTATGGTATTTACATTTTTTCTATGATTGACAAAATTGTGAAAAAAATTGTATTATCGCCCCCGTCTTCTAACTGGATAGATTTTCTTTTAAGCCTCCACTCCACCTCTTCTTTGTCCAACAATACCTTCTCCCAATCCTCCAAAGTTTTTAAAGCTAAACTTTCTTCATCATGAAAACCCCCTAGTCATTGTTTACAAAGAGAGGATAAATTTCTACTTCAACTTGTTTAAGGTCTGCTTAATTTTATTCCTTTTTTTTTCTTTACCCAAGCTACTACTAGTTTCTTAACTAGCTTGAGGTTTGAAGCAAATTTAATCATAGTTGACTCTCATGAAGATGGGTCATAAAAAATACAATTTTTTGAGATAAACAATATAAATTTATCCTTATTCAACCAATTATGATTGAATTTAAATGGAGCAAGAGTTTTTTTTTACTCCTTGTCAACTTGAAGAATAATAGAAAGGTGGCATGAAGAGCCTCCACTACCCACCCAGGGACTATATCTCTCAACCTCCTCAATCAATTTTTCTAACATAGTGAACCTGTTATCACATATACATTTTCAGTTGGGATACCATGATGCAGCATGTAGATATATCTCTTATTCTATTCCGAGCTATTTTTCACATGGGGTCTTAGCATGGATCATTACAGCTTCAACAATTCTAGAGCCTTGTTCAGTGTATTTTCCTTGCCAAGACTGAGATTCATTGGTCCATTGAGATGATTTCAGTGATGACCTAGTTCGTTCCAACAGAGTAGCAGATCAGAGTTGGTACACACAGTTACAAAGGGGCCCTATCAGTTGGAGACAGGTATATATGATGAGATCAGGTATATGCTTCTTTGGCTTTATTTTTCTCTATGATGTATGTCAAACACCTATGCTTGTCATGTTAGGATGATTATGGTGACCTATGCTTATATGTACTAATGCTTGAACTTGTGTTATGACTAATAAAAGGACCTAATGTGAAGACTATTGCTCATGCCATGCTTGTACAAGGAGTAAACCCTAGTGCTTTGTTGGTTCCATGTGCACATGTACCAGTGCATCCATTTATGAATTTTATCTGTCTTAGAATGATTAATACTTGTGAGATTGAAGATATTTTCCCCATATTTACCCCTGTGCATGATAGACTCCATGTTGTTATGTGTCTTTGGCTATGAAGTATGTGACTTGGCCTGTGTGGCTGGGTTCATTGGGAATTTCTCATGTAGTCCTCAAAACAAGTGCTCCACCAAAACAGTGTTGCTAAACACTAAAGAATCGGAATGCATAAAAGCTATATCTATAGGATACATACGTATAAATGTTTTAAAAGTAGTCAATGGCCAACGGGTTGAGCACTCATTCTTTGTATCATGTAAGGCTCGTATGCCCTCCACAAGGGCAGCAGGGAGAGGCAAACCCGTCGGGGATATGGACTGCTCGCTGGCAGCAGGTCTAGGCCATAGTCATTTACTAGAGCCCATAAGGCTCTCCGGGGTACCTTCTCTTGTAGGCTAGATACTATCTTATGTTCAAATGTGAAATTAATTGAAAAGGTTAATGGTCAAAGGATGAGCACTCACTCTTTGTATAGTGTTCTGCTCATTTTCCCCCATAGGGAAACAGGGTGAGACTAGCCTGCAAAGGCTGTGTCTTTGTCAGTACTGGAGCCCAGAAGGGTTCCATGGCACGTTCCTTTGAATTTTGACCTATTTCAAATTAGTGCAAAGGAAAAGATGCTAGAGTCTGAGGGAAACAAGCCCAAGTACTTTATCCACTTGTGATACACCTCCATCCCCTATTGTTATTTATCGTGAATATGTCACTTTGGTTGAGTGTATTGGTTATCATTCGTAGAGATCACTTAGTCAAAGTCGGTCAAAATTCATTCCCCTTTTCCTTAACTTGGTTTTCCATACTCACCCAATAGTAGCACATTGATTACACTTTGTATGTATGGCATGAACAAGTAGACTTCCAAAAAGTTCCAATATTTTTCAGAAGCACGGGTATATCTTTTGCTATTATTATTATTGTCACCATGAGTATGAATAACATTGATTTAATATTGGTTTTGATATACACCATTGGAGCATTTCTTACCCTGGATGTTTACAGGATCATATTGATGGAGTATCTCACTTTCAGTTTGGGTACTTTGACCTGGTCAACCCAGTGGACCAAGTCAAGCACGGTTCCCAAGGAAGTGACTAAAAAAAAACATGGTCTATATTTGTTCCAAACATGCCCAGGACCAATACTGTGGTTGCAGTTTTTAGAATTTGGCCCCAGATCTCTTGATCAGTGATTATTATCACTTTATTATTGGCAAAATGATCAAATTTTATTACATATGGCAGTGTTTTTTATTCTCCTAGAGCAGTGCAGTGTTCCAGGGGGTATGAGTAGTCAGTTATACCATTCTTTTGTGTCTCCTGATCATCTAGAGCAATTAGTTTGCCCCGGTTCTCATCCTGGATAGAGTTATGGTGGTTTTATCATTTTCCAGAGGATGTACCAGTAAAAATGAACTAGGGATTTCACTAAAAAAATCGATTTGGCCAATTGGGTCAAGGAAATGGCTTGTATTTTTGGAAGTTGATCTGTCTCAGCATCCCAGATAGTCCTTCAACAGTTTTTAGTCAGCATTTGTCCAGATTATTTTATGTTGGGCTCAATCAGTGAGGAAATCCCACCAAGGGGTGCCTCCTCAACTTCACTAATGGTGTATTTCATTGTTATATCATATGTTATGAAGTTGTAAAGGGGCCTAGGGTGAATTAATCCCCTAGTTACCCCATCTCATGTATTATCATGTCATGCCTTATGTTATATTGTGACTCTCACTTTAGATAGGCGTCCTTGAGCAAAGTGTGCCCCCCTTGTCGATGTGGTCACTTGATCCATGTGATGATCTTTGTATTGTTGATCTCCAGGGTTGTTGATGTCTTAATCTCAACCATCGAATGATAGTTAGTTGAAATGTGGACACACTCTCAAAGTATTTAAGAGAGGTGACCCCCCCATTGTATTGGATGAGCTCTAGCACTAGAATATTAAATAGACAGATTTGTCTGGGATTACACTCTTAATATTGTTGATGAGTTAATGATTTGATCATTGGCATTGTTGTTTTTGTACTAAGGTTATTTTGAGATAGATATTGTATTTTTCCTTTACCCATTTTTCTATGGGTTGAAGGAGGCGCGCAAGAGGAGGGCGTAGTTATGGGGAAACTCGCCCTGTCTCGACTCTCAGGTGTTCGGTTCAGGGAGTAACTCTTTCTTTATGATTTTTTAATGCATGTCATTTGTTTATTATGTAGATCTCATTTGTTCGTCTTACCATTTTATTTTCTCTGGTTTGGCAGGTTGAAGGGGGCGCTAGGGTCACTGGCTGAAGCTGAACTCTATCAAAATCTTCTCTAAAATACTCATTTGATCAATAAAGCAGAATTCTTCATCATCTCAAAGGTCATATACAAAATCCAAGTACATATTCTTAGGAAATTCTTCTTCATTTAATTTCTTCGTGCATTTCCCATCACAACTTTTATTCATAAAACCCTATTTAGAACTAGGAAAATTCACCATACCAATTTGCATTGGGAATCTGCAAAATTGGTGATCTAGGTTTTGTCTAGAATACTAAAAAACCCTCTCTCCTTCCTAGGCATCAACATTAGACTCCTTTTCCCATCTCTATTAACTGATCTTAGGAGAGAGAAAACACCCCTTCTTGAACTATTAGTCAACTTCCTCTTGTTGTTGTTCTGGTTTTTCTTGGATTTCTTCTCTGTTGAATCTTTCATCCAAGTTAGTGTGTGGGAAGCCATAATATTCAATATAAACTATGTCCTGGGGATTTCTTAAATATCTGCTTAAATTCCCCCAAGGTCCGTTTGATCATTTGAACGGACACACTAAATACTAGATCTAATCAAAATCTTCACAAGCCACCTGATATTTTCACTTGAGTAACATTACCACTCTAAATCAACCACCCCTACTCAAGTACCCTTAATTTGTAACTTATCCTCCGTGTCTAGGGTTTCAGGCACTCACCTTATGTATTCTCCATTAGGAGTATGATCTGGTGATTTGTCTTAGATATTTCCTTTCAGGAACGAATTGGGTCTCCCCCATTGTCACTTGGGCTTCTCTAGTGGCATTAAGCGAAGGAAGTCTTAACCAGCGTGACAACCATCCATCTTTTGGGGGTTAGGATTTTTGTAGGTCACAGCTTTGGTTTCTCGTCCCATTTTCCATCCTTTATAGGATCACTCAATCGGGGCAACTACAAGATCCATGATAACATTTTCGGTGTCATTGTCGGGGAGGTAGAGGCTTACCTTGGTTCATTATACGTACCTCCGGTGTTTGTGAATGTGTTTACCCTTTTATTCATTCATATCACATATGGTTGTAAATCCAGTGGTTGCATTTCAATTATTTAATTATGCACAATCATTGTATTGTTTATATCTCTCCTACGACATTTGATTACGGTGAACACGACAATTCATTCACCTAGCGACTCCACAACATGACTCCCGTGAGGGACCTACCCACGAGTATAACCTTCGAAGCCGAAATAACCCTAAAAGTTCATTAACATACATTCGTAATCATAACAAAAATATTAAAGATCAATCTTTGAATTTCTTTTGGAGGGTGGTTAATTCACCACGACAAATCTTAGATAACCCTCCCGAAGCTTATCAATCAAGTCATGTTTTCATTCAACCCAATTCTCTAACTAGTAGTTTGAATTCTCCTAATCCTCTGAATAGCCCCCCTAGAGTAAACACTCCAATGGATAACACCAATCCTCCTGTAGGACCTAAGCATTTTGCAAGCCGATCCAGGCCATACCCTTTCGATTTCTCATTGATTCAAGGTGCTCCTCATGACATGCTTGAGAAGTATTTTGATAAACTTCCCAAATTCAATGGTTCATCAGCAATTCCTATTGAAGAGTGCATTGAATCGGTATGGAATTACATGGATGCATATGGGGCCAAGGCTAAAGATGTTTATATGGTTTCCCTCAAAGCATCATTGGAAGGAGATGCATGGGGTTGGTTTTATAGATTGCCTCTGGGATCGGTAGATGGGTATGATACCTTTAATAGAAAACTCATAGAAGGTTGGTCATCCAGGCTAGATAATAGGTTCCTACTAAATCAACTATTTGAGGTCAAGAAAAAAGAAAATGAGACCATCCATGAATTTAACGTAAGATTTGAAAAATTGGTCTCTAATGTTCCCCAAGATCTAAGACCAACAGAACAGGCTATCCTTATACTTTATTTAAACGCTTTTGAAGGATAGTTTGGTCTGAACCTTAGGAAAAAGAACCCAAATGACCTTAATATTGCTCAAACCTGGGCTAAGAAAGAAGAAGTTAACATTGCCTCTATGGGAAAGAAGGACTTTTTGGACGCTTATGCTCCTTCATCTTCCCATAGTGATCCAAAACCCAGAATATCCAAGGATCCTGTTGCTAAGGAAAAACCTACTCTGGAGGCAATGTTCGAAATGATGAAAATTCTCACATTGTGCACCAAAGACATAGCAAAGACTAGGGAAAATGAATGGTATAGAAATTCATATGGCCCGAGACCCTATTGGAATAACCATAGAGGGCATGTGGAAGACAACAATAGACAAAGCCCTAGGAGAAATGAAGAGAATAAGGACGTGAACTTATGTGAGGAACCTGAAGAAGAACCTGAAATCTTTGACCCTTACGGTTAAGGCATAAACTTAGTTGAAGACTTCATTGATGAAGAGGATTTTGGTAGAATGTTGCTAGAAGAAGAAGAATGGGAAGAAGAAGAAGAATTGGTGTGCACAACAATGCAACCCGCCACTGAAGCTTACCAACGCATAAACAAAGAATAAGATATTACACCTTTCCTAGACAAGCATCTAATCTTAGAAGAGGAAGAATCAGAAGAACATGATCTTTGTGACTATGACTTAGGGATTGACATAGAGCAAGAATTGTATAAAGTATTGCAGAATGCATCCCTAAGTGAATTAGTAAATTTGCCCTTAGTCAAGGATCATTTTTTGCAATTTTTCGATAAAATCCCAATAGCAAATGCTCCTACAATTATTTACGAGTCTTTCCATATCCAAAGTATTAGAGGTCGGGAGCTAGAGGTAGACTCTCCTATTTAGATTCATGTTGTTGTTTATGAGATAAAGAGTGGAGGACACCTTCCTTTATATCTCACATTCCAAATCATTAACCTCTTACTCCATAACTGGATGTTAGACTCTGGAGTCGCTATGAACGTTATGCCTTTGAGCATTATGAAAGAAATGGGATTAGAAGTCACTCGTCCATATGGAAATGTTTGCGAAATTGATTCTAGGAGTGTCCAAGCATATGGCCTAATAAAAAATTTGAAGGCTAATTTGTTTGATTTCCCTAATTTAAACACGATGATGGACATAGTAGTGATTGATCTTCCTCATGTGTATGGCATGTTGTTATCTAGGAAATGGGTTGTTGGGTTAGGTATATCCTTGATGATGGATTTATCATATTCCTGCATACCTAATTCTGACGAGATTTTGATAAAATTTTGTAGGGAGCCTTTCATTGATGGATATCTTGAAACCTATGAAGACGGGTTGAAGAATACTTATGGTAAAGGTACGTTGGGTGTAGAAAGATTAAACATGGTGAGAAAGGATAATGATTATACACCTATTTTCTTTATGGGAGTAAGTAATTCTGACTCTAAGGATGAAGATGATGTTCAATTTAGACAGGAGCTTATTCCTCAACAACTGATAGGGGAAATTATGGATACTAATCCTAAACATTTTTCTGAGACCCCTAATCATAATTCTATCGAAGCCCTTGGATCTATCTTACATAGGGAAGTTTCTACAAGAAATGATATCCCTAGAATAACTCACCGCCCTATCTAAGAGATTAGGCAGGACCTGATAGATAACCTGAGATGGGAAATGCCAGAGCTTATTAACTAAAGTTGGGAAGAAGATGTGCTAATTAATGATTCCTTCGACAAAGAGTTTTGCCTGAACAATTTGATTATTTTCAAGCTGAAAATTCCTCCAACTTAGTTGAAAGTGAAAACCAAACTTCTACTGGTACTCAAGATGAATTGCCTAATCAAAATGAGCTGCAAGACCAAGGAGAAAACCTTAGTAACTTTCGCTACCCATATGCCTCAAATTTTCCACATTTTCCACAATTTTTGTTACCTCCAGAGAGACCTCTAAATGAATAAAATGATACATCCCACATTCCTAGTACACATTTGGCATCCTTGGAAGAAGAAGTAGAAATAAATTTATATCAAGCCTCTGGGAAAGGAAAATTGCCTATGCCCCATGGAGCAGGTTCTAGTATGCAAGTCAATCATTCTGATACCATTTCTCCCCGTGAAACTGATATTGGTGAAGTATTCTGAGATTTTTGGACTATGGGGGAAACAGTGAAAGAAGTTGTTTCGACACACACAAAGGAGGTTGAGAGAGAATCCAACTATCCTAGAAGAGAGGTAAGAGAGATCTTGATTGGAAGAATTGTCATTCCTTTAGACAGGGGTCATCCACAATTCAATGATATACCTGAAAGAAGTAGGACAATGTCATTTCCTCGTACCAGAGGCAACAATAATGCCTCCATAATACCTACCCGATATTCTAGTTGTGTCTTCATCCATTAACCGACCTACGTATTTCTACGGTGATCAGGGGATTGTTGAGAATCATGCATTTAATCATATTTCAAGACAATCAAGAAACCTTTGGATGGGACCACTAACAGTAAAACAATTTGAAGGTAACATGTATTTTTTATCTACTGAAGATGGTTGTAATTTTAAAATTTCTGTAAATCAATTTATTTAAGGGACTATGTCCCTGACACGACTTAGCATATAATTTTTTCACCATGAGTTAGAGTAGGTAGGATCGAATAAGCTCTCTGAGCATTAGTTTGGATCTGTTTTCTGTCTGATTGATGCATGAGTCTTTTAAGTGATTGATTGTAGTATGTTATAGTTAATTTATGGTATTTGAATTTATTTGGTTATAATTTACTTTCCAGCATTTTACTTTCCAATGTTTACTTCTGTCAGTTTAGTTTCACATATATTTTTCCCATACATGTTGCTTTGGTATTTCTTGCTTACATGTGTGTATATAACAGGTACTATCTAGAGAGGAAGCAAAAAGACGGAAGTGCTAGATTGCTTATTGTTGATGGTGTTGTGGACCAGAGATATCTGAGGTTCTCAAGCACTCTCTTCATTAGAGCGCTTGTCCCAGTTGGAGCTAGATGTTATCACATATACATTCGCAGTTGGGATACCATGATGAAAAATGTAGATATATCTCATATTATATTATGAGCTATTTTTCAAATGGGGTCTTATCATGGATCATTACATCTTCAACCATTCCAGATCCTTGTTTAGTAGATTTTCCTTCCGAGGACTGAGATTCATTGGTTCATTGAGATTATTTCTGTGATGACCTAGTTCGTTCTAGTAGAGTAGCAGGTTAGAGTTGGTACACACAGTTACAGAGGGGCCCTATAAGTTGGAGACAGGTATATATGGTGATATCAGGTATATGCTTCTTTGGTTTGATTTTTCTCTATGATATATGTCAAACACCTATGCTTGTCATGTTAGGATGGATATGGTGACCTATGCTTATATGTACTAATGCTTGAACTTGTGCTATAACTAATAAAGGGACATGATGTGAAGATTATTTTTCATACCATGCTTGTACAAAGAGTAAACCTTAGTGCTTTGTTGGTTCCATGTGTCACATGTCCCCGTACATCCAGTTCATCCATTTATGAATTTCATCCCATGACTTAGACTGATTGAGACTTGTGAGATTGAAGATCTTTTCCCCATATTGACCCCTGTGCATGATAGACTCCATGTTGTTATGTGTCTTTGGCTATGAAGTATGTGACTTGGCCAGTGTGGTTGGGTTCACTAGGAATTTCTCCTTTAGTCCTCAAAACAAGTGCTCCACCAAAATAGTGTTGCTAAACACTAAAGCATCGGAACACATAAAAGTTATATCTAAAGGATGCAAAAGTATAAATGTTTTAGAAGTAGTCAGTGGCCAAGGGGTTGAGAACTCATTCTTTGTATAATGTAAGGCTCATCTGCCCTCCACAGGGGAAACAGGGAGAGGCAAACCCCATGGGGCTATGGACTGCTCGCTGGAAACGAGTCTAGGACTTAGTCATTTATTGGAGCCTAGAAGGCTTTCCAGTGCACCTACTATTGTGGGATGGCTACTATCTTATGTTATAAATATGAAATTAATTGAAAAGGTTAATGGTCAAAGGATGATAACTCACTCATTGAATAATGTTCACCTCATTGCCCCCCACATGGCAACAGGGTGTGACTAACCTGCAAAGCTTGTGTCTTTGTCAGTACTGGATCCCAGAAGGATTATAGGGCACCTGCCTTTGAAGGTTAACCTATATTGGAAATTAGTGCAAAGGAAAACTTGCTAGAGTATGAGGGAAACAAGCCCAAGTACTTTATCCACTTATGAGACACCTCCATCCCCTATTGCTATATGTCATGCATATGTCACATTGGTTGAGTGTATTGGTTATCATTCGGAGAGATCACTTAGTCAAAGTCAGTCAAAGCTCATTCCCCTTTGTCTTAACCTAGTTTTCCATCCTCACCCAACAATAGAACATTGATTACACTTTGTAAGTATGGCATGAACAAGCAGACTCCAGAAAGTTCCAATATTTTTCAGAAGCATAGGTAAATATTTTGTTATTATTATTATTGTCACCATGATTATGAATAACATTGATTTAAGCTTGTTTTTTATATACACCATTGGAGCATTTCTTGCCCTAGATTCTTATAGGATCATATTGATGTAGTATCTCACCCTTAGTTTGGGTACTTTGACCTGGTCAACCCAGATGACCAAGTCAAGCACGGTTCCCAAGGTAGTGACTCAAAAAACAACATGGTCTATATTTGTTCTAGACATGCCCAGGACCAATATTGCGGTTTCAGTTTTGAGAATTTGGCCCCAGATCTCTTGATTAGTGATTATTATCACTTTATTATTGGCCAAATGATCAAATCTTATTACAGATGGCAGTGTTTTTGGTTCTCTTAGAGAAGTGCATTTTTCCAGGGGGCATGAGTAGTCACTTATACCATTATTTTGTATCTCCAGATCATCCAAAGCAGACAATTTTCCCTAGTTCTCATCTTGGATAGAGTTATGGTGGTTTTATCATTTACAGAGGATGTACCAGCAAAAATGAACTAGGAATTTCACTAAAAAAATTCGATTTAGCTAATTGGGTCAGGTAAATGGCTTGGAATTTTGGAATTTGATGTGTCTTAGCATCCCAGACGGTCCTTCAGTAGTTTTCAGTCAACATTTGTTTGTATTATTTTATGTTGGATCAGTCAGTGAGGAAAGCCCCCTGAGGGGCGCCCCCTCAACTTGGCTAATGATGTATTTCATTGTTATATCATATGTTATGAAGTTGTAAAGGGGACTAGGATGAATTAATCCCCTAGCGACCCCATCCCATGTGTTATCATGTCACATCTTATGTTATATTATGACTCCCACTTTAGATAGGCGTCCTTGAGCAAAGTGCGCCCCCTTATTGATGTGGTCACTTAATCCATGTGACGATCTTTGTATCGTTGATCTCCACCATTGATGATGTATTAATATCAGTCGTTGGATGATATTTAGTTTAAATGTGGACACACTCTCAAACTATTTAAGAGAGGTGACCCCCCCATTGTATTGGATGAGCTCTGGCACCAGAATATTGAATAGAGAGATTTGTTTGGGATTGTTGATGAGTTGATGATTGGATGACTTGCATTGTTGTTTTTCTATACTGAGCTTATTTCAGGATAGATCTTGTATTTTTCCTTTACCCATTCGTCTGCAAGCTGAAGGAGGCGCACTAAAGGAGGGCGCAATTGTGGGAAAACTCACCCTGTCTCGACTCTCAGGTGTTCGGTTCAAGGAGTAACTCTTTCTTTATAATTTATTATTGCTTATCCTTTCTTGATTCTACAGATCCCGTTCGTTTGTCTTACCATTTGATTTTCTCTGGTTTGGCAAGTTGAAGGGGCCGCTAGGGTCACTGGCTGAAGCTGAACTCTATTAAAATATTCTTCAGAATACTCATTTGATTAAGAAAGAAAAATTATTCATCATCTCAAAGGTCATATACAAAATATAGGTACGTCTTCCAGGTAAATTCTTCTTCGTTTAATTTCTTCATGCATTGCCCATCATTGCTTTTATTCAAAAAATCCTCATTAGAAGTAGGAAAATTGACCAGACCAATTTGCACTGGGAATATGCAAATTTGGCGATCTGGCTTTTGTCTGGCATACTGAAAAAAGCTCTCTCCCTTTTAGGCATCATCATTAGACTCCTCTTCCCATATCCAGCCACTGATCTTAGGAGAGATAAAACACCCCTCCTTGAACTATTAGTTAGTTTCCTCTTACTGTTGTTCTGGTTTTACTTGGATCTATTCACCGTTGAATATTTAATCCAAGTTAGTGTGAGGGAAGCCATAATATTCAATATCAACTACGTCTTGGGGATTTCTTAAATATCTACTTAAATTCCCCCAAGGTCTGGTTTTGATCATTAGAACCGACACACTAAATCCTAGATATAATCAGAATCTTCACAAGCCACCTGATATTTTCACTTCAGTAACATTACTAGTCTGAATCAACCACCCCTACTCAAGTACCTTTAATTTGTGGCTTATTCTCCGAGTCTATAGTTTCAGGAACTCACCTTATGTATTCTCCGTCGAGAGTCTAATCTGGTGATTTGTCTTAAATATTTCCCTTCAAGATCGATCTGGGTCCCCCCCATTGTCACTTGGGCTTCTCTAGTGGTATAAAGTGAAGGAAGTCTTAATAGATGTGACAACCATCCATATTTTGGGGATTAGGATTTCAGTTGGTCATGGCTTTCGTTTCTTGTCCCCTCTGCTATCATTTATAGGATCACTCAATTGGGGCAGCTACAAGATCCACGATAATAGAACTTATCCAACCTATTTGAGATACCTTCTCTTCCCCTCCTTGAGTTTCTCTAAGTAGTGGCCACTTGCATAGGCTCTATGTCAATTAGGTTTTCTTTCTCAAAGAATGTGTGAAATAGTGTACCAAGTTATCAATCCTAGCCACTTCTCGCCAAACCTCTCTAGTAGATAGTGTCAAACTAAAATCTCCACCAATAATGATATTATCACCTACAAAATTGTCACGCTGCTCAATTGTTCCTAGAATGACCCTTTTCCACATAAGGCCCGTAAATGTTTACAATTATAAAGACTTTACCTAAATCCTATGCTTCTCCTTGAAGAATGATTCCTATAGAAAATATATGGGTTGATATTGCATTAATACTTAAACACCAACTTGTCACCAAGTCTCTCAACTATCCATCAGCATCAAGGGAGCACAAATTCATTTTTCTTGAATTTTACACAAAATAGAAATTGCTTTTGATCCTCAATAGATAAATTCTTAAGGGAGTATTACATATGGATGATAAACCGACAACATTATCCTAAGGGTTCTTTGTTTATGGGTACCCTCGACCCCTCTCGCATTAAAGGAGAGTATAATAATTAGGTCACCATTTGGTGGGTTTTTCTTTATCTAAGAACCGCAATGGTCAATTGTTTTCCTTCCAAAAATTCTTTGGAGGCTAAGGATTTTGCTCTAGATATGTTATAATTTTTGGCTATTGTCAATGATTTATCAGTTAATAGGGCTACACCTCCTTCAACAACCCAATTGTCTTCCACCTCAATTATATTTTAAGGATATAACTAGTAGGTGGAATACTGAGGAACCATCGACTACTTTTTACAAGGCTTAGCAATTACAACTTCAACAAAATATCCATTCCTTCTCTAAAAGAGATTGTGAGGATATCCTTGGTGATAGTGAAGGATTTTCCTAAACTCTACAATCTTGAAGAGAACTAGGGTGTAAGGGTTCCTTTTCCAAGGTTGCCAGGATGCCAAAGCCTACAAGATTTTTTGAAGTAGATATGGACTTTCCCATTATCGAATGAATATGTGAAGAATGAGGAGAATATAACATACCTTAAGAGGGATATGACTTGCATTGGTCTAGATGAGTCTGGACTACTTGATCTAGATAAATATTCTCGTTGACCTATTCGACACTAGGAATCTCTGCCATCACGTCAAAAGCATCATTTCTGTTAGTTCAATAATCTCCAGCTTTTGAGATTCTTTTGACTATACTTCACTTTTTGGAACCCAACATTTATTTTTGGGACAATCCCTGCACAGACGACCTAGTTCACGATAAGATGAGAACCTAAAAGGAAATTTCAAATAATCCAATATTTGAGTGAAAGTTTGTAACCCTCATTCAATGTCCAATTTGGCATGCAAACCCTGCCTCAAATTTAGTTTCGCAAGAACCCTAGCAATCCTTTTGTTTGAACTCCATATGTCTTTGTCTAAAGCAATTTCCCCATAGTGTTGGTGGTGGCCATTGAGGAAATTTCAGTCCAAAATTGCAAAGGAAACCCAACCAAAGTACTTAGATGTGTTACCATTAGGTCACTTCTAGGATCGAAATTGTTAAAGAAATGTAACTGCACAAGATATTATATTTTGTATTATTCTTATTACCCCTTTCGGTGATGTTGTTCCTTCGATTCAGGATGTCATTGATGTATTTGGTCATGTAAAGTCTTGAGTTAAAACCTTTATTATAATTTGGGTCAGTAGTACCCACAAAAGTATTATTAAAATGTATTTTTGAGTCTTCCAAGGCAAGTCGGCCCTGACATCAAGGAGAAGTCATCCTTGTTGGGTTATTATGCCTCTCAGCTAGTTAGTATAAATAAGAGAGGCACCTTTGTCATTTGGACAAGTATAGCACTAAAGCAAGTTCATTATAGAGAGGAGAAACAATCCATCTGAGGAGGAGGAAGTTGTCTAGTCTTATTCTTTGGGTCTTGCACTCTACTTGGTTGAAGTCTATATCGAGGAAGGTTTGTTGGGTTTTCTTTCCCACAAGGGTTTCCCATGATAAATATTTGTGTTATCTTTTGTTATTTTGTGCTTGTTATTCTTTCAGTGGTCCCTTTTGTCTAGCACAAAAACTTTTAAAATATTAACATGGTCTCATAGCCAACTTGAAAGAAGACATTGTGCAACAGTTAAACAAGATATGGCTCACTATTTCAAACATCTCCTTCCATGGATCAGCCAGAAAAGAAGAACCATTTAAATCGCCCTATGAGGGCGCATCTTTCTATTGAAGCAGTTTTCAATTATGTGGATTTTCATTTTTTGACCTACCACTACTACCGGAAGAAACTAGGGCATCATATTTTTTAAGGTTCCATCCACAAATTCTAGAAAATAAAGATACAGTATAGCTCGCCTTGGGGAGGTGCATATTTTCCTCTAATCATCTCTACAAGTTTTTTTCAGTTGGAAAATTAGGGTTTTCTAGTCAAACCCTAGGTCATCCTGTAGCAGATTCCAGAATCAATCCTCAAATTGGTAAAGTTCTATCTCCTATATTTCCATTCGAGGCTCTCATTCATTAAACATGACAAACATAACCAAGCTTGATGAAAATATTGAGGGAGCAAAGAACTCCAAAGCATGGAAGTACTGATTCATGCTCATCTTGAAGAACATGACCTAGAAGCCTATATCAAAGATGAGGTCAAGGAACTAGAGGGAGATGAGGCAAAGGCCAAGCACAATAGGATATGTTCAAAGCCAAGAGATTCATAGTTGATTCTATCAAGGATCATTTGATCCTCTAGGTGCCTTCAAAGAATAATCCAAAAGAAATGTTCGATGCACTAACTAGCTTGTTGAAGGAAAGAACATCAACAAAAGAATGACCTTGAGAAACCAACTCAAGGGTGCAAAGATACTGAAGACAAAATCTATGCAATTATACTTCCCAAAAGTATCTCATATCAAAGAACAGTTAGAAGCCATTGGTGACACGGTGGAAGAAGCAGAAGTGGTGATGACTACCCTAAATGGTCTTCCGAGAGAGTGGGATTCCTTCATTAGAGGAATATGTGCTAGAAGAAAGTTAACCAAGTTCAACAAAATATGGGAAGAATGTGTACAAGAAAAAGGAAGGTTAGAAAATAGAGAAGATAATCTAAATGATAACGAAGATCAAGCTCTAGTTGCTCATGTAAAGAACGAAATAAACAAAAGGAAGAGTCAAGGATCACCTTCTAGAAGACTACTAGACTTCAAAAGAGGTAAGAGACCTATAAAGGATTACTCATCCTTTGAATGTTATTCATGTCATAAGATGGGACACATTGCTAGAAATTGCCCTCTTAAGAAATATCAATCCAAGAAGAAGAACCAAAAGTTCCATGCCCATGCAACCCAATAAAATGAATAAGATAAGGAGAGGGATAGAGAAAATCAGTACTCTAGTGAAGAGTATGTCCTAATTTCATCTCTCATAGGATAAATCTCTCATGGAATTGACACTTGGCTTATAAATAGTGGTGCTTCCAAACATATGACAGGTCACGAAGATTCTCTCTCACGTCTTATACAAAAAGACTATTTACACAAGGTACAACTTGGGGATGATTATCAATACCCCATCAAAGGAATGGGAGAAGCCTCTTACAAATTAAAATCCGGAAAGTCCATGAAGATGAAAGAAGTCTTATATGTTCCAGGTTTGAAGAAAAATATTCTTTCTATTTCAACTTTAGATAAGAAAGGTTTTAGATTTTCCTTTGTAGATGGTGAAGTTCTTATGTGGTTGAAAGGAAATACAATAGATGATGTTATTGTAATTGGTGTTGAAGAAGGAGGACTCTAAAAATTGAAGGGGCACACAGATTCAACCCTTACAGCCAGTACCATCAACCCATGTGAGCTTTGGCATAGAATACTTGCTCATGTGAACTACAAAGCATTGTCAATTGTGAGCAAGGTAGTGATAGGTCTACTACAGATCAAGATCGATCATGAAGGAGTATGCTAAGGATGTGCTCAAGGAAGGAACACCAAGAACCCATTCCCTAGTAGTAACAACAAAGCAAAAGTGATTTTGGATACTATCCACTCAGATGTGTACGAACCAATGTTAGCTACTTCCTTAAGCGGATATGTGTACTATGTCTTTTTTATTGATGACTAGTCTCATAAGACGTGGATATATTTCTTGAAAGGAAAAGATGAAGTATTTGAAAAGTTTAAGGAATTTAAGGCTCTTGTGGAAAATCTATCCGAAAAGAAGATCAAGACCTTAAGATCAGATAATGGAGGAGAATTCACTTCAAATGAATTCAAGGACTTCTATAAAGAAGTTGGGATTAAGAGGTACCTTACCACACCCTATAATCGCCAATAAAATGGAGTGGCAGAAAGGAAGAATAGGTCCATCAAGGAAGAAATCAGAGCAATGATCCATGATCAAGATCTACCTATGCATTTATGGATCAATGCATCAAGAACCGCAACATATGTACATAATAGAATACCTCACAGTGCTCTTGGAAACAAGACCCCAAAAGAGATGTTCACTGGTGAAAATCCCGAAGTCGGCCACCTGAATATATTCGATTGTCCTATGTACTTATATATTCCAAATAAGAAAAGATCAAAATTGGACTCTTCAAGAAAGAAGTGAATATTTGTTAGATACAATTACCAATCAAAATCTCATAGAGTCTACATTCCATGTTTCTATCAAGTCAAGATCAACAGAGATGTTACATTTGATGAAGATATAACCTTCACCAAATTCAAAAAGGTCTATGTAGTTGAAGATTGTGAAGAAGAGGAGGAGGATCCTAAAACCATAGTAGCCACCAGATCACCAATTATACACATTGAAGAAGATCCTATACCAAAATATCATGACATGGAAGAACCTGAAGGACCCATGGAAACATCCCCATGAGATAATTTCAACAAAAAGAAGACCAACTTGGGCTTGTGATATAATCATAGAAGCAGAAAGATATGGTGCAACATAAGGAAGTAAGAGACAAAATATACTCTAACTATGTGGCATTAATGTGCAACCTTGTTGACGAAGAACCCACATGTTTTGAAGAAGCTTCAAAGAAGAAAGAATGGATGGATGCCATGATCAAAGAATAACAATCTATAATAAAGAATGTTGTTTAGGATGTGGTTCCAAGACCAAAGGACAAGTTAGTAGTTTCTTAAAATGGATTTTCAAAACAAAGCATTCAACAGATGGTAGTATTGAAAAATTCAAAACAAGAATTATCACACGAGGATTTTCACAAAAGGAAGGAATTTATTATGAAGAAACATTTACACTATTAGCAAGATATACTTCTATTAGAATGATCATTTCCTTGGCAACCAAGATGAAATGGAAGTTACATCAAATGGACGTAAAAACAACCTTCCTAAATGGTGTCATAGAAGAAGAAGTATATATTGAACAACCACCAGGATTTGAGACTCACTAAAAGGCGACATGTGTATGTAGACTAAAGAAAGCTTTATATGGGTTGAAACAAGCACCTAGAGCATGGTATGGAATAATTGATGGATTATTGATGAACTTGGGATTTACCAAAAGTAAAGTTGATTCCAACCTTTACTATAAGGTTGTAAATGATGGGATCATGATATTACTGTTATAATTAGGTGATATATTTTTTACAGGAGAAGAGAAGCTCATTAGCAAGTGTAAGAAGAAGCTTGCGACAAAAATATGAGATGAAAGACCTCGACACGATGCATTATTTCCCAGGTCTTGAAGTATGGTAGTTTCTGGATGAGATTTTCCTAAACCAAGGAAAATATACAGTTGAGATACTAAAGATATTTGGGATGTTGGATTGCAAGGAAATTAACACTCTGATGGTGACAAACCTGAAGCTCCTGAATGATGACTCTTCAAAAAGAGTAGATGTCACATTATACAGACATATTATTGGCTCACTTATGTATTTTACAAATACAATACCAACTATATGTTTCGTTGTGAACACCTTGAATCAGTATATGGTGGAGACCCGACATGTTCATCTAGTTGCAGCAAAACATGTGATGAGGTACCTAAAGGGTACAATGGATTGTGGCCTCAAATATGCAGTTGACAATGAGTTCAGATTGTATGGATATGTTGATTCAAATTGGGTAGGAAGTGCTGAAGATAGAAAGAGAACTTCATGATGTTGTTTCAGTTTGGGATCGAGTGTGATCTCATGGCTTATAAGAAAACAAAACAGTGTTGCCCTCGGTACAATAGAGGCTGAGTACATTGCAACATGTTCAGCCTGTAGTGAAGTAGTATGTGTTGTAATCCCACAGATCACATAAGGTTACCAATAATAAACATAAAGAATCATATAAACATACAGAGACAAGAGACAAGAACAGGTACTAGAATAACAGATTATATTATAGAATCACATGAGGGTCCATACATATACAAAACTGAACCAAGTTCTTACTATCTCAACAACCTATTATATATTATTTACAAAATGGTTATGAGTAACTAATTGTCAGTTCAGTCAACCGACATGACCTAATCGGCTTCCTAATCTAGTAGGCTACTAGTCTAGTCATCTTACCTACTAGCGCCTCCAACATCTCCCCCGGGAACAAAATCTTTCTTTGTCCCGAAGAAACAGGGAAGGTACACAAAACTCTGTTGTCTGAAATAGTTACCGTATTTGCTTTGTCCTCACGGGCTGTGTAAACGAATGGACGGTCATTTCTAAACACTGACTTCTATAATAGCTTCTACCTTGATGGCCAGTTGGTGTTGAAACTCTTCCCAATTGCGTAGAGCGTTTTGGATATCAATGGTCAAGGTTGTGAGGCTTGACATAGTCGACATATTTTCTTGAATGGAACAGTATGTGATGTTTTCCAAGTCAGTTCCCAGCGACTGAGCCTTTTCATCTACTGTATCTAACAATCTTTTCATCTGTGGGCAGATCTTGTCTAGTGTGTTGATGCTTGGGAGTGCTTGGTACGTCCATTGATCCACTTGTTTTTCTAACTTTTCTAGCTTTGTTGTTTCTAATATGATTTGGTCCTGGATTGTACTTCTCATGGTGTCGTCCAGACCTTGTTGATTTTGTAAGTTTTGGATGTGCTCACGAGTCTGTCGAGTTTGATGGAATATCTATCCATAATAGGTGTACCAGCTCCATAGGACTTCTTCCGTGGTGACTGACTCTTCCAAGTGGTCATGCAGTACCTTGTGTGCCTCGAAAAATGATGTGTACTGCTGCCTTAGTAACACAGAATTTTATTCCTTTTGCTCGTCTCTCTTAATATGCAGTTGTGTCTGTAGGTTCAACACGACACTTTCAAGCAATTGGTATGCTCTTTCCAATGGTTTGTTGGTGTCGGTTTCAGTTGTCCCTGGTATTACTGTTTGTGTCAAAGTCCTGCATTTAGTCAGGAATTCGACTTGTTCTGTTTTCATTTTTTCAATTCTTTCTTGTCTTGTTAGATTTCTTGTTGATGCTTCTTTGGTGAGTGCTTCCAGGAGTCGATCCAACTCTCCATCTCTTAGCTTTGGTGTTTCAACTGCAGAAGTCAATCCCAGTTGATGAAGGTGGATAGCTGTTAGTGTTTGTTGTTTCTGTTGTTCTTCTTTTTTCTTCTTCTCTTTTCTCTTGCTCTTATGCTTCAACTTATGGACCACTTCTGATCCTGTCGGTACTGATGTTGGCTACTGGTGTGGTGTTTGGTGTTCTTCAGTCGGTGGATTCTCATTCGGCTGAACTTCTACTGTGGTAGGATTAGCTTGTTGGGTTTCTGGGATGGGGTTTGTGGTTGTTTGTGATTTTAATGGTGGTGAAGATGGTGGTTCTGGATTATGATGAGACTCTGGTGCTGGTGGTGGTGACGGTGAATGGTCTGGAGTTAGAGGCGTGGTAGAAAGATGACTTGTCGGCATGGGGTCTTCGAATTTCGTTTGAAGGTCACAGGATTGTTTATTTCAGCATCTAATGCTGCTTGATTACCTTCGAGGGCAAGTAGTCCCATCCCTGCCTCATTGACTGGATGGTTTTGGAAGGTTGGTATAATGGATGAAATATGGGTTGCAGCTACAGTGGATGTTGGGTCGGGGTTGCGAATGTACGATGATTTGAAGATTCCTATAATTAATGGTGGTGATGAGCCTTGGTTGGTTCGTGGAATGAGGTTTTGTCGGGCAGAGCTTGACTCGACAAGTTTGTGGGTGGTGTTGATCTGCTGGGATTTAAGGAATAGATTTGGCAAATTATTGATAAATTGCTGATGTTCAACATCTGTATCAATCTTTTCCTTAAGGGTTCAAGGGATAACCTCATTGTAGCTTGGTGATATTGCCACAGTTGAATCTGGTGTTATTCTAGTTGGAGAAGGTCTTGGTGAGGATGGAGTTAAATCGATAGAATTTATTACGGGTTGGGTAGCAGTTTTTACCTTTTTAGGGCTACCTTGCTTTGCTCCTGAGTCGACATACTGCTTGAATTGGGTCTCGGCTAATACCTTGTTTGTTGCAACATCCTCCAGTATGTTGGTGGCAGTAGCAAATAGTTCTTCCTCATCCTCTGATTCCTATGATAAGATGAGTTTGTGCTTCCCCTTCCCTTTTTCCTGAGTTCCTTTCTTTCTCCTTGAGGTTGATATTTCCTTAGCTATTTTCCTTAAATTTTCTTTTGTCATGGCATAATCTGGGTTGTCTGATTGACTATATTCCTCTATCTATTCTTTTCCTTTCTCTTGTTGTTGAGTTGGGACAATAATGATTTGTTCTATCGGTGTGACAGCCTGTTGTTTAGTTGGTGCATTTTCAATTTGGAGGGGTTTTTGCTCTTCTATCGAAGTGTCCCCTGAGGTAAAAGTACTAATATGGAGGTTGACTTCATAGTCTTCCTCCTTCTCCTGGTCAGTCAATGGCTCTAGAATGACTTGATTACTTTCTTTTACAGCCTCCGGTATGGTGATGTCGGTTTTGTACTACCTGGCCAACTCTGTGAAGATCTCCTCGACTGTTGGATAGTAGTCGAGTGGCTTTTCCTTAGCTGTCGACCCTTGCTTGTGCCATACTGTTGTATGGTCAAGCTCTAGTTGGATATGTGTTGTAGGAGGCAGAAATCTTCGGATGTTTTGAGGCACCCTCCATCTGGCTGTTTTGATTTTAAGATCTTGAAACCAATGTTCCAGGAACACTTTGCTTTCTTCTTGTTTTGGTGGGGTTATAGCTATTTAAAAAGGCTTAAAGCGCCACATATGAAACCTGGATGACTCCAAGAAGTATTTGTGCCTGACTGGACATAGGTGGTACATACCTATCCATATTAAGAGTGATGGGAATCTGATTATTGCACCTGATTCCTGACACTTCTAATAGATGGATTTGAGTATGTTGGCCATGTATTGGGCCCAAAAATATATCTTTTGTGTGCTTGCTATGCAATCGACTGCTTCCAGCATGTCGAGCTTCAAGTCCCAGCTGCATCCCGTGACAGTTAAGATGGTGGACACGATTTTGGCCACTATTTTGGGTGTGGTGGCTTGGACTTGCCCGATTATTAACCCTTTTGAGTTTTTCCATGTCAGTGTTCCAGTTAGTCTTTCGACTAATCCTTCCTTGATGCCTATAGGAACAGGGTCGCTTTTGTTGGACAACCCAGTGAGTTTGTAAATGGTTTCGGCTGATATTTCCATCGGTGTGTCGAAGTAGAACTTCCCATTATGGTATCGACTGATTATGAATTTTACAATAGTTTCCTTCGTTCCTCCGAAACTTGCCATGAGAGGTGCATTTAGAAAGTTCATAATGGTGCTACAGTTTACCTTCTATGCTTCCTCTGTCATTCTTGACTTGCCCCGGTAAGCCCATTCTTTGATTTTTGCCCAGTGTTTCGCCCATGAACCTTCCTGCACTTTCACATTTTTAATGTTTCTTAATCATGTCACTAGTGGACTTATGATAGATTCCAACTCTTTTACTTTGGCTTTCATGGCTCTTGTTTGTTTTGGGGCCATTTTGTCGGTTGTATGCTCGACTTTCTTGTTAGTTGATTTGCTCAAGGGGGGCTGGTAATTCTGTCGCTCTAGATCTTGATGAAACAGTATGTGATCTTTGACTAACGTAGTATTTATAGGATGAGCGGATGGTGATTTTGTTGATGGTGTTATTCATGGTGGATTCAATGGTAAAGGACGCTCTAATGAAGGCTGAGTTAAAATGTTCTGGTTTCGGTGCTCCCTCTGACTGTAGTCATGATGGGTTGATTTGATGTTTTGATCCTCTTGTCGATGATGAGGGTATGGTCGATCTGCGGTATGTCAATAGTGAAAATGTCTATTATTGTCGAATGGTATACTACACCTGTCGAAGTTCATTTTGATTTTACTTGATTCTTTTTGGAGTTTTAGCTTTTTTCTTTTTCTAGTTTTTCTAGTTTTTGTTAGCACTTATAAAACCGCTTTTCTTTTCTTCTTCTTTTTAATTTTTTTTTTTAGTTTTGGTACCGTTTTAGTCGGGCACCATTTACCAGCTTCCGAAATATTGTGCCCTATGATGTTCTTAGTCAAATTGATCCATTGACATTGATTTCTTCGATAATGTAAGGTCTCATCCATTATGTGTGTAACTTTTTACGTTTTCCTTTCACCCGACTGTTGTATAGTAATGCAAGGTCTTCGACCGACAAATTCTTATTTTTTATGTTTCGTCATGCCAAGCCTTATGTTGTTGCTTCTAAACTTCTTGGTGTTGTATAGCAAGCAGTTGGTGTTCTTCTAGTTTAGCTAATTGCATTAGTCGATCCTTTCTTACTTCTTCAACATTGATATGTAAGATGTTGGCTATCACCAGTGTCTGTTGTCGAAAATGTAAGGGAACGTTTATATGGTGTTCTGTATGCCCATAATACTGCAGGTATTTTCTCTTCCTAGTCATCTTTGTCAGTATTGCATATTTTTGTTAGACCCTTTGTCAGTGTTTTGTTGAATGCTTCTATCGCCCCGTTCGACTGAGGATGATAGGTTGTGCTTCGTCGATGGTCAATTTTGAATTGTTTTGTCAATGTTGTGATTCTTTTATTGATGAAGTGTGAGCCTTGGTCATTGATTAAGGTTATAGGACAGCCAAACATAATGATAATGTTTTCGTATATGAATTTAGCAGCTACCTCACTAGAACAGGTTTCGGCGGGTTCTTCTTCTGCCCATTTAGTGGCATATTCAACTGTTGTTATAATATATCTCGCACATGTCCTTTTTGATGGGATTGGAAATGGACCTATAAACTTGATAGCCCATATTTTGAATGTGAGGCTTGGATTTAGTAATATTAACGACATTTTTGTACTAGGTAGCGGTCGACCTAGACATTGGCAGTGATCACATTTGGTTGCAAACTTTTTACAGTCTTTATATAGTGTCGACCATCATAGTCTCGGTTGTTGGATTTTCTTGGCAGTTGTATATGATTGGAAGTGTCCTCCTGCCGGCCCATAGTGTGCTTCATGCATAATGCTTTCTCATTCATGTTCTAACACACACCGACGGAGTACTTCGTTCAAACCCATTTTATATAAAAATCCATTAATAAGGCTATATGGTGCGACTTTCATGGCTAAAATTTGTATCTTTTTCGTGCTCATTCCATCCGGTGCTTGACCATTCTCCAAAAAATGAGCTATTTCTTCCAACTTTGCGGGAACAACTTCTATTCGGAATAGATGTGCATCTGGCAGGTCATCTTCGACTCCTGTCAGTTCCTCCCCCGTGTCAATTCTCAACAAGTGGTTGGGCCTGACATTTAGCTTTCCTAGTCGAACAACAACTTCGAATTCAAATTCTTGGAGTAGCAATAGCCAACGACAGATTCTCCCGTCGTGCAAAGGTTTATTGATAAGGTATTTTAATGCTTGATGATCTGTATAGAATATGAAGGGGTTAGCTAGTAGGTAGTGTCGATACTTTTAAAGAGCAAAGACCATCCCTAATGCCTCCCTTTTGGTCGTGGAGTAGTTGCGTTCAACTTTGTTTAATTTTCTACTACTGTATATGATTGGGTAATCCATGCCATCTTCACCAGGTTGTGTCAAGATTGCTCCTATTGCTAAGCCTGAGGCATCAATGTGCACATGATATTTGATTGACCAGTTCGGGAATCGAAGAATGGGTGCTTCGACTAATTTTCTTTTTAATGTGTCGAAGGATGTATCACATTCTTCTATCCAATTAAACTCATGATCTTCTCTTAACAGTTCTTCCAGATGGTACGTCATATCAGAGTAGTGCCAAATGAATTTTCTATAGTAACATGTATGTCCTAACAGTACTCTGACCTATTTTGGGTTCACTGGTGGTTTTAAGTCGAGGATAATTTTTATCTTTGCAAAGTCAACTTTGATACCTTCCTTGCATACAAAATGTCCTAATAGGATTCCTATAGGGGTTAAGAATATGCATTTCTTTATGTTGAGAGATAACTGAATCTGTTGACAACGTTCCAGCATAAGCCTTAACCATTTACAGTGGTATTTCAGCATAAAATATATCATCTAGTCGTCGAAGTATACTGCCATTGTTTTATAGATGTATTCCTGAAATGTCTTGACAACTATTCTTGAAAACATTATAGGTGTATTTTTGAGACCAAATGGTATGACTCTATAGGAAAATGAACCAAATTCACATACGAAGGTTGTCTTTTTCTAATCTTCTTTGGCTATTGGCACCTGATTATACCCTGAGAATCCATCCGTAAATGAATAACATTCTTGTCTTGCAACTTCGTTTAGGATTTCATCAGCGTATGGAGTCAGGAATGGATATGTTCAGGTAACCTTGTTTAACTCATGGAAATCGACACAGATTCGTAGTTTTGTTGGGTCATGCTTTTTCGGTTGGATGACCATTAGGATTTCCCATTCTGACTGGTTGATGGGGTAAATTATTTCGGCTGTAAGCATATTGTCAATCCCCTTTTTGACTATTTCCTTATATTTATGTGCCAACTTATAAGGCCTTTTCTTGATAGTTCGGGCATCAGGTTTGATGTGTATCTTCATCTCGCCCATTTCTGCTACTAATCCTTTTAAGTCTTTGTAGGCTCGTGCAAATACATCTTGAAATTATTTTAATAATTCGACAATCTTTGTGGTTTGTTCTTCGCTCCAATAGTCACCAATTCTTGCCATTTTTGGTCTATTATCACTAGAAATGTCGATTTCTTTAGTTTTTACTTTTGCGTCCATCCATTTTGGTGCTTTGCTTTCATTAATCTGTCGACTACCTTCTTTGAACTGAGAAAATGTTGTTGGAAAGTCTGTTGCTATCATTCGGTCGATGTCGTCTTTATCGGTCGACTCAATTTTGAATATTGTTTTAACTGGTTTGATTGTTTCTGGGTGATCAATCTTCCATTGAAAGCTCCTCCCATATGTGTCTTCATTTTCTAATTGGAGTCTTGTTGACTGTGGTATTTTGTTGGATCGAATGTTATAGCATGCTACATTTGGTCGGCTTCTATTTTGTGTCGACTCATTGGTAGTCGGCTGTATAAATGTTTTTATATGTTTTGTAGCTTCGACTAATTTTGCATCTTCCGGTATAAAGCTAAAGTCCTTAATGAAATTTTCTCTAAGTTCATTCCATAAGAATGTTTCGCCTCGTGCTTCTTCCATTTTATACCATTTGTTAGGTAGGTCGTCTAATGTGGAGTGAAATAGGTGTGGCCATATATGTTCGTCTTTGTAACCAAGTCTTCTCCATTCTGTTTCACATATTCTTATATGATTTTTTGGATCTTGTCCTTGGATGAAGACAGTTATTTGTGCCTGTTTTGTTAGCTTCCTTCCTCCTAATCTTTCTACGAAGAAAGTCAAAGTTGTTGTCCACGTTAGCATTCTCGCCTGATGGGTGTCCCACCATTGAGCAGCTTGTCCTGTAAACGTTTCAACTAGGCTTTGAAGTCGGCCATGTTCACCTAGGTTCTTAGAGACTTGTTCTGCATAGAGAAAAGGTGATTCTCTTTCTTTATACCGAAGACTCTGTTTATTATCTTTTTTTATTGGTGTTAATGAAGGGTATTCCCTTATTCTTTTATCAAATATTTTTGGAATGGTCGATATAGAAAAGCATTTTCGGGTTGGTTTCTTCTGGATAGCTTGAATGGTCCAGCAACCTCTTGCTTGTGTTTCATAATTTTCAATCTCCCAATCATATATTTCTGCGTCTGAGTTATATTCGACCGAGTCCTGGTTCCCTAGATGAAGTTCACCATAAATATTGGGTTCAGTATAGTCTTCATTATTGTGTATTTGGTATAGTTTCCAAATGCTGACTTCTTCATCAATAGGTTCGATCCAAGGTTCGCCTTGGGAAGGATGAATGGGGACAATAAATTTTTGTACATTCCCTTTTAATTTTATTCTTTCCTTGTCTAAAGATATTGATGCTTTCATTTTTCTTCCCCATGGTCAACCTACCAAGGCTGGGAAGGAGCTGGATCCTTCCTTAGGGTTGATAATTTTGAAGTCGATCTTAGTCGATATGCCTTTTATCGTTGTATCGACATTTCTCCAAACCCTAATGGGCTCGATCACTCCTTGATCGGCTAATTTGAGGTATATGCCTGATTTGTTTAGTTGAGGTCTGCCCAACTGTTCCCATGTATCTCGTGTCATAAAATTTACTTGTGAACCGAAGTTGAGAACGACTTGTCGAACATGATATCCTTCAATTTCAAGATCGACAAGTGGGTAAGCATCACTCTTGTCTTTTTTATTCAAACTGTATATATTTTTAGTTTGTTTATCTGTATTATTTTTGTGCTTCATATTATATAATAAGTCAATGAATTGAGACACCGATTTATCATTATGTACTAAACTGAATAGTTCTTTAAGTGTGTTTTGTCATCTGTCATCGACTACTTCCTGTCTAGCAAATTCCTGAAACATGTTTGATGCATCGTTATATAATTGTTTTTGCTTTGTCGGGTTAGGATAATCATTTTTTTCTTTAATTTTGCTTATACGTGGATTATCATTTCCGATTTTCGTCCCTTGTCGAGTTACTATATGTAGGTTCTTTGTATGAATTACATCATGTTTCTGAAGAGGTGACAAGACATTAACATTTTTCTTTTCTTGTCAAGTATGGTGGGACAATCCTCTAATGAGTGATCTCCCACACCACAGCTAGTACAAAACTTTAGATTAGTTATATCCTTGTATGGACAGCCTGCATAGCGGTGTCCTTCTTTATAACATGTAAAGAACTGGATGGGTCGTCGTGGTCGATAGTCACAATTTCTAGAAAATCATCCTCGACCTCCAAATCCTCCATGACGATTGTCAAACTGGCGCTCATATCGACGACCTTCATATCTTTGATTATTAGGCTCGTTTTGATCATTACTCCTTCGAATGCTATCATTATTATGCGTGATTGCATTCGTTTGGTAGACTGCTTGATAGTTTTGTCGATTCTTTAGGTTCAAGTGGCATTCGGTTGTTGTGTGACTCTTTACCTCACAGATTGCGCACCAAGATGCTTTGCCATTCTTCATGTTGTATGGGAAATATTTCGTTGTATGCTCTCCATGTTCTTGGCAAATATCGCAGAAGCATTTTGTTTGAACAAAACGAACATCTTGTCAGCTTATGTCTTGTCGACAATTATCTTTAGTGTGTCCGGTCGTCGAGCACTTTGTGCACCAGACATCCTGATTTTTGAGGTTCAACTCTTTCAAAGATTTCTGCATGATTTCCAATTGTTCTTCCAACCTAGTATCGACGGGATATGTTGGGAAATCCTCATCCATCTCTACCTGCAGAGCTTTAGTCAGTGTGTCTTCATATGTTTTAAATGTCTCCAAGCTTATATGTCGCTGAATTTTCTGTGACAGGACCGCAAGAAACCACTGAATTATTAATTGTTCATCAATTACATAGTCTAATTAGCTCAAGAGGTCCTTCCATCTCTTATCATAGTCTCGGACGGTCTCTGTTGGTTTCAGAGATGTCGTCTTCCGTTTTTTTGCTACCAGATGCTTTGTATCGAGTGTTTTAAAGAAAGATAAGAATTGTGCCTTAATGTCTGCTTTAGATGCTTGGGGTGTTCTCTCGACATAAGTCATATACCAAGTTAATGCTCTTTTTCGTAAAGCACCTACGAATTGCGCCATCTGTTGTTCTTCGCTTGTAACTTGATTGGCCTCCCATGTTGACTCACAAATGAACTAGTGTCATCTGGGATCTTCATCACCCTCATAGAGGGGGATATGTGCTGAGCCATGACCCATGTTGGTGTCAACATCTCCTCTAAGAGATGGTGGTGGTGGGGGTGGGGGTAGTTGGATACTCTACGTATCTCTTTGTTCACAGTTGTTGTCGACGAAACTTTTGTTCCCGTCAGACGTTTTGTTTGTTGTTTCTTCTCCCACAGGTAGTCGGTTCGGGTTGACTTCTTTTGTCAATGTTCAACTGCATTGGTGTACTTGCAAGTCCAACTCTTCTACTTCTTGTAAAGTTGTGTTTGGCAGGGGGGGTTCTCCTTCATATGTCGGGTTGAGCAAGTGGATACTTCAGTTGGAAGGGTATGCCTAAAGTGTTACCCAATTTCCTTCCTCTAGTCGATGGATTACTAAATGATTATCATCATTTACTTCGTCACCTAGTCGGCTCCATATAATGAACTCACCAGCTTTTAGTCTTAGGTCCTCCTCGAAAATGGCTTGCATTCGGGTACTCAGGTTTATCAAAGACAGAGGTCTTATCTCCTGGGGTATTTCTGGTTGGAGAGCTTATCGCCGCTCTATCCACAAATCTTCTTCCATGGGTGATACTTCCTCATCCACGACATCTTCTTGTTGGTCATGACCCGACTCTGGCGGTTTTCTTCCATGTTCCGTCACCCCAGTGGTCATTCCTCTTTGCAACACTCTCGTTCTCTTTCTTCTCTCTTCCCTTCTTTTTTGCCTCTTCTCCCTTTCTAACTTCCGCAAGTCCGACGTACCTTTGTGTGTCACTATTCGTTCGATTTCCTTCTTAGGTCGACTTTTCATTGTTGGTGATGGTATTTTCTTCAGTCGGCTAGAATCCTTTTTACTATACCCCAACACATGACCAACTACCCCCCCATAGCCTACCCGATGCTTTAGAAAGCTCGGATAGTTCTGTTTATTTGGTTAGGAAGTACTCCCACTCCCTTTCGACAATGAATTTTTCCCACTTCTTATGTTTCTCTGCCCAATTAGAATTTGGTGGCGGTTCGCTTACTGGTGGACGAGGTTCTACGATATGGCCCACTCCCTTCTCGATCAATAATTTGAACAAAAGGGTCGGTAAAGAGCAAAGAAATTGCTCAGTGAAGTCTGCATAAAACATTCTCTCAATACTTTCGACCGAGACTCTTTCCTCTATGGCTTGTTCTTCGCAGAATTCGTCTGTGATCTTTTCAAACCACTCCGACAGGTTTGTTCATCCGCCTCGAATCAATTTCTCCAGTAGATCTTGGTCTTTAGTTGCTTCTGAATTTTTCATCTAGAAGTTTTTTCAACAACTGAGGCACCGACTCTACAAACTTCTCATGAGTTTCTGTGAAGAATTTCTCCTTCCCCTGAGCAATGGTCAATCTGTTTCTTCTCGCATAGTTTTGTAAATAATTTGTAATCTTATGCTACCACCAATTCTTAATCTCTTGCTCTAATATCATCTACGTATGGTCATGTCATCTGTATCTGTACTACCGGCAATGGAACCAATGTTGTAATCTCACAGATCACATAAGGTTACCAATAATACACATAAATAATCATATAAACATACAGAGACAATAGACAAGAATAGGTAGTAGAATAACATATTATATTATAGAATCACATGAGGGTCCATACATATACAAAACTGAACCAAGTTCTTACTGGCTCAATAGCCTATTATATATGATTTACAAAGCGGTTATGAGTAACTACTTGTCGGTTCGGTCAACCGACACGACCTTTGGAGGCCAACCTAATCTCCGATTAGTCGGCTGCCTAATCTAGTCGGCTACTAGTCTAGTCGGTTTACCGACTAGAGCCTCCAATAGTATGGCTTCACAATTTATTGGCATGATTGTTTGATGCCAAGATGGATGCAACTAATATTTGTTATAACAAATAGAGTTGCATCAAGCTAACATAGAACCCGATGTTTTGTGATAAGCCAAATCCTATAGAGATAAAGTATCACTACATCCAGAATATGGTGCAGAGAGCAGCCTTGAAGCTCCAGTATGTTCCTACAGAGGAACAAGTTGTGGATGTACTGACTAAGCCTTTGTCTCGTGTAAAGTTTGAGCACTTTGAGACAAGCTTGTAGTCCGAAAGGACCTCCTTGGAAAGAGGGAGTGATGATGATATTATTATCAAGGATGAGATGGCAATGGTATGCCATTGCAGAGAAATCCAGTCAAGTTTATCAGTATGCCTATAGATATTGATGATGCTCGACATTCATTTGCAAACAAGTGTATCCTGGCATTCACTTGCTGAGGATGGTCTTGTAGACAATAACACTCTCTCTTGATGAGAGTGGTCCCAACACTTGCTGGTTGAGGATGTTCTTGCAGACAATAGTACTCTCATATGGAGAGTGGTCTTGCATTCATTTGCGGACGAGATCTTGCATTCATTTGCAGATGATAGTATCATTGTTGAGGATGGTCCCGTGGACAATAGGACTCTCTTGATTAGAGTGGTCCTAGCACTTACCAGCCGAGGATGGTCTTGCAAACGATAGTACTCTCATATGGAGAGTGGTCTTGCATTCATTTGCAGACGATAGTATCCTTGTTGAGGATGGTCCTGTGGACAAGAACACTCTCTGGTTGAGAGTGGTCCTAGCACATGCTAGCTGAGGATGGTCTTGTAGATGATAGTAATCTCATATGGAGAGTGGTCCTGCATTCATTTGTGGACAAGATCCTGCATTTATTTGTAGATGATAGTATCCTTATTGAGGATGGTCCTACAGACAAGAACACTCTCTTGTTGAGAGTTGTCCTAGCACTTCCTGGTTAAGGATGGTCTTGCGGATGATAGTAGTCTCTTGATGAGAGTGGTCCTGCATCCATTTGAAAACGAGACCCTGAATTCAGTTGTAGATTATGATGTTCCAACTTTGTTTATGTTGTGGGTGGTTAAGCTCAGTATTTGTATACTGATGATATTGTAGGTTATGCTCGAGATGATCCCAGAGATGATGATACTCGAGATGATGGATGCTCGAGATGATGGATGCTCGAGATGATGATGCTAGAGATGATAATACTTTAGATGATGATGCTTGAGATGATGCCAGAGATATCTGTGATGATGATGTTCCACGGATGATGATGATGATGATGATGACATAGTTGTTCAAAACTCCTTATGACATATGGACTCACTAGTTAGTTGTACAAATATATTATTGTTGTAGAATACATTCCTTATGATGGCCTTCCATTTTACACCTCGTGCACCACAAATCCTCATGAATCTCCTTTCCCTTCTTAATACCTTGGATATACAATTAAATATTAGCCAATTGCGATTGAATTTGTGCCATTTCGCACTAGTTTCTCCAACTAGTGATGCTTCTAATTTCATTGCAATTTCTAAAGCTTCTATCTGGGACATTATCTTTTGTTGTAGTAGGGGGACATGATTATGGGGTAATAGTGCAACAATAAACCACTCTTTATGTTAAACATCAGACATTTGAAAACTTATCTTAGCCATCATAGTTTTGAATCTCTCATCGAAATCTTAGATAGATTCACCCTGTGACTGCTTAATCTCCTTCAACTTTGTAATACACTACAACTTGGATTTAAGCTTCTTGAATTCGTCTATTAACCCAATTTGATCTGATCTAAATATTTGTGATGGGTTCATGTAGGAACCACAGATAATTTCATATACCAATCTAGAGCTTGACCCCTAAAGGTCGTGATCATTTAAGCCCTTTTTACAGCATCATCTTGGACCTGTCACACGCTTCATACAACTTCACAAAAAACTAGTGTTTCTCAGGGTCTTCCAACCCATTTCCTTTAAATATAGGAAACTTCATGTCGTCCCTGGCCATTTTATGCCTTTGGGGTACTGTTGAACCTGAATTAGATGAACAACTAGTAAGAAATTTTTGACCACTATCATGACTATTGCTATTAGTATTATTAAAAGAAACACTTTGATGCACTTTTAGGTCTTACCTCTGATACCTGAGATGCACATAGAGTCATAGGTATGTCGTAGTCTTGGGTCTAGTATGGATATGGAACCTCTTCCTCGTCTTCAAAAATAAGTCGATACTCCTCATCCTTGTCACAAGAATCATCATCGAGCTGTGGAACCAATTCATAGTCCCCTCTTTCGATCGCACTGCAACTCTCTCTTCTTGTCGCAATCCTTATCCTCTTATTTAATCAGAATCTTCTTCCACTCCTTATGCGGCCACTTTCTTCAGCAGTCTCAGTTTCAACTTGGAACATTTAATCTCACTCTTCCCATATTCTCCAAACCTTCTCCTTGACATTACCCATGTTCTCCGTGCACAATGCTTTACTCATCAAGCTCCATTCACAAAATCCCTTTTTCACATACCATCTTTTTAATCCATAGTTTTAAGGACTTCGGGTATCTACCTCTGGTACCTTGGAAAAATTCTCTCTTAGTCTCACTATACGGCTTAATAGTATCCACAATGATCTCAATAATATACCCTTCTAGAATGTTGTTGACCCAAAAATCAACAACCCTCTAGATGGTAATATTAACACTCTCTAGTCGTCGGATCAGTTGAGGCGTCCAACCCCTAGGTTCACCTCCTTGCAAATTACTCCTCTGGAGTGCTAATATTGCTAACCATTCATACAATATAATAGTGAATTCACTAAAGAAAATCTCATGGATATCTAAGTAAACATGCATTTGTAACCATTCCCCTGTAGTTAGTCGTGACCCTTTATTTTCTTCTTGCGCAAATTCCTGAGCCCTTTATTTTATCCACTTTTGAATCTCAAGCTTCGTGGGGTACCAAAACACATCCCCTTCACAATGATCCTGGTCTCGACAACAAAACTATTTGTTGAATTTATATTTGACTATCCCATGTTCAACATCCAATAAAACCCAAAGGTACTGGGCTAGCAGGGTTTTAACCCTATTGGCAACACCTGCGACGCAAGTGAGATCTCACCCGAGATACCTATAGGAGCTGCAGGAATTAGATTTTTGTAGTGATAAAGGGGATCTTCTCATGTTAAGCATCGACAAACAGGTCATCACACATAATTACCATCATAGTGTTACAAGCTAGGCATAGTCTCGCAACATATCCATAAGATTTATTAAGCCTTGTCGATTCAATTACTTAATAAAAAACTAGCATGCTATTATGAGTCACAACAATACACAAAATAAAACATTCACATAATTATGATGCAACGTTTGACACATAAAGTTTAACGTGGAAACCCATACGGGGAAAACCACAAAATCGTTCATTAATTAGAAAGAGTTAGGTCTTGAACGCTTTGGTCTGCGCACACAAGCTGTAGACATCTCTCCACAATCTCCATTACATTCAGTCCGCGCACACAACCTGCAGATCAACAATACTTCCTCGACTCTTATTCATCTCTTTCATACAATGCACATAATCTGTTGATATTACAGACTCCTCACATCAACATCTATTGTTCTCCATACAAAACCCGACCAAATAAAACAACACAGAACTCAACCTTTTGAACTGAAGGAAAGTAAGCAGGACTAAATTGAACTCACATAATTTACCCCTAGAAATACCAACCCTTTATATTTTTATAGGCTCTATTTCCCGTATTTACATCCCGCGCTCACTGCCTGAAAGTGGACAACCCTTCTAACTGACTCACCGACTTTTCCATCTGGCTTTATCAACGCAATTACTTTTCCAAGAAAACTGCCAAAATTGTCGAAGTCGGTCGTTTCAACCCACACTTCGTCGCAACCATGTTCACACTGTGACTAGGTTTTTCCTCTTAGAACCAAAACTTGTTTAACTTTTACCTAGGGCCAACAAAAACAACCCCACAGAAAAAACCTTAGTCGCTCCATCCACCCTCGTTTTTTTTCACACACACACACACACACACACACATATATATTGGTAGTTTTCAAATTTTGTTGCATAAGAGACACACTTGTAAAAGCAAGTTGTGATCTGACCACATGGATGGATTAGTCTTTATTTCAAGTTTTCCATTGTCAATTAAACACTAAGAGTCAAAGATAGGGGATCCCTCTCAAACCCCCTTCACAAGCTTGATTTTTCTTGGTACCTATGGGGTGATTCTTTATCTATTGGTCATTTAAATGAATTTGATAGTTGAAGTTTGATTAGCTTAGTTAAGTTGGAATACTGCTCTACTTGAGTAAGCTCAGTTATAGACTTTCAAGAGGGTCTTGGGTCCTCTTCCCTTTCTCCAGAATTCTTCTTCCATCTAGGAAGCTTTAGGGAAACATAAGCACTAACAATGATATTAGGATCTTCTTTCTTTGAACCACATGGGGACCTCTTTGTTCTAACCATGTGATGTACACCAACTCACTCTATTAATACCAAGTAGATCATGTTACAAGATGGTGTGAGCTTGAATGTGAGGACCTTTAGATTTGTGTAGTATCATTGACTGTTTGATTAAGTAAGACAAAATTTCATAACATTTACATAATTAAGGAATCAACCTTTTGTTAATCCACCCAACATCAATTAGATCTATTAAAAATAACTAAACAAAGGGTTGTCTCGAGCCTGTCAAATTCAGATTTTTGATCTCCAACTCTTAATTTGATCCATAAACTTTGTCGGAGTCATTACAAAATAACAAAATCTCATTTATGGTTTAAATTACAAACTTATTAACATGTTTAGTAAGGTTGTAGCAGCCCATTGGTTGGTTGGTTTTAATTTCCAGATCTAAGTGAATCAACCCAACCTCTATTGTAGCTTGTCCAATATACTTTCAGGGCAATTTTGTTGCCCATTTTTTAGGCTTATTTTGGCTTGGATGGTTTGTTGTTCACATATTTTGTTCATTGTCCCGATTTTAACCATATTTAGAACATTGTTGTAATTGTTAGATCCCCTTTTGACTCAATTTCCACAAGGCAATTGCAAAACGAAACTTTTAACTAGGTTGCCTTATATCCTAGTGGACCCTAAGATCCAATCTAATTCAATTTTTGAGCTTTTAAAGGAGCAAACAACTCGTTGTTCACCTTTTATTAGGTTGTTGATCCAAAGAAAAAGCAAAGTAATCTTTCATATCCACCAACCAAGCACACACTTCCTAGCCATTTCAACCATTCTAGGGATCTAAGGGAAGACAACATTTAAAACAAGAGGTCATAAAGGGATTTGCACACATATTACACTTATCTTCCTTCCCTTAATATCACCTTGAATTCATGACCATCTGAGGTGTGGGTAGCCTCTACCTTGTGCTGAGAGACCAAAGAGGTTGTGATCGACTTGGCCATTAGTACGGTGGAATCCATCTCAACAAATGGATTTTGTTATAGCAACTGGTTGAAGACTAGGTTTGCGATCTAGCATGAGAGTCCCACATGCATGATGGTTTCTTTTTATTCTCTCTTTCAATGTCTTTAGTGACATTTAGAAGGCCACATTTTTGTGGGCTTCTAGGGTTGACCAAACCATTTCCCATTATTAGTTTATTTATTTATTTTTGGATTCTTTCTTTAAAATTTCATTGTCTTCCATAAGAGACTCAGAGCAACTATTGGGCATTTAAAAAGACATACCTTGCTTTGGAGATACAATCATCCCAACTTATTTTGGATGGTCTCATAGATTTTTCAGAGTCGAATTGTCTTGAGTAGATGAAACCTTGGCTCTTTCACAATTTGTGCCCACTTGCTTCCCACTCCCTTTCTCTTCCTCTAAACCCTTTTCTTCCCTTCTTACCTCAATTTTTTTTTCGTTCCACCCCTTCTCTTTCCTTGAATTACAACTTCTTGGGCTTTTGTGCTTCTACCTCCTTTTCCCTCCAAGCCCATGTTTCTTTATTTGATCAATAGTCCTTCCATACACGATCAACACCATGACAATTCAAACATCTGAAACAAACTTTCCATTAGTTAAAATGCTAAACATACAACTAGTTCTGCCATTCTATGTCTTTTTCTTTCGACATGCCATTACATAGATACACTCTGATTATATTTTGATATTTTTTTTGTCCACTTTATTTTGGAAGTCCTCTTCAAAGTCCATGGATTTAATATAGACCGTTACCCAAAGATTCAAAAGATCAATCAAGAATCCATGCAACACCAACCGCACTAGTTAGATGTAAAAGGGTTCATGACAAACATCAAACCTTGGACTCCAATGTTTTAGAAATATCATCAATGGACCCTAAAACCACCATTTACTCATAATGATATTTACATCCTCCTTTCTTTTGGATTCAAAGGAGAGCCACCCATGAATTAGTATGGGAATTTTGGATCATATCCAAGATTGTTGAGCCAAAATTTCCTCATTCCACCTTTGCAAGGAGTCCCCCTTTACTTGCTCTCCCATGAATTGCCTCGTAACTTTGTAAGGGCTTTGTTCAATATAATTATTATTTTTGTTTCCACTCCTACATGTTCACCTATCACCATTTTAAATCTTTCTTTCTTGGCCTAACACACTTCCTCTTCCATTTCTTTTTACTTGTACCCTGACTTATTTCTTTCCCTCCATTATTTGATTACCCATCTCCTCTTTGTCTTGCTTTAGATAGCCCTTCCAATCCTTTCCCTTGTTTTATTGTGATATCCACACCCCGAAATGTTTATGATTAGGGTTTTAGGAACCTCACAATAACACATGCTTGGAAACTAAACCCTAAACTCCCCCCCTTTGAAACAATGAGACAATGCTGTACCCCTTTCATTGTCAACATTTTCTTTAAAGTCAGAGTTGTTATGGTCCATGGATCCAACTTGTCCTCACAAAATCTTATAACCCAAACTTCAATTCAATATCATTTATGCCTTGGTTATCTTGTTTTATTACTCGTAAATCTCCAAATCAAGTAACTCTATCCCTAAGATTGAAATAGGGTAAGGATAATCTTGCATTATAAGCTTTTGCATTTCCAATATCTCTAGTATTTCCTACTTACTATTATAAATAAACCAAGGATACAACTTCTCTTTGCCTTGTAGTTAATTTGGTCCTTTTCCATAACTCAATCCCCTTATTCCTGGATTTGGAAGCTACCATTCAAAACCTCCTCATACTCTTTTTTTTCTTATGTTAAAAACTTATAAAGAAATTATAAAAATAAATAACTCTAATAAAATTAAATACAAAAATTAACATTTAATTTTAATTTTAATTTAAATTACATAAATTTAAAAAACAAATTTTTTTTTTCAAAGGAAAAAAAAAGTAATTTCATTCATCTTTCGAGATCAAAATTACATTCAAAATATTCACTAAAACGTGAATCCAATCAAACATAAAGCTGTTTCTTTTAAAGAGCCTGTATGTTCTTCTGCAGGAAAAAACCATGGAAAGCATACACAGATGCTTTTTCAAAAATAATTTGTTCATCAACAAAGTTCCTGTCATCTCACCAGAACGAGAAGTCTGATAAACAAAAATCTGATAACTATTGTACCCCATACTTCTGTAAAATATGGCTGGAAGAGCATACGGGGATGCCTTTTCCAATAGGGAACTGTTCCATCATAGTATTTGTTCCTTACCAAGGAACCTGTCACATACCACCTGTACGTGAAAAAACAATTTCTTTTATTTACATTTACATTTTATTTTATACCTTCCTCATAAATCCCACTTAAAGATAATCCAAAATCCTACTTAAAAATAATTAAAAAAATTCGCTGAGACTGACACCCATGCCGATCATCCAAACTTAAATGTATCTAGAATTGTAGTACAATATTTTTAAGCTTCAGAACTGCCTCCCAACATGGCCCGATATCCAAGTTAAAATTTATCTATTATGGTGGTACTATATGTTTAAGCAGATGTTTAACCTTTTTAAAAATTTTATGGTTTTTTTTACTTGTTTTTTTATATAATACATTAGAAATTTAAGATTAATTTTTGAAAATATATAATAGCTGTTAAATGTATATATTATGGTGGTACTATATTTTTAAGCAGATGTTTAACATTTTTATTTTTTTATAGAATAATACATTAGAAATTTAAAATTAATTAAAAAAAAATAATAGTCATTAAATTTACATATTTTTGAATATTTAATATTTAAAAACATTAAATCTATTATATATAAAAAAACTAAATTTAAATACTTCAAAATTCAAATTCAAATTTAAATTAACGAAATTCAATTAAATAAAGTACCAAAAAAATCCAAAACATAATTTAGTAAAAATTAAATTAACGAAATTCAATTAAATAAAGTACCAAAAAAATCCAAAACGTTTTAACAAACAGAGTACTCCTATTTTTAATCATCTAATTGCGTCCTCTATTTAATCATCGAATTGCGTCCTCTACATCGAAAGGTATATAGAGGGCCATGCAAATTCTTTTCTGGATTGCTAAGGATTCTACAATATAGGCGACTTCTGTACAGCTGTCGGTGGTTCCCATGGCAGCCCTCTGTTCACATTTTATATTTCCTGCCATGCTATCAAACGGCAGTAAATCGTCTCCATTAAACGCTTTAACTAAATCCAGAACGACCTCTACACTTTTAAACATGAATTATAACTTTAATAGGTTATGCTCCTTCACTCTCCATACTAAGTTATCCGTCAAGTGGAGTCAATTAACCCTCTGCAAACGCGGCCATGGACGAGTGTCTGTAAATTGCCAGAGAACTGACAGAGATGGCAACCCTTCAGGTGAGTACCGCAAATGCATAATTTACCATGGCTTAAGCTTTATTTATTTGTTCTTCCCGTGATGCAGCTCTAGGTTGTTTTCAAATGTGTCGTAGTTTTATCTGGATTGTTCTGAAAGAAATGGGATTCTTCATTTGCTGGATGGTTGGCATTAATGCCATCCCTGGTTCTCGTATGACACTGCCTTTTTAATTCAAATTTGTTTTCATGTTTTAACTGTGTTAATGTTACATTTCCGATGCTGTTAAGTCATTTTCAGTTTTTGTTATTTACCAGTACTGTATTTAAGGAGCTGTAATGTTTCTTCCTCTTGTAAGATAAATCTTGAAGTGCCTAAGCATCATTGATTAATCTTGAGATGCCTGAGCATCATTTTTATCTTTGTCGATTATCATTCTTAAATTTGTCATCTGGCTAGGTTTTGACCTTAAATTAATCTAATAAATAATGAAAATTCACTGAAACCCTGAATTTTTTGAATATGATTGCAACCATTTCTGGCCGGATATCACAGATTATTTTAAATTGCATCATGACATGTAGGTTTGTTTGGTTCTCCATAAGAAATGAATCGTTACCATACTGGTAAAGTGCTCAATTATCATTACAGTAAGCAGTTATCAAAAACATGCTCCGAGGGGCTGCGCCGAACAGAGCGGTTAGGTGCCAGGTTTGAGCCTAATTATTATGCCAAAATTGCTGGGGACTTGCACCCACTTCTTATCCCTTTGAAATTCATGCCATTTGGGTGGGGCAAACCACAGCGAGTGTGGAACTCTGGTGGACGGTGGATGGTTGAGTAGTCTGACAACTAAGGCCCAGTTCACAAAATGAGGCGCATTACATCTAATAGATGTAGACACGGTTTGTTGAAATTGATAACAATCATACACGGGAAACGCAAGCACAGAAACTGAGTAAATAGTTGAAGCAATAGAACACAGATTAGTTATTAACACTCACAAATCTTTGAATAGGGGTGAGATACAATATTTAATTATTTGACCGTATGTATAAACTCAGGTAGGCCCTCCATGCTGTGCGCTTCCAAAAGTAGCACTTACCATGCTGGAAATCACAATAGCAAAGGTGCCTTCCTTCAGATATCGATTTGTCTTTCCAAAAGTAGCGCAATAAATCATCTTTATCGGAACCAAGTAGACATCCGATGAGTTTATATACCTTTTCCAGGCATCGTCTGTGATGGGCCAACTCTTGCAAATGCTCTACTGTTCCTTGACTTTTCTATCCCTCAAGTCTTTTTTGCTTGGATCTGTAACACCCCGGTTTTGACCCCGTTTGCATTAAAAATGTATACGATCTATATATTGTAATTAATCATGGCGAGGAGCTAAAGGCAAAAGCCCCACCATCGATTTAGCGTTATATGTTTCGGCGATTAAAATCGATGCCGATGGTATTTTGTGCTACCCAGGCACATTATAAATTTTGGACATCATGTAAATATGCAATTTAATTAAATATCCCCACAACCAGCTATGTCAATGCAACATTAAAGAGATGGGGGCATGATTTCCTAAGGATAGAGGGGGGGATATTCAAACCTTGAGTCAACGGGGAAAAGCCAAATGTCAAAGGGAAAACTTATCAAACTGTCAACTACCCATTTTGTCTTTTGTGCCCAATCATTCATTTCTGCCAGAAATTGGTTGAGTTAGTTAATGTATGGGAATGGGAAGAGTATGGACAAAATTCAAATTGGGCAGAGCACCCATTTTGGAAAAACGTGTTTTGACTTAATGGACAAGTAAGAACCCAAAAATTCATTACTCACCCATCATGCAATCACGTCCTCCATTCCTCACACAGTGAAAGCTTGGAGAGATCTCTTCCTCCACGTTTTTGTCTCCTTGTGTGTTTCCCTCATGTTTTGTAGCTGTTTTTTTCATTTTCCCCATGGCTGGGAAGTGGTTTTGATAATGCTCAGGGGTTGGGCTCTCTCTTGGACGTTTTGCTGTTGTTTCCTCACTCACACGGTTGGGGAATTTCGATTTTTTTGGTATTGCACAGCCAATGGGAGATTAGATCCATGAATTGAGGGACTGAAGGGGCCGTTTTTGCCCACGTGAAGCCCATAGAACGTTGCTGAAACGGATTGCTCACCCTGGGTCGTTTTTCCCAATTGTCATTTCCGTTTGTCTCCCAGGACGTTTTTCATCAATCCCAGAACTTGTATTTTGCTGTGTATGCATCCTTTGTTTTGGTCTGAACTGGTTTGGAGTGGAATTGGGGAAGAATTAGCTTGATAAACCTAGTGGGGAAAGGAACCTCATAGACAGATCAAGGGGAGCTGGTTTTTTTTCTTTACACACCCTTAAGAGCACTGGAATGGAAGGCATAGCCTGAGGGACTGTGTAGCAGAGAAGGGGATGCTTCCTTGTTTTGGGTGTGTAGGTGTTGGGAAAGCCAAGCCAGATCTTGTGTAGGTGTCCATAGCTCTGTGGTTGAGCTCACTAGCTTAGCAATTCAACCTTCGACCTCCTTAGCAGCATGATAAGCCTAAATGTAGTTTTGGCTTGGCTGAATTTGTTGATGTATATGTAACTTCAGAATGTATTTTACTTGTATTTCTTATATATTGTAACCCGATGTTTATTCCGGGATGTACTTGAGTTATGTCATGCCCCGATGTTCCTATCGGGAAGGTATATCATGTAAACAAGTCATGTCAAGTCATTGTGGGTAACCCTCCTATTGTCTAAGGGTTAAAGTCCCCGCAGTGCCAGGGCACTAGGGTTATTAGACTCTCCTAGTAGATGTCGGCCCTGGTAGGGTTTTAGTGATGTTGGGATTAGTATAAATAGAGAACTGAAGTCTCTATTTATCACACAACTCATACACACTCAAGTGTAGCGCATAGTTGAGGAAGGAGAAGACACTGGGGCTAGGCAAGAAGAAGGTTACTGCTGTCGGGAGATCACTTATTGTTTTGGGGCTTTTCTATTTTGGTGCTGATTCTATCTCTGAGGAAGTTGCGGGGTTTTCACCATTTATGGTTTCCCCGAGGATAAACACTGTGTTCATTGTCTCTTGTGTTTGATTGCTGTGCTTGTTATTCTCTCAGTAAAGATCCTAATATAATGCTAGCTTAATGATGAAATTCTAACATGGTATCAGAGCTAACTTGAGAAGAAGACACTGTGCAGCTGCGGGAAATAGGGATTCCTAGTTTGTGGATCTTCCTCCACATATTTTCAGCAAAAGGTGGAACAAATATCCTCCTTAGGGCGCATCTTTCTGTCGAAGCAGAATCCAATTCTGAGGTTTTTCAGTTTTGGACCCAACACTACTGCCGAAAATTAGGGCTTTTCACAGAAGAGGAATTTTTCAGTGAGCCCAGGCCTGGATTGATCTCCTCCCCAAAATCGAAGTTAGGGAAAAATTTCAAGGCATTTGGGTGGACAGATCTCCGGAAAAGCAAAACCCTAATTTGCTACTGAACTAACACTACAGGATTTCAGCTCCAAATCCAGATCCGACATCTTGACCTGGTAGGATCTAAATCTTTTGTATTTCCATTTGAGGTTCTCAGTTTAAGATGTCTCATCATACCAAGCTTGATGAAAAGCTTGAGGGGGCTGATAACTTCCGAGCTTGGAAGTATAGGATCTCCCTGGTCCTGGAAGAGAATGAGTTGGACTCCTATATCAATGAGGAGGTTCCAGTTCAAGAGGGAGATGAGGCTAAGGCCTTACATAAGAAGAAGTTGGTTATGGCAAAGAGAATCATTGCTGATTCTATCAAGGATCTTCTCATACCACAGGTGTCCTCCCTCAAGACACTTAAAGCTATGTTTGATGCCCTAACCAAATTGTTTGAAGGGAAGAACATAAACAGGAAGATGACTTTGAGAAACCAATTGAAGAATGTGAAGATCCAGAATGCTGAGACTATTCAGTCTTACTTTACAAGGGTTTCTCAGATCAAGGAGCAGCTAGAAGTAGTAGATGAAGAAGTGGAAAATGCAGAGATTGTGATGGGACTCCCTAGATCATGGGACTCTTTCATTCAAGGAATTTGTGCCAGAAAGAAGTTAGTCAAGTTCAACAGACTATGGGAAGAATGCTCTCAAGAAGAAGCTCGGATAGCAGCTCGAGAAGAGAAGATGGGTAGTGAAGATCAAGCTCTCACAGTTCACTCCAAGAAAAACAGGAGGAGCAATTATCACTCCAAAGGTAAGATCTCACACTCTAGAAAAGATCTAAATACTATTAGATGTTACACATGTGATGAGAAAGGTCACATATCCAAATTCTGCCCTAACAAAAGAAATCTAAGGAAGAAGAACAAGAGAAGACATCATGCCCATGCTGCAGAGGATGATGAACCTTCCACAAAGAGAATCAGACAAGAAAGTGATGACTCTTCAAGTGAGGATGAATATGTTCTAATCTCCGCTCTCACGGGAACTGTTTCACATGGAAGCAATGATTGGCTTATAGACAGTGGTGCTTCCAAGCACATGACGAGATTCAAAGAATCATTTGTGAAGCTATTGGAACATGAGTCACCTCACAAGGTGAAACTTGGGGATGACTACCAGTATCCAATAAAAGGTAGTGGTGAATCCTTCTATAAACTAGACTCTGGAAAGTCTTTGAACATGAAGAATGTATTATTTGTTGCAGGACTAAAGAAGAACCTCCTCTCCATATCTGCATTGGATGCAAAAGGAATGAGGGTTGCTTTTGTAGATGGCCAAGTTCTTATGTGGCCAAAGGGAAAGACTTTTGACGATGCAATTGTGATTGGAGAACAAGAAGGAGGTCTATACAAGTTGAAGGGCCAACCAGATCAAGCTTTGGTTCATGACATAGTAGGACCAAATGAACTTTGGCATAGAAGGCTTGCACATGTACATTACAGAGCACTACCACTTGCAAGCAAAGCTGTTGAAGGTCTTCCAGAAATTCAAGCAAAACATGAAGGGTCTACAAAGGATGTGCGAAAGGAAAGAACACAAAGAAGACATTTCCAAGTAGCGAGAGCAAAGCAAAAGGAATCTTGGAAATCATCCACTCCGATGTATGCAGACCAATGTCATCAAGCTCACTAAGCGGGTATGTGTACTATGTTTCTTTTATTGATGACTTTTCTAGGAAGACATGGATTTACTTCATGAAGAATAAAGATGAATTGTTTAGCAAGTTCAAGGAATTCAAAGCCTTGATTGAGAACCAGACTGAAAAGAAGATCAAGACTTTTCGATCAGACAATGGCGGAGAAATCACTTCAAATGAGTTCAAGGAACTATGTAAGGACTCAGGGATTAAGAGGGAGTTGTCCATTCCTTACAATCCACAACAGAATGGGGTTGCAGAGAGGAAGAATAGAACTATCATGGAAGCTGCAAGAGCTATGCTTCATGATCAAGATCTTCCTATGCATCTTTGGGCAGAAGCAGCCAGAACAACAGTGTATGTACAGAACCGTACTCCACACAGAGTACTCGAGAACAAAACTCCTGAAGAAGTCTTCTCCGGCAAGAAACCAGAAGTCAGCCATCTCAGAATATTCGGTTGTCGTGTGTACATACACATTCCAAAAGAGAAGAGAACAAAATTAGATCCTTCAGGAAAGAAGGGTATATTTGTGGGATACTTTGAAAGCTTGAAGGCTTACAGAATATACTTCCCAGGGTTCAAAAAGATTGACATCAGCAGGGATGTAACATTTGACGAAGATTCATCCTACATCAAATCCAGAAAGAAACCTGTTGAAGAACCTGAAGAAGCAGAAGCTCCCAGAATTCATGATACAATCATGAACGAAGAAACTCAAGAATAAGATCGAGAATTTGAAGAACCACAAAGACCTGTAGATCCACCATAGGAGAAGAATCCTCATAAGAGGAAACTTGCTTGGGTACGAGAGATTATCTAAGGTGCGGAAAGATATGGGGTTCCAGAAGAGAATCTCAGAGAAAGAAAGAGAACCAGATCTTGTTCCAGTTATGTAGCTTTACTATGTACTTCATTGATAAAGAACCTTCCAAATATGAAGAAGCAGCAGAACGGAAAGAATGGAAGGATGCGATGATCGAAGAGTATCAATTGATCATGAAGAATGATGTTTGGGATGTTGTCCCAAGACCAGAAGGGAAGTCAGTTGTAACTTCCAAATGGATCTACAAGATCAAGCATGCTGCAGACGGTAGCATTGAAAAGTATAAGGCAAGATTTGTGGCTCGGGGTTTTTCTCAGAAAGAAGGAATAGACTATGAAGAAACCTTTGCACCTGTAGTCAGATACACTTTCATCAGATCGGTACTTGCTCTGGCTGCAGTGATGAAATGGAAGATACACTAAATGGATGTCAAGACTGCTTTCTTGAATGGTGTAGTAGAAGAGGAAGTGTATGTGGAGCAACCACTCGGTTTTGAGACACATGACAGGGAGTCTCATGTGTGTAGATTGAAGAAAGTCCTGTACGGTTTGAAACAGGCACACAGGACATGGTACGGAAGAATTGACAGCTTTCTATCCAGTTTGGGCTTTACCAAGAGTAAAGCAAATTCCAACCTTTACTACAAGGTGGAAGATGGCAATCCGGTGATACTTCTACTATATGTAGATGATCTGTTTGTGACAGGTATGGATGGGTTGATTGCTGATACGAAGAGAAAGCTTGCTGCTGAGTTCGAGATGAAGGACTTGGGAATGATGCATTATTTCCTAGGTATGGAGGTGTGGCAGACTACAAATGGAATCTTTCTTGGACAAGGAAAGTATGCAGTAGAGATCCTGAAGAGATTTGGGATGATGGACTGCAAGGCATTAACCACATCTATGGCATCAAACCTAAAGGTATTGAGTGATGCTTCATCAGAGACAGTTGATGCCACGATGTATCGTCAGATGATTGGGTCCTTGATGTACCTGACGAACACGAGACCATATATTTGCTTTGCTGTGAACACCTTGAGCCAATACTTGACAGATTCGAGACATGTTCACTTGACTGCTGCAAAGCATATTCTGAGGTCCCTGAAGGGTACGGTTGATTATGGGCTCAAGTATAAGGCTGATTAAAGGATTAACCTGGAGGGTTATGTTGATTCAGATTGGGCAGGCTGTGCCATCGATAGGAAGAGCACTTCAGGGTGTTGCTTCAGTATGGGATCAGGTGTGATCTCATGGTTTAGCAGGAAGCAATCCTGTGTGGCACTGAGTACAGCTGAAGCAGAGTATGTTGCAGCCGGTTCAGCTAGTTGTGAGGCAGTATGGCTGAGGAAGCTATTGTCTGATTTATTTGATCTCCAGTTAGATGCTACTTGTATATACTGTGACAACCAAAGTTGTGTAAAGTTGTCAGAGAATCCAGTATTCCATGACAAGTCGAAGCATATCGAGATCAAGTATCACTATATCAGGGATATGGTGCAGAGAGGAGCAGTGAAGCTCCAGTATGTTGCGACGGACGAACAGATAGCTGATGTGTTGACTAAGCCATTGGCTAGGGTGAAGTTTGAGTACTTCAGGGGGAAGCTTGGTGTTCTCCAGATCGAGGTTCCTCTCAAGAGGAAGTGATGTGTCCGTGCTGAGCCCTTCTGACATGGTGAGAGGATTGGTTCCTTCCATGATTAGATATAAGTGCTGTGCCATTCTGACATGGTGAGAGGATTGGTTCCTTCCATGGTTGGATGTAAGAGCTGTGACATGGTGAGAGGATTGGTTCCTTCCATTGTTAGGTATATGTGGATGCCACATCCAGCATGAAAAAGGGCTGGCTCTGTGAAGACACATCTAGTATGAAAAAGGACTAGCTCTGTGTAGATGCCACGTCCAGCATGAAAAAGGGCTGGCTCTGTGAAGACACATCTAGTATGAAAAAGGACTAGCTCTGTGTAGATGGCACATCCAGCATGAAAAAGGGCTGGCTCTGTGGAGGCTCATCTAGTATGAAAAAGGACTAGCTCTGAGTAGCTGCCACATCTGGTATGAAAAAGGACCAGCTCTGTGATGCCTCATTTGGTATGAAAAAGGACCAGCTCTGTGATGCCTCACCTAGTATGAAAAAGGACTAGCTCTGAGAAGGCTCATCTAGTATGAAAAAGGACTAGCTCTGAGTAGCTGCCACATCTGGTATGAAAAAGGACCAGCTTTGTGATGCCTCATCTGGTATGAAAAAGGACCGGCTCTGTGATGCCTCACCTAGTATGAAAAAGGACTAGCTTTGAGAAGGCTCATCTAGAATGAAAAAGGACTAGCTCTGAGTAGCTGCCACATCTGGTATGAAAAAGGGACCAGCTCTGTGATGCCTCATCTGGTATGAAAAAGGACCAGCTCTGTGATGCCTCATCTAGTATGAAAAAGGACTAGCTCTGAGATGATACATCCAGTATGAAAAAGGACTGGCTCTGTAGAGGTTCCTATGACGAGAAGAATCAAGAGATAGCACCTGTGATGATGCCCAGTGATGATCCAGATTGAGTGATGATGATCCAGATCGAGTGATGATCCAGATCCAGTGATGATGCCCAGTGATGATCCAGATCCAGTGATAATGTCCCATGATGATCCAGATCGAGTGATGATCCAGATCCGATGATGAAGATGACTTGAAGATGAAGAAGACTTGAAGATGACGAGGACTCGATGATGATCCAAAAGATATAGAGAAGAAGACTTGTGCTGAAAATTGTGTCGAAAGAATACCTTCTTAGTTAAGAGGGAGTGTTGATGTATATGTAACTTCGAAATGTATTTTACTTGTATTTTTTATATATTGTAACCCGATGTTTATTCCGGGATGTACTTGAGTTATGTCATGCCTCGATGTTCCTATCGAGAAGGTCTATCATGTAAACAAGTCATGTCAAGTCATTGTGGGTAACCCTCCTATTGTCTAAGGGTTAAAGTCCCCGCAGTCCTGGGGCACTAGGGTTATTAGACTCTCCTAGTAGAGGTCGGCCCTGGTAGGGTTTTAGTGATGTCGGGATTAGTATAAATAGAGAATTGGAGTCTCTATTTATCACACAACTCATACACACTCAAGTGTAGCGCATAGTTGAGGAAGGAGAAGACACTGGGGCTAGACAAGAAGAAGGTTACTGCTGTCGGGAGATCACTTACTGTTTTGGGGCTTTTCTATTTTGGTGCTGATTCTATCTCTGAGGAAGTTGCGGGGTTTTCACCATTTATGGTTTCCCCGAGGATAAACACTGTGTTCATTGTCTCTTGTGTTTGATTGCTGTGCTTGTTATTCTCTCAGTAAAGATCCTAATATAATGCTAGCTTAATGATGAAATTCTAACAGAATTGTGATATGTCTTTGGCTATGTGTGAGCTTGCTGTAGTTCCCTTATTCCTTGTGGAAATCATGCCCAGCTCGGGGGTGGCATTGTTGCTGAGAGATTGATGAACACACTGGCCTATGGTTGGGTGGAATGTTGCAGCGACATAGCTGGTTGCGGGACAAGCTTCTCTTAAAGATAAGTATCTCTTATGTTTAATCTCTGCAACTGCATTTGTTTAATGAATTATGAACATGATGAATGTTGTGTTGAAATGTATTTACTTCCGCTGTAGATTACATTGCATCATGCATCTGTGTATGTTTTTATTTCCAATGCACTTGTTATTATGTTCATGGGGCTTAGATCCCCGCTTAAATGATAGCACCAACCCGTAGGTTGCGTCCTCTCGGGCGGGAGGAGACGTGACAGGATCTGGGCTTCTTCTATTTCTTTGACGTATCTTCCTCTCCTGTCTTCTCCTATTCTTAATCGCTTTGTATGCTTCCTTAAGAATTCGTTCTGCGCTGCATAGTCTATGTCATTGTCGCTTGTTGTCTTGTTGGATTGGCTTCATCAGATTTTCTCCTTCCATACCCATTGGGTCTGGCTCTAGTCACGATGAAAGTATTCTTTTATTTAGTCTCTGGTGGTATCTAGATCATATTGCAGTTCTTTTCAAACATCTCCTTGAACCTTGCACATTTTACTGTGTCATGTTCTACTTGTACACATGGTGAGCAACAAAGAATTCCAGGGATAGAAAAATATAGAAACGATACAGTTATGTGTCGTGTGTCCCCACATGTCGCATGCAAAACATTTATATGCCTGTTTCCTTTCGACTAGGGTTATGACAGTTATTCTTATTGTGTCTGCGCTCTGAATACATTCTAGTTTTCCTGTTGTCCTTGTTGCTGCTCTTGACCTCAAATGGCTTCCAATTGTTTCCTTGGTGCCATTTCTTCCTGAAGAATTTTGTTTTATTCCTCGGGTTGTGCTGGCATTCATTCCAGGAGTACTCATAAGTATTGTAAGGTTTGCAAAAAATGAACCGATTCAATTTCTTTGAGTTCTTGAAACTCTTGTCTTCTCTGTCTTGACTATCCCTCGGTTTCTCATTCATGCCTTTTTGCCTCTACTAGTTTCTTCATTTTTTTTTCATTTGGAATATTTGGTCCCATTCTTCTTGTTTCTCTTCTTTATCTTGTGCGGAGATATCAATTTCGCTTTCCATCTCTAATGCCGCATTTATTGCCTCCTGATAGGTTTTTGGTCTATTTGTCCGGACAGTAGCCCTAATACTAAGGCATACTCCCTATTTAAACCAGCCTATTTTTTGTGTTTCTAGGGTCTCATGCTTTTAGTCGTCCACTCAACTATTTAGTCTTGCATCATATCTCTAATTCTTTGTTCACTCTTCCCACGGTTTGATACTTTAAAGGTGTAAAAATGTTGAGGGTTTTTCATTGGGATACCCAAATGACTCACAAAATTTATCCATAACATCCCTCTGGTTATTACTCGAAATTGTCCTTGTGGAATTTAGTCCCAAGGGGATTTAATGAAGCATGTAGGGAAAGCCAATAACACCACACACAGTCACACTTTGTGCCAGTGTTTGCTAGCCTCAAGAGGTGGATCCTAGTGATTTGAAGTTAGAATATTTGACTTTTTCTTGCAGAAACATTTCAAATCTATGGGCTGTTGCTTGCAGTTATCTTTATATTAGTTCAGATTTACAAGTTCAGTTCAATTCTTTAGACCAACAAGTTCAATTCAGATCTACACTTAATTATACCAAATTAGTTCAACTTCGGTGTAAATCTGCATTGATTCACCTCTGATCTGCACTTAATGTCTGAATTATGGGTGTAATCTTCACATGTGGCCACAACACACTCATATGTATCATGAATGTATTTGTAATTATGGCCAAGGCCATGCTTTGGTCATTATTATTATTTCTTGTAATAATAGGGATTGGTTAGGGCTGACATAGTCAAACTTGTCCACGCAGACTCATTAATCCCTCCTGGGGTAGCACCCTACTCGAGTTGTGTAAAAATCTATGTTGTACTGGTTTCTGAAATGGGGGAATAGTGTTAACATTTATAGTAGCATCAGAAGATATGCTCTACAAGTAAGAATAATAACTAGCTATAGAACAAGTCGGCCTAGTTAAAGTGAAAATGACCCAGTCAAAAGGGACAAGTCACCATAGTTAAAAGTGAAATTGACCCTGTCAATTAAGTCAAGTCGGCCCAGTTAGGAAAAGTGACTTTTCCAGTATAAATACAAGTGAAGTTGGCTCATTTGTGACACACCAATTCGCTCAAGCAAGAAGAAAAGTGCGTAGATCCAAGGAGGCATAGTCAAGGGTTCAAGAGGCATCAAGAAGACAATCTTTTGGGGTTTTATCTTTTTTTCTCTACTTCATTCTCAGAAGGGCTCAGCTACTTAGAGGTTATTCTGTATCTTTCTTGTATCATTATTCTTTAACTAGTGTTGGGCACTAGAGTTGGCATTATATCTTGTTGAAGAATCTTATCTAGAGAAGTTGTTGGGTTTTTCCCGTGAGAGGGTTTTCCTAAGGATAAATATTGTCTCTACCGTGAATGTGTTTCTTTCAGCGATCCTTTTATGTATGTAGTTTATGTTTATATGATAGCCGAGTTTTGAAAAGTTTAAAAACATCTATCTGTTAAGACAAATCAACAAACAACAGATTGGGGATTTCAATAATTTGTTAGAAAGTGACAACAAGGAAGGTCTTCCTGCAAGCATGTGTCCTTGCATGCAAAAGACTTAAATCAGGAAGCCAATTGTATTTAATTTACTTTTCTTAAGTTTACTTTGGAAAATAAATTAAAGGGACCTAATTATTAATTGACTTTATGAAACACTTTTTATAAAGTGAAAGCGAGATTAGGGTGTTCGCTTAGCATAGAGTTATAAAAGAAAGATCAATTGGTGGAGAGGACACACTTGTATTCCGACATAGACAGGATACAGACAGAGAGAGAAAGTCAAACGGAGGCTTTTGCAGAGAAGACGAAGGAGCTAACCAACAGGGTTATTGAGCTTCCAGGCGGGACGAGGGCCGTACAGATCGCACAGGGAGCAGCTGCAAAGGAGGCCATACATACCGTACGGAATTTCGTACAGATGTCGTACAAACCGTATGGATTCTGTACAACAACCATACAACTGTACAGATTGGTACAACCACATGTGGGAGGCCGTACAGTCACGCAGAGGGTGTGTTGGGTTTGTTGGGGTTGTCTAGTGATTCTGCTAGGTGCTATGTCGCTAGGTTTGGGTGATTAGCAGTTGATTGTGAAAGTTTCATATTTTCTCAATAATAAAATCGATATCTGACGGCTGTACCGGTTTTCCCATCTTGGGTTTTTTCGGGGGTTTCCATACCCAAAATATTAGTGTCTATATTGTGATGTGATGTGAAATATTTCTCAGTACTTTATATTTCGTTGCATACTTGTAAAATATATTCATGTGTGGTTATCAGTAGAAATTTTGAATATACTGTTTAGCCCTAGTTTGAATGTTAAAGGAAAAATTACATAATCTCTCTCTCTCTCTCTCTCTATATATATATATGCAAGAAAGACATCAGAAGTTTAGAATCTATATTAACATTAGTCAATTAGATTTAGAACCAGAAGCTTTGTTACCACATATATAGTAGTCGGGCTACCATATTCTATTTTTTCAGATTCCAGTACACTTTTTTAGCCAGTTCCCTTTCATATGAGATGCTGAGATGAATATCTATGATGGATCACTATTTGATAATGGACTATATTACTTTCCCATGCCACGACTGAGTCTCAGGACACTCAGATCTGAGGACTCATGTAGCCATTTAGTCATTTGCAGAGCAGTTAGTATTGCCCAGAGTTGCAGCAGCAGTTTCTCAGTGGACAGATGTTGGTTCAGATTGGTTATTTACATGTATATGATTCAACAGATGTTATCTTGTGTTATGGTTATTATTGCTTTTATACTCATTCTTGTGACATGTCTTAGCATCTAGTGTCATGATCTGACGATCATATAAATATGTGGACCTGGTTGTATTGATATTATGTATGTATGTCCCTACTTAGACCTAGAAGTTCTTGACCCATACTCATTGGTTTTACCCTTTTTAGTGAGAATAGAAGTGATCATTCCCACCATACTTTGGCTTGCTAGTGTTGGTTTCATTGTTCACTATCTCCACCCATCCATTACCTTCTAGTTTTGTTTAACCCGACCTACTACTTGACTCATGACATGGAGGACCTTTCCCCACTATAGCCTCTTTGTTGGATAAGCTTCCCTGTTTATTTGTGTCTTGGCTCTGCGTTGCCTAGGTTGTGTTGGCTAAACCTGCAACAAATAGTGCTGCCTTCAATACAATGTGTATGGAAATGAAATGAATATCTTTTGAAAAGGCCCATTCATGAAAAGAAGTGTTTTTGAACATACATGAATGCAAGTCAAGCCTAATGAAATTGGCTGTGAAATGTAAAACCCATGTAACAAGTGTTTTTAAACACGCATAGAGCATGAAGCCTTAATAAATAAAAATCCGTGTAACAAATGCATGGATCAAGGCTATGGAAAATCGAAGGCCAAAAAAGCAATGGTTCTTAAAAGTTATCTCTAAAGATTGCTGGCCTCACTTGTATTTGATTTGGATTGTGAGCATTTGTTAAGGTGAATAAGCACCTCTGAACGTAACTTACCCATTTGTGAGACACTGCCATCCCCTGTGTTATTGCTTGTCCAACATATGCTAGAGTGAGTATCCCCTTTCCATATCCAAAGTGTCACAGTGTCAAGGTAGTAGTCACTCGTTAGCCTGGCCTTTTTGATTTTTAGCTTTCATCCTTCACTAGCAAAATGATTACAACTATGAAGTGAGTATGGTCTTGAAAGTCTGGTCTGAGTTATAATTAATTAACAAAACTCTATATATTTGGTTAGTAGATCGCCAGTGAAATGATTACTTCTTGTTATAATTGTTACTTGAATGATTTGTAGAGAATGTTTTAACCTCTAAACACTTACAACAAATTGATGTTAGCCTAGGTCATATTATTGATTATTTGATCGTTTACAGATTATTATTATTTTATCTGTTTGTACATATTGGATATTGTACATGATCATGCAGAGATCTATAGGGTGTATGAGTATACACCTTAAATGGATTTGGGCTCCCCGAGTCCAATGAGACAGTTTATTTTCAGTTCCGGGCAGTTACAATGATGATTTGTCTCAGTATACCATTATGGTGCAGTTTTTCCATGATAAATGGCCTGTCAGAGCAGATGGATGTTTTGATTGATTTACCTAGGGCGTTGTATGAGGAGGGGGTGGCCTAGCCACTTGTTTTTACCATTATACCTCCCTCCTAGAGAGCTTGGTGGGCTTAGTTGGACAACGCAGGTACTCCAGGAGGCAGTTTTGGTAGGTTCACGGCTCTCAAGGCAGATTAAAAATGATAAAAATGGCTATTGAAGAATTTGATTTGGGCTATTGAGGCAAGGGAATGGCATGGGATGAGTTTTGATAACGAGTGTGATGTCTTCCACACCTTCTCCAGTAGTTTCAACATTTAGATGGACCCACACCCATCTCTCCGACATATTTTATGATTTTTCTGGAGCTTTTGGAGGCTCATGATTTCCTTAGAGGCACTATTTTGCATTTGAAATTATATTTTATTCATATTGTGCCATGGGGACACACTAGGGGTGTTAGTTAATACCCCCTGGACCCACCATGAGCTTTATTCATTTTTATTGAGTGGGATACCCTCTCCTAGGGCGATTTGGTCCATTGATATATTATATTATTGTATTGATCCGTGTACATTACGTTGAGCTCATCTCAACCGTTGCTTAGAACATTTTGATCTTTTAATCTTAGCCATCTATTTGAAAGGTGGTTAGGATTTTGGTATCTCTCATTCCTATTTAAAGGAGAGAGCTTCTCATTGTAAAGGGGTCTTTGGCTCTTGAATCTTGATAATAGAAAAACTATTTTGTGGAAATTCTTGGGTCTCCTTTGCATCTGGTGTTCTTCGATGGTGATTGGAAAGTCTATTGCTTCCTAGCATTTGGGTATTTGTGGTGAGATCTATATTTTTGTGGAATCTTTGTTTTGTCTACAGGAGGGCGACTTCACTTGGGCGTTTTTGCAGGGCTTCCTCAACTCGCTTGTTTGGCATCGCTTGTATCAGGGGTTTATCATTAGTATCATTGTGATCTATGGTTTCATCTTGTTATTTTTCTGTAGCATTTGTCCATTTCTCTTGATGCATCAAATCTGATATGATTGACGTTTGTTGTGCAGGAGGGAGGGCGCATTGGCTTCCTTGGGCGAGACGATTGGCATAGAGGCTTCATCCAAATCTTCTCAAATTGATCGGGACAACATAGATCATCATCATCAAGGCATCTACAAGGTTATCCAGGTAAGATCCACAAGTTAGTTCTTCTTTTCTTGATCTCAATCCATTGGCACCTTTATTTTTACTGTCAAAACCCTAAATATAAAAAACAAAATTTTCTATAGATCAAACCGCATGATCTTTTGGCAAACCATTTTTGGGTTTTGTAGATCGAGTCAAACCCTAAGTGGGTCCTCCTAGATGTTTTGCTTAGGTGACTCCATTGGGCCCAAATCCCAAGGCACTGATATCTCAACCCTTGCGTAACCTCTCACTTGGCCAATTTCTCTTGCGTTTTGATCTTATCCCCAAGGCTTGGGTACTTTGATACTGTCATACCTTTCATCAAGTCTATCCTTTGGTACTAAATAGCTCCAATCCTGTTCTTAACCTCTCTGCATTGGTCATGTTTCCCAAGGCAGTGGATATTGTCATCTTTTGTTGGTACCTTGATTCTGGATCTAGTAGTAGAACTCATAAGTCACTTGTATTTCGACCTTGAATCAATTTCATACCTTTTGATCCAACCCATAACTCACCTTGTGATTTCATCCATAGATCTAGGGTTTAATTCACCTTACACCTTACGTACTTCAAGTTCCATTGATTTGATCTGGTGTCTTGGTCTGATCTCTCTTGTCGGGAGTAGATTTGGGTCTCCCCCATTGTTGTCTTGGGATAAGACAACATGAAGCGAAGATTGCCTCGATTGGCGTGACAACCACCCATTTGGGAGTCGAGGCTATCTTGGTTCCACCTCTTTGGTTGCCTGTACCTCTACCATCCATCTTGGATCCACCTCATAGGGGCAACTACAAGTCTGGTGACAACATTTTGGCGCCGTTGCCGAGGAATGTAGATGCCTATCCTAATTCAACATTTATTCTTAAGCTCTACTCCTGTTATCGTTGCCAACATGTTGGTGCTGTTGTCGAGGAAGGTAGAGGCTTACTTATGGTGTCTGCGAGTAGTACTTCACTCTCATCTTCCGAATCATAGGTTAAGCAAATGATTTCCCTTTCGCCTAATTCTACATTCACTTGTCTCTCTCTCGCATCATACTTCCCCAACGACATATCTTTCGATGAGTTCATGTATTATCTCACCTGGCGACTCCACAACGCGACTCCATTGGCGAACCCATATAGAGACTCCACTGGGGAATCTTAAAATTACAAATAGAAATGAACTCAGACGTTCTCCTTAACTTTTCACAAGCTGTAAATGAATTGTCTGAACGTGCAAATAAGCTTAAAAAGAACAAACGTAATTCACAATTTCAGTATGAGGATGCATGTAAATATAATGATAGGTATGAGCCTAAATGTCAAGATTTCTGCAATACTTGTAATCCTCCTCATCAGTGTAATACAAGTTTTGTCGTGACTACCTCTGATAAACTTGTAAGTCGACATGAACCTAGAGGCCAGTCCTAGTCAAAGCCTTATAGCCAAGTAACTAGAGCTATTAAAAAACAAGACAAACAGTCTCCTTTTGACTTTTCTGAAATACCGGGGGCACCTCATCCTATGCTAAACGATTACACTAGGAGGTTGCCCCAGTTTAATGGAAATAATGATATATCTATTGAAAGTCGTTTGGATACTCTCTGGGATTACATGGAAATTAGAGGTGTGGGCAATGAAGATGTTTATATGGGAGCCTTAGGAGAATTCTTGCGAGGGGATGTTCAACTATGGTTTGATCATTTAGCACCAAAATCCATCACTGGGTATGACTTGTTCACAGATTTGTTAATAGATAAGTGGGGTAGGAATACTGATAATTCTTTACAGTGTAAATCTAGCAATGATTGTGCAGTTGATAATCAGTATATTGACAATTTGCTTTCTCAATTGGATCATTCCTCTCCTGAAATGTTCCAAATTATGAGTGTGCCTTCAATCCATAAGAATGTTACAAAGTACTTTGAGAATAATGTTTCAAAACCTCATGCTGAAACTAAGAGGGATATCAATCAAATCATACAAGATACTCTGTTATTACTATTTGAAGCGGTCACAGAGCAAGTCTTGGATTTAATCCGTGGAAGGGAACCTAACAATCACCATCAAGAAACATCTATAGTTGAGCCTTCCATTGGTGAGTCCATTATAGAGCCTTCAAAAGAGCAACTCCATAGTCATTGCCTAATAGACGATAATTTGAGCCAGTATTCAAGCTATCCGTATCTGGATTCAGACTTTGATTATGTCTCTGCAGAAGAAGAAAAGGTTGAAATTAATCAATTTTTTTGGTCAGGAGCAATCATGTAGTCGTATCATAGATTTAAAAATCGGTGAAATTGGTTTCGGAATCGGCCAATTCACCGAGTTGAAGGCAAACCGAACTGAATCGGTCTGGAAATTAGTTTGGTCGACCGGTTTAGTACCAAACCGATCGATTTATGTAAAAAACCGGTCCGATCGGTCGATTTATGAAAACCGGTCCGATCGACCGATTTATGTAAAAAATTGGTCGATTTTTTACTAAAATTTTTTACTTAGATTTTTGTTACTCTCAGACATGGGGGTCTGTAGACTTGAAAAACCACAGAAATTTCATTGTTTGCCTTGTTTTTTCCTAACCTAACCTAACCCTAGGGCCTAAATATACTTAATGAACCCCCCCTCACACTCTATTTCCCTATGCCTATTCTCATTGTGGAGCAACGCTGCAGCAATAGCAATTTGCAAATAGTGTGATTGTGTCAGTGAGGGGCAGCCATGGGGACAGTGGACTATATAGTATGTAGTTGATGATGTATGACAATTGACTATGTAGTATTTAGTTAACTATCTAGCATGTTTTTTGGACTCTACATGCCATATAGCCTATAGGTAACCTATAGGCCTCATAGATTATTTATTTTGTTCCAGTCCCAATCTTCTAGTCCTAGTCTCCTACATATGTATTGCACAATACATTTTGTGCAATTTTAAAATATTCACTCTTATATGGTATATAGTATATACATGAGCAAAATTTATATATTTTATCTCTAATGCTTTGGAATCATGGATTAAAATCTTGAAAATGTTGTTTTTCTTTAAAATTTTAATATTTGATGTATTTTTTAGTAAACCGAGTCATTAAATTCAAATTGGCCGATTTATGACCGATTCATTATCGATTCCGATTTCGATTCCGAGTTGACCCTCGACCGATTCTGAGTCCGATTTCGATTTTTAAAACTATGAGTCATATTGTGGTTGAAGACCAAGTTTGTGAGGATGATAAGGAAGTTAGAAATGAACATATGGATATTTTTCGTTATCAAATGAATGATGATGATCATTTATCCTCAATTGAATGTAATGAACAATCTAAAGAAGAATAACCACATGATGATGATATACTAGTGAGCAAACTTGACCTAGAGCGTTCTGTTATCCCTAAAGTTGAACCTAGACTACGGGATTCAAGCTTAAGGAAATCTTTGTTCAAAAATGCATAAATCAAATAAAATCAAAATGAAAACACAGGCTGGTATTCAAACTAGGGTTAAAGGAACTTACAGTACTAAAAGGCACTAGGCTAGTATTACTTGTTTGTACAGCTTACACAGTTCTGGTATGAAATCAAAGCATCACACAATTTACAATAAATAGAGCTGGTATATGTCACAGAATGGTAAATACAAGTATTTATAAGAAGATCAAAGCATTGAAGTAAAGGCTGGTATGAATCAGAGCTGCAGGAAAATCAAACAGATGCTGTATAACATGAAATCAATCACAAAGTTCAATACCCAGGTACTATGATCCTAAATCATGAAGTGAAACTGTCAATGTTTGTAAAAATAAAAGATAACTGTCATCTCACGATAAGAATTATTGTAATGGAATATGAATGGCCATGTACATAACAGAATTATCAGAGAGACAATTTATATAACACAAAGGCAAATCATCATCAAGTTTATTCAAAACTAGAACCTGTCATTGAAGCTGCAAAAAGTTCATGCTACACAGAGTGCTTACAAATCATCAAGCATGACTCCCAAAACTGCCAACCTACAGTCCCCTGCGTTCTCCTGAAAGGAAGAACTCACCCCCTTCTCTGCTCAGTCGAGACCTTAGCTGGGACCTCCCTCCTTACATCCAAAAAATTCAATTTATAACAATTTACAAGATAAGAGCTGATATCAGCCTCTTAGGAATCGAATTCTGTTCCTAGATTTGCAATATATCTGGAATGGATATATTGGAATCATCTATTCTGGTTTAAGCATAATTCAAGGCATAAATATTTTTGAATCTAGAAGATTTCCAGCCCCTTAAAATGTCAACCGACTGCTGATTTTGGGCCTTCGAATGCTCTAACATTTGGAATAGATTCTTCAAATGTTGATCCCCTACCTCGGATACTCTGCCACCAAAACATTTGTTTTTTATTTATTTATGCATCCGATCTGGAAACAAATTCAGTTGCCGATGTTTTTACTGAGATGTTGGAAATCGATTAAATATTGCTACAAGAATCTAGATGTCGATCTTTTGCCCAAATCGCTACAAATCTGGAAGGACTCTGTTAACTGCCAGTTGATTCCTCATTCGTTGGTGCTCAATGCCTAAGAATATGGATTTGTTATTGATCTGTCAATCGCCACCTATTCACTTGTAATTCTTATTTACAGCGTTTTTTATCCACTGACATCCAACACTTTATACTTATCCACCTATAGGATCCTGTAAGCACATGTATTTGGTACTGAACATCGGACTGCGAGCACTTTCATTTCTCTGTGCATGAGAGTTTGAACATAACAAAATAGAATTTCATACCCTTCATATTATCAAGAGCTACTTCCATTAAACAACACGTGGTGCGTGATATTTCCTTGTATCCTTATTTGATTTGAAGTTTAGTTTGATGAATAAGCTTGACAAACCCTTTCTTTTTGTTCTAAACAACACATAAGTCTCCTCCACGCAATTGTTCCAATCTGAACCTGCTAAAAGCTGCTTTCGAATTCCACTGTCAGAATGAATGAATATTTGCAAAAGCTCCTCCATTGATGATCTGAAACCACGAACTGCATTTATTGCTCCAGCAAACCAATACATAAGTTTGTGGTCTCTTATTGAAACCTTTCTTTGCAACCATATAACTCCTTGAAATATTCCTACAAAGGCCGACAAGAATGATGTAGGGCGCACAACCCCATTAATAGCATTCCAGCATATCTGAATGGGAAATTCCATAAAAATTCTGCGTGAATCCCATAAATTGGTTAATAACTTCTGTTGTTTTCTTTGCGAATTCCATTACCTTCACTTTAATATTTCTCAATAGCCTGAATGAAATGATTCTCCTTATGAAAGCCGACTTCTCTGAGTCCTTAGATGTCTCCAACAGCTTTAGTTCACCTTACTGAAATGATTGTCTGAATTCATGAACCTTCTTATTCTTTAGCAAAGCATCCCAGACAGCTTTTACTGATGGTGGCCTTCGTGCAGTGTCATCTGATCCATGGCGATTAGTATCACCAATCACTCCTGCATGTCGAGTAGGAAGATTCATTCGTTTCAATGAGCCGTTATTTAACGCATGATAGGTACCGGTATGCGAGGAAAAAGTGTATCAAAATAGTACTGGTCCTAGAAGTAAATCACGAACGTAAACTCCCGTTGTGGTCATCCTTCCATTTGATCCTGGAGAAAATTCCTCATCATCTTTAACATAAGGCTCAAACCAACCCCATAATGTCTTCGGATCTGCAACATAACGCAAGTATAGGAAACCAATACATCTTATGTATGGAGAATCCTCATGTTTGAGAAGCCCATGCATTTGCTTCACTGTCAATCTTCATAGTAAAATACTTGTAAAGAAGACAAAATGCTGTAGATGGACCCCTACAATTCCCTGTCATCCATGGTTCTTCGTGATCAACTTGATTATAGATCTCATCAATAACTTCACGGTAGGTCTTCAGCCTGTATAGTTCCTTGAAGTAATCTGAAGACATGATGTTTATGCAGAGAACCTTTTCGACCAAAGAATCAATAGGCTTCCCATGTGTTTGTACTTCCATAGTCTCCACTAATAAACTTCCCTCTGTGGTAAGTTTTTACTTCATACTAGCATCTAGCCCTTGAGCCTCCTCAATCATTCAAATCACCAAAGCCTTCATGCTATATTGTCCTGAACAGGAATTTTATACTGCAGCTGTGTGCTCAAGAAAAATCAGTGCTGTAACTATGTGCTATGAGGCTACTCGTCACCAATGGAGATATACAATAGACCAACAGGCCATTTGGACATTCTTGCCATTAGAAATCAATATGCTGCCAGTTTGGAAAAACGCTGCCAGCTGTAAGAATTCACCCTGTAACACATACTCTTTTGCACATACACAGGCTCATATTTAATGAATGGAAACTTTGATGATTTTAGGTCATAAAGGGACCCTAATGGTGACCAATCAAATATAAAATATGAAACAAAGTAAAATTAAAAAACCATAAAAAGCAATCAAAATAAATTTTTTTAAAAATAAGCAGGAGGAACAACCCTAGAGATAACACGTTCTTTGTCACATCTTTCGAGCTGGAATCTATGTCCAAATAGTCATCAAGAGCCTCCAAGGAATGATTCTTGTAATGTTGTTGCTATTCCCCATCAGATTTTTGGTCAAGGTGATTTGGTTGAGGAGATTAATCATAGTGAGTCTAGTTCTTGGGAGGTTAGTGTTAATCTTTCCAATTTCTTTAACAAATGTCCAATATCGCATACAAGATTGGTGTTAGCACCTTTAGGTGATGCAAATCAAGTTTTAATTTTTCAATCCACCCTCCCATCCCAGCTTTTGAAGTCTTTTTGTATGGTGTCATGCGAAATTTTTGGTACAGAGTCTCGAAAGTGCCAAGTGGTCAATGGTGAAACATTTAATCTCCTTTCATCCTTGGTGCATAATGCTTTCAATTTTGCTAATTTCTTTGATTGGGTGATTGACAAGCTCTATAAAGACCAATTCCATATTTTCTCATTTTTTAAACAACAAATGGGGTTAATCTCAATTTCTGGTTTATTGATATCTAATTTGTCCCTATTTTGTTTCACCATTGATCATAATGTGAGTACGATTGAGTGTGCTAACCAGAAAGATGAGGGAAACAATGATGGCCTAGGAGGGATGAATCATGTATCGTATTCTTTTCTTTCATCAAATTTAAACTTGCATAAATTTTATGATCCTATCGATCTATGGATGGAAGAAGTTTGCAACAATCAATCTCATCCCTGACATGATTTCATTTCTCTTTATCCTTCTTTGATTTTCAAACAACAAGTTATAATGGCTTCAATTTTCATTCACATTACTTACAAGCCATCTTTGACTTGTTGTATCATTAACTGTAAAGAAAGCTCAATAGATTCGTTTAGCAAGTGGTTGCATTGGATTTATGATTTTACTTAACACTTGTCTAAATTGGTTAGAGTAGGTAGGACCTGAATAAGCCTACTTTGGGCAGTAGTTTAGCTTTTTAGTCTAGAAACGCTTGTCTTTTCCTGAAGCTTGCTTTGTGAAGCTCGTAGTGTGGTCATGGGTATTTGTTTTCTTTCCTGCACAATAAAATCAAACTCCTTTTGAGTTGGTTATAGATTAGATTTACTTTCTGCTTTTCAGTTTCATGCATTTCAATTTTTGTACTTTATTTTATCTACGCATTATTTTGACGACCGGTCTATGAGTTTGGTATAGCTTTGGACATTTTGTAGGTAGTTGGTGACATTTTGGTAGTTGTTGCAAAGCTGTAGTGATGGATCGAGGATGCGAGTAGCAGAGTGCGAGGACCAGAGATTCTGAGGTTCTCAAGCGCTCTATTCAGCAGAGCACTTGTCCCAGCTAGAGCCAGATGTTATCACATATATAGTAGCCGGGATACCATATTCTATTTTTCAGATTCCAGTACACTTTTTCAGCCAATTCCCTTTCATATGAGATGCTGAGATGAACATCTATAATGGATCACTATTTGATGATGGACTATAGTACTTTCCCATGCTATTACTGAGCCTCAGGACACTCAAATTTGAGAACTCATGTAGCCATTTAGTCATTTGCAGAGCAGTTAGTATAGCCCAGATTTGCAGCAACAGTGTCTTAGTGGACAAATGTTGGTTTAGATTGGTTATTTACATGTATATGATTCAAAAGATGTTATCTTGTGTTATGGTTATTATTGCTTTTATACTTATTCTCGTGACATGTGTTAGCATCTAGTGTCATGATCTGGCGATCATATAAATATCTGGATCTGGTTGTATTGATATTATGTATGTATGTCCCTACTTAGACCTGGAAGTTCTTGACCCATACTCATTGGTTTTACCCTCCTTAGGGAGAATAGAGGTGATCATTCCCACCATACTTTGGCTTGCTAGTGTTGGTTTCATTGTTCACTATCTCCACCCATCCATTACCTTCTAGTTATGTTTCTAACCCGACCTACTACTTGATTTATGGCATGGAGGACCTTTCCCCACTATAAACTCTTTGTGGGATGAGCTTCCCAGTTTATTTGTGTCTCGGCTCTGAGTTGCCTAGGTTGTGTTGGCGAAACCTGAAACAAATAGCGCTGCCATCAATGCAATGTGTATGGAAATGAAATGAATATCTTGTGAAAAGGCCCATTCATGAAAAAAAGTGCTTTTGAACATACATGAATGCAAGTAACCCTAATGAAATTGGCTGTGAAATGTAAAACCCATATAACAAGTGTTCTTAAACATGCATGGAGCATGAAGCCTTAATAAATAAAAATCCGTGTAACAAATGCATGGATCAAGGCTATGGAAAATCGAAGGCCAAAAAAAAATAGTTCTTAAAAGTTATATCTAAAGATTGCTGGCCTCACTTGTATTTGATTTGAATTGTGAGCATTTGTCAAGGTGAATAAGCACCTCTGATCGTAACTTACCCATTTGTGAGACACTGCCATCCCCTGTGTTATTGCTTGTCCAACATATGCTAGAGTGAGTATCCCCTTTCCATATCCAAAGTGTCCCAGTGTCAAGGTAGTAGTCACCCGTTAGCTTGGCCTTTTGATTTTTAGCGTTCATCCTTCACTAGCAAATTGATTACAACTATGAAGTGAGTATGGTTTTGAAAGTTTGGTTTGAGTTATAATTAATTAACAAAACTCTATATATTTGGTTGGTAGATCGCCAGTGAAATGATTACTACTTGTTATAATTGTTACTTGAATGATTTGTAGAAAATGTCTTAACCTCTAAACACTTACAACAAATTGATGTTAGCTTGGGTCATATTATTGATTATTTGATCGTTTACAGATTATTATTATTTTATCTGTCTGGACATATTGGATATTGTACATGATCATGCAGAGATCTGTAGGGTGTATGAGACTATGAGTATACACCTTAGATGGATTTGGGCTCTTTGAGTTCAATGAGACAGTTTATTTTTAGTTTCGGGCAGTTACAGTGATGATTTGTCTCAGTATACCATTTTGGTGCAGTTTTGCCATGATAAATGGCCTGTCAGGAATGTTTTGATTGATTCACCTAGGGTGCTGTATGAGGAGGGGGTGGTCCAGCCACTTGCTTTTACCATTATACCCCCCTCCCAGAGAGCATGGTGGGCTCAATTGGACAACGCAAGCACTCCAAGAGGCAGTTTTGGCATGTTCACAGTTCCCGAGGCAAATTAAAAATGATAAAAATGGCTACTGAAGAATTCGATTTGGGTTACTAAGGCAAGGAAATGGCATGGGGTGAGTTTTGATGATGAGTGTGATGTCTTCCACCCCTTCTCCAGCAGTTTCAACATTTAGATGGACCCACACCCATCTCTCCGGCATATTTGATGATTTTTTGGAGCTTTTGGAAGCTCACGATTTCCTCAGAGGCACTATTTTAGATTTAAAATTATATTTTATTCATATTGTGCCATGGGGACACACTAGGGGTGTTAGTTAATACCCCCTGGACCCACCATGAGCTTTATTCATTGTTATTGAGTGGGATCCCCTCTCCCAGGGCAATTTGGTCCATTGATATATTATATTATTGTATTGATCCATGTACTTTATGTTGAGCTCATCTCAACCGTTGATTAGAACATTTTGATTTTTTAATCTTAGCCATCCATTTGAAAGGTGGTAAGGATTTTGGTATCTTTGATTCCTATTTAAATGAGAGAGCTTCTCATTGTAGAAGAGTCTTTGGCTTTTGAATTTTGATAATAGAAAAACTATTTTGTGGAAATTCTTGGGTCTCCTTTGCATTTGGTGTTCTTCGATGGTGTTTGGAAAGTCTATTGCTTCCTAGCATTTGGGTATTTGTGGTGAGATCTATATTTTCGTGGAATCTTTGTTTTGTCTACAGGAGGGCGACTTCACTTGGGCGTTTTTGCAAGGCTTCCTGAACTTGCTTGTTTGGCATCGCTTGTATCAAGGGGTTATCATTAGTATCATTGTGATCTATGGTTTCATCTTGTTATTTTTCTGTAGCATTTGTCCATTTCTCTTGATGCATGAAATCTGATATGTTTGACGTTTGTTGTGCAGGAGTGAGGGCGCATTGGCTTCCTTGTGCGAAACGATTGGCATAAAGGCTTCATCCAAATCTTCTCAAATTGATCGGGACGACATAGATCATCATTATCAAGGCATCTACAAGGTTATCCAGGTAAGCTCCACAGGTTAGTTCTTCTTTTCTTGATCTCAATCCATTGCCACCTTTATTTTACTGTCAAAACCAATGTTGGACAAGTTTCTGGAATATGGGTATGTTGGGTACGCGGACACGAGTATCCGATACGGCTAGAAGCTTCGTCCAAATTTGCAGGAAACGTAGGGTTGGGAGCAACAATAATATATATTATTTTTTAAAATATATTTAAAAAAAATAAAGTTAAAAAAACATAATTGATTAATTTCAGAGCTTAAACTATTTTATCCTCTTAATCCTCTAGTAGTGTCATGAAATTCATTCTTTTTAAATTTGCTCACTCCTCTAGGTCCACATTATACAAATCTCATTGTACGAGTTTGTAAAGGTAGGTTGCATATATGTGTACGAAGCACCAATAGCTTCATAAATCATAAGATTCAATGCTTTTATAATTCCTTGTTCCAACTCCATCTATATTATTGTTCCTAAAAGTGCTTAGTCTTTGGGTGCCTCTACATTTTTTTATGGTAACTACTACTTACTTCTAATGTGAATGAACTTAACTGTTTTAAGTTCAACTAACAAACTTTCAAATTTTTTGGTATCTTGAGTTTGATATGGTTTATGATCCTAAATTGCTATATCAGTTAGTATGAATAACGTAAGCTAGCTATAATCATTTGAGATATGAAATAAAGTTGGTCAATATCTTAGTATTGTAAAAGATCCATTTGTATTCATTGAAGTACACTTGCAGCATATATTTTGAGTGTGAATGGATCTAAACATTTAAGAGGCGTGGGCCTCTTTATTTATATAACCTTGAAAATAGAAAAATGGAATTATTGATAGATTCAATTGAAATTTTTATTATTGGTAATTTATTGACACAATAAACTTCAATCATTCAACTGATTCTCAACACTTTTCTTATGATTTTGGCCTCCACATGGTTGGGATCTTCTACAAGCTCCCAATAAAAAGGGAGAAACAAAAACAAGTTCCCAAAAAGCTCCCGAAAAGCTCCCAAGTTCCCAAAGAAGCTCCCATAAAAAAGGGGACATGTCGTACCAGCTCCCAAGCTCCCAGGAGGGGGGAAACGCTGGGTACGGGTTTTGCCAAAATCTCGGGAGCGGTACCCGTGCAACTATGGTCAAAACCCTAAATATAAAAAATCAATTTTTTTTATAGATCAAACCGCTTGATCTTTTGGCAAACCATTTCTGGGTTTTGTAGATCGGGTCAAACCCTATGTGAGTCCTCCTAGACGTTTTGCTTAGGTGACTCCATTGGGCCCAAATCCCAAGGCATTGATCTCTCAACCCTAGCGCAACCCCTCACTTGGCCAATTTCTCTTGCGTTTTGATCTTATCCCTGAGGCTTGGGTCCTTTGATACTATCATACCTTTCGTCAAGTCTATCCTTTGGTACTAGATAGCCCCAATCCCGTTCTTAACCTCCCTGCATTGGTCATGTTTCCCAAGGCAGTGGATATTGTCATCTTTTGCTGGTAGTAGAACTCATAAGTCACTTGTATTTTGACCTGGTTGTAGAACTTTGGATCTAGTAGTAGAACTCATAAGTCACTTGTATTTCGACCTTGAATCAATTTCATACCTTTTGATCCAACCCATAACTCACCTTGTGACTTCATCCATAGATCTAGGGTTTAATTCACCTTACACCTTACATACTTCAAGTTCCATTGATTTGATCCGATGTCTTGGTCTGATCTCTCCTGTCGGGAGTAGATCTGGGTCTCCCCCATTGTTGTCTTGGGCTAAGACAACATGAAGCGAAGATTGCCTCGATTGGAGTGACAACCATCCATTTGGGAGTCGAGGCTATCTTGGTTCCACCTCTTTGGTTGCTCGTCCCTCTACCATCCATCTTGGATCCACCTCATAGGGGCAACTACAAGTCTGGTGACAACAAGCTTAAAACTTATCATTGTAATTTGTAGATCATCAGCGCTGCTGCTATCAACTCTCATCATTCATACTATGCAATCTCAAAACTAAAGCTTTACAATGGAAACGTTTAACATACATTAATTGATTATAGTTGTGTGGTCAGGATGGTTATGGGTGCACTAAATTGATTATCATATGAGATATCCCTTTAGATTTTGAGGCTTGCATTTGTGCCAATCCTATAAAAATCTTGCTTCGTCATCTGTTATACATGGAGAACCAATCTTTGACACTCTTTTTTTGGTTTGATTTTCCAAAAAGATTAGGTTTGTATGGGCTCTCTTAGACTACCATAACTCAATTACAGCAGGATAAATGTTTAATCCCTTTTACAACAATCATCTACAACACCTATAAACATTCAAATGAAATTCTATCATTAGAACAATTTATGAAAGCCAAACCAGCGCATTCATTTGAACAAACATTATAAGAAACTGGAATTTAAGGTTGGAAGGAATCAAGTCTTCAAAGTCAAAAAGCACTACATCCAAGACCAAGTGGCAAGGAGTGAATGACTAAGAGATCTGTCCATGTGATCTTACCTGTCTCAATATGCAACTTCAAATTGTGAAATATCCTGAATTCTCCCATTATGTGATTCTTGACATTGGTAACATTAAAGGACTATTTTTATGCTAGTTTTTGTACAATTTTTTGTCTGCCTATTTCCAGGGTTGTTTGGAGTTATGATAAGGGCCATTTCTATGCTGTCTTTTGCACAATTTTTTCTTTGTGTATTTACATGGTCATTTTCTAGATACATTGTATGATTCTTACTCTCATTTTGTAGAAGATGATCTGCACAGAATTTCTTATTATGAAAAGATAGTTCTATGAATTAATTTCTTGATCTTTTCGTTTCCTCTTTGCTTGTTTCTATTTTCAGTTGTCTGAATGCATATTTTGCATTTATGCCAAATTAAAACTTGAAGCTTATATTTGCACAGAAAATGCTGAGTTGCTCTGGTGGACTTCTATAATTTTTCTTTAGGGGGAGTGAGTATTTCAACTTTCATGGAGTCTTGCACAATGGTTTTGATGTTGTGGGCTTTTGTAAGAACTAGGGTTCCAGTCAATGAGGATACTTAGCTCATTAGGATTTCTATTTTTGGTAAGATTGTACAATTGGAGAAGGAGGAGCATATATCTTGTGCCACTTTTTCTATTTAATTATGATAGTTTGGTCTTCGTGACTCTGATGCACAAGTGCTGCTGTTTTTTAGACTATTTTCCATGGTTTCATCCACATTCTGTTGATATATTTCCATAACTTAATTCTTTTATGTAATCAAAGAAAAGGTAATCATTGTAAACTTGATGGAGTTTTCACTCGCGTTCTTTCATTTCTTGTCTCCGTGTTAATTTCCTCTGGTACTAGCCACTTAGCTCTCTATGATTTTTCTCTCAGATCTGTTATTTTTACTTATATCTGATTACCTTAGATTTAGGAGCTGCTACAGGACTCCCACTTTGTATTACACTGGTTGTACTCTTTTGGTCCCACAGACCTACTTTTGTGGTCATTTGTAGGACATTAATAAAATTATCCTATCTTATCTTATGTTGACCTTCTTAAGATATATACTCTCCATTACTGTACACATCCCTTTATGTGGTTACATAATATGCTGAGTGATATGGAACATTGGGAATTTAATGCATAGCTTCTGATTGGTATTCATCTGCCAACTGCTACACTGACCCCACCTTGTTTGTATCTCTACTAACATTTAATAAAGTTCAAATTCTGGGCTATCTGTTTTGTCTCGACTCTCTATATGCCAGCCATTTCTTGTTCTCATCAATGTCTTAAACCTTGTCCGACTCAGACTCAGCCTCGGTCAAGTTGATCCTCGAGAGTACCAAGTCGGCCTTCAAACTTGGATCGGGGACTGGTTTGGTACTGAACCAATTGGTTCAACATACAAAATGACTGCTTTGGTACCAAACCGGTCCAACTTGGCTGAGTTCGTATCGACTTGGCTGAGTCAATACTGATTTGATCCCTAGAAGCCATAGTGCCCTTTTGGAGGAAAAAATCAATTTTATTTTAAATTTTTACCTAAACCTTAGGTTAGTTTCCAGCAGTGGTGATGAGTTTGATGATTGCTCATGTTGATCAGTGATATGTAATAGGCCAGTAGCTTGTAGCATATATTTTGGACTTTAAAGGTTATTTAAAGACAAGTTGATTGTATTTTTTTTCAGATTTGTGTTGCACTCGGTGCCATTTTATATACATGAGCAGACTTTGCATATTTTGTCTCTGATGGTTTGGAATCTTTAAAATATTTTTTTCATTAAAGTTTTGATACTTTATGTATTTTTAATTAAACCGAGTCATAAAAATTAAAATTGGTATGAGTCAGAGCGGCAGAGCCTATTCCAAGTTGACCCTCAACTGATTTTGAGTACGAGTCCAAATCCAAGTTTTAAAACATTAACTTCTCATGCGAATAGCTTTAAATATTTTTTGACATGTTCTAGATTACATACTAAGCTGGTATAAACTGTTGCCTATTATTTCCTTGCTCCCTATTTTGTTCATTTAACAGCTTAGTTTTTCTAAGGAATGCAGGTGAAGAACCTCCAGAGACTTTGTTTATGAAGGAGCTGAAGCGTCGGGGAATGACTCCTGCATCATTATTGGAAGACAATGACAAAAATCCATATGGGAAAGGTAGTACAGAGACAAAGACAAGGGAAGAAGGCAATGAAGATTTCACAAACAGAAATGGCAGACGGATTTTCACAGGGATTGATGATCGGAATCAAGTTGACCAGAGGGCACGTTCGATGGCTTTGAACAGTGAAGGTCTTGAAGTAAGGTTTATAGTGCCCTTTTTCTTTAGCCAAACTTCATTAGAAACAATATTGTATAAAATATACGGAGAAGCTTATTTTATTTCCGGAATTTGAAACTTGTTTCTTTAACATTTCAACTGCCATGATCCGTTTATGATATATTGACTCTAATTTTCTTTCATCTTTTTTTGTTTACTGACTCTAATTTTCTTTCATCTTTTTTTGTTTGCTCAATTTTTCCAAAGATAAACTTCCATCATTTAATGGGTTATGTATTTTCAATGAAATTATTTGCGAAAAATCTTTGATGGAATATGCAGGTCTTAGTTCCCCTCGTGGAATATTTAGAGTCATCTACATATTAATCAGTTGCATCCCACTGTGCAAATATTTTAATCTGATGCAAATCTTCAACATAATTCTGGAAGGTTCTGTTCTTTTTATTGACACCAAATCTATTAATTTCAAGAAATACTTTCATTTGTACAATTTGATTGATGCCATTGCCATTGCAAAACTATTTTCCTCAAGAGTTCTCCAAAACTACAGTTACCTACTACAGATTATTGCTAGTGTTGCTGCCTAATTCGCACCTCGGGTCACGTGGCAGAAATTTTCAAGCCACTGGGTGCGACCTTGGGGGCAAGCAAGAGTCAAGTGCTGTTACTTGATCTTGACTCCTCTGTCTAGGCTCTCTCCTAGCGGAGCCAAGGGGGGTGGTCCCTAGTAAAATAAACTAAAGTGTTTAATCTATAAAAATATAACAACTAGTCTAGGAGATGATAACAATAAATACCGAAACTGAGATGAACTGCAAATAATTTAAATAACTAGCATTTAAAATATCATTCCAAACAACACATTGATTAACTTAAGCATCAAACATAAATGGAAATGCCAGATAGACCAGTGCCAATGAAGTGCTTGTGAGGGGGTTGCTAGTGAAGTCTCGAGAAGTATTGCAGTTGTCTCGGTTGGTCAGTTTTAAAATTATTAAATGAGTAGTTAGGGAGTGGGTAAATTCTTGGTAAATTTGATTAAGAATGTGGTAATGATCTTATTATTATGAGGGAAATGGTATTCCAGATATACCCAGGGGGTACAAGGAATATATCCGGATTTACCAAGGAGTGGCTCTCACAGTGACGTGTGGGCTATATGGAGTTGTGGGGTTGTGTTCAACACTACACCAAACGAGGGTGTAGCCTAACGGTGCCCCTCGGTCACTTTCTAGCAGGGTAATTTTTAGGGGTGAAATTTCGTCAATTGGCTATTTTTTGGTTTAAAAAAAAATTCGTTATTTGGTCATTTTTAGTGTCTAATATTGCCTATATTTACATAAAATATGTTTTTTTATCATAATATTCGCCAAAATTTACACATTTCAGTGTTAATTTTATGTTTCATATTTAATATTCGCCTACCTATCTATAAACATGTTTTTTTTTCAATCCAAAACAATTGCCTAGAATACTATACTCAAGTATAATATTAGAATCCTTAAAAAATACCCTGCTTTCTAGTGGTTTCTGTTAAAATTTAAAGGTTAGTGAAGTTTTCATACACGTAATAAACATAAGTGCATGAACATGTAAATTCAGATTCAGAATAGTGCTGCTAATAAAATTTAAACTATAATAAAGCAAGAAAATAATTTTCATCTCTTTCAACTCAACGCTCCGCTGGTCATTGCGTTAATTTTAACGCTCTGCTGGTCACGGCGTTGAAGTTGATCATTGAGATGTTTCACTTCGAATATCATGTACATAAAAATAGATACAGTATTAACAAATCATACCATTGTTGGATCCACTTTATACTCAGATATTTCTGAGTTTGATTTTGTCACCGAAGGGACAAGTCAAACTGGGTAAACCATATACGTACCTTGAGAGAGAGGTTTAAATCAAAAGTAGAGGCTTAAGTAATTCAGCCATACCCATAACAGTCATGCTAAGGACACACAGTCACTTAGCACAAGAGACACTCAGTCATACCGAGCAAAGTCATACTCTCTGACAGTCATGTTGAGAAAACCACAATCCACACTTGAAGGATAACCTCACGGTCACTCAGGGAAAGAAACCCAACACATAGAAGTAAAGCCCATAAGAACTCATGCTGAGATAAACCGTAGATACAAATCATGAAGGTAAACCCATAAGCAGTCACACAGAGATAAAACCGTGAGGATAAGCCCATGAAGATAACGAGTAGAGAGCAGAGATCACGGTGGATAGAAATCGCTGAAGATAAACCCATGAATAAAACAAGCAGAGAGCAGAGATCACGGAGTAGAGGATAAACACGTGAATAAAACAAGCAGAGAGCAGAGATCACGGAGTAGAGGATAAACCCGTGAATAAAACAAGCAGAACGCAGAGATCACGGTGGTGAGAATAAACCCGTGAATACAAGATCGCTGAGACAGTTACCCAAGCAGAGATCATGGTGGTGAAGAGATGCGGACTAGAGGAAGAGCCGCAAACTAGGCGTGCAAAGTTCACGCAGTGGAAAGATCGCGGACTAGAGGAAGAGCCGCAGACTGGGCGTGTCGAGTTCATGCAGTGAAAAGACGGCGGACTCAAGGAAGAGCCGCGGACTGGGTACGCATTAGAAATACGTCACGGAGGCATGCAGACAGAGAGAGCCCGATGCGTGAAGATGCAAGGCAAACAATCAAACTCAAAGAAGCATCCATGTATGAATTACACAGGTAGCTGAGGTATGACGGGTGCAAACCAAGAAAAGATTAGATACGCTCATGCTTTCTTAAAACTTTAATTTATAAGGTTTAGACAAAGTTAAAAATGGTCCAAAGATTTTAATAAAAAAAACTTAAGGTAAAATCAAAGGTCAAAGGTGATAAGATAAATTAAATGGACCAAGGGTCTTTATTAATAAAACCATAAAGGTTTTATTAATAAGACCATAAAGTAAATATAAGACTTAGGATAGGATAAAGTGGTTAACAATAAAACCAAAAGTAAAATGGTCAAGAAGTTAAGGTAAAAGATCCAATGATTTAATTAATAAAATCATAAACAATAAGTGGTCCAATGGTCCTTTAGTAAAACCATAAGGTAAATACACTTAGGATAGTGTACCAAATAAATTCCATAAAGTAGGAGTCATCATAATCAAAGGTACACACAAGTAAGAGTGCTAGGACCAAGTAAGTGCACACAAGTAAGAGTGCCAAGACCAAGTAAGGTAAAGGACCAAGAGTCAACAAGGGGACCATAACCCACACAACCATAAGATTTAGGGTGAACCAAACGGGTGGACAAGCATTCATCAAAAGGACCAAATACTTTGAACTTTTCTCTCTCTCAAGGTACAATGTTTTATATATACTTTTGTCATCACTGCATAAGGGGAGGATCCAAATGGATGGTACAATCCTTTTGTCCTTAACACTGTTCCTAAGGGTTAGGTACTAGAGACATCGTCAAGGGGTGGCCAGTCCCTTGAGAAGCAACCTAGCAATAACCGATTAGGAGAGGGGACATCATTATCTTCCATTCTTAATGAATGGCTTTCAGCCTTACGCTGAGTTTCAGTGTCACACTGAATCAGGTTGATCAATCCCCGGACCCTGATTGGGTCCTCTCGCAGAATGGTTCCCAGTAATAAGCTGAGTTTTAGTCTCACATTGAAAGTTGATCAACTACCTGCAGGACCTATTGGACATCGTGTCCCTGGTTCAAGACCATAATATATCTCTGCCTCTACCTGCAGGCTCTACTTGGACATCGTGTCCCTGGTTCCAAACCAGAAGACCCTAGAGGCTTATAGGGGCTCTAGCCACATGCTAGGGGCTTTGCCATGGCATCAACCTGCTTGGTCCTAGACCAAGAACCCCAGGAGACTACGGGGTGCCCTAGGGTACCTTCTAGGGTCTTACTCTATCATAGTCAACTGACTAGGGTACCATCCTCTATGAGAATGGGTCTCGTAGCTGCACAAACTTTAACAGTTCCCGCTTCATTTGCAGAATTTCCCCACAACTTAGTAAAATCGAATGAAGTGCCGGGTTTTCATTTGTAGGGATTAATTGAAGTGTTCCACTAATTACTAGTCACTTCAATCCCTTTTTGATTGTCCCATCGATCCAGTTAAAGGCCTGCAGTGGTCACAAGAGCATACGGGGAATGAAGCCTTGTAAATTTTAAGTTTTTTAAGAACTAAATGTGAGTTTTTAAATCACAGTGCCGATACTCTCGTTACCGAGAACACGGCCGGATTGGTTAATTTTACTAAAAAAACCTGAAAGAAATTGAAAAAATTGAAAAAAGTAAAAAGAAGTAAAAAAAAAGGTGCGAATCCCAAGTTTTACAATACAGGGCCTTAGAAAAATGGCCAAAGAGAAAATCATGAGAAGATGGGTCTATGGATGGCTTGTTTATTCGAAATTTGGCCAGAGCGCCTCTCTCTTTTATCGTCTTTTGTTGCAAAACATTTAATGTTATGCTAAAAATAGTGAATCAATCAAATAAATGTATAAAATTTTAGCATAAAAAATTAGTACTTCGAAAAGATAAATTTTGCAATTTTTTAACAAGTACTTGAGCAAGTCTAGATCTATGAAATATTACTTTTAAAAATCAGATCTGAACATTCAATGCGCATATATAAATAAGATTGATAAGTTATTCTCCAATATATTAATGAGATCTGAATATGCAATAAGAACTAGTAGCTGAAAATTTAAAATTTTTATGTGATGGAAAGAAGAGACAAAGAGTGCCCCCAAAGCTTGGAAGCTTGGGCAATGGAGTTTTCCAATGGAAGGAAGAGGGATATATATCATCCAATTATGACACAAAGATGTGGGAGAATCAAACAAGATCCATCACCTCTTTGAAAGAGCTACCTGCACAACTTGAACTAAACCTTGAAAGATTTGTTAATAACCTGTATCGCTTGCACAAAAGATTAGAAAAATATGCATACAAATAAGTAAAGCATATAATTTCTTGATCTTTGCATATAAGAAGACAAAGAACTAAGCAAGCAAACAAACTTTGATTAGTTCTTTAACATATATCCTACCAAGCATAGTTATAACCATATATACGAACAATGTATGAAATTGATACAAGTATACCTCACATAAGAGAATAGATCATCCATACATTGATACCCTACACAGGTATGCGTCCAAAGCCTTCACTTTATTCCACAATGATAACAAATTACAAAATATAGGAGCAAAGGTTCAATGCCCAAATCATCCGTCCATAATGAAGAGAGAGTGCCTGCTTATATAGCAAAACTGACAAGCCAAGAGGGGCGCATCTACCCATGAAAGCATTTTTTCTTTATGTGAATTGTCAATTGGTTGGAATGAGTTGGGTGTAGGCTTGGTAAATGGCAACATCCAAAATGTGAGTGCCACATCCCCACAACTCAACCCACTCACCAAACTTACCATTGTCTCTTGGGATTTGCGCACCCACCTGATGAGGAAAGTTCCAAACTCTCAAAACTCTCTGAAATGGCAACATCTGCCTTGTCCCCCTTGCTCGGGTACTTGCCAAATTAATTTGCCAAGTCACAAATTTCATTTTTGGCAATTATCTTTTATTTTTTTAATTGCTGAATTTTTTAATATTTCATTTTTTGGGTCTTTTTGGGGTTTTCGAGTAATTATTTATTTTGGGGTTAAATAATTACTCGAAAACTTAGGAAAGTGGGTCTAGGGGTTAAGTGGGTGCTTTGAGTTAGAAAACGAGCACCCCCATGGCAAAAACAACCTCCTAGCCACACTTTTATGACTTTTTACACTTTTACAATTAACTTATTAAAAATAAGCCTGTAAAAACGGAATATATATATATTTTCTTTTTTTCTTCTGGAAATTAAAAAAAACCTATGGGGGACTTAAGACATGTTCATAATGACTCAAAATAATGATTAGCATGGTAATATACATCGACACATAGGTTTTAATAACCTCCCAAGGCTTAATTACTAAGGCAATTATTCCAGCTTTGGAGGTTTGGGTGAAAAACTCGAAAAACATTTATCGCTTAAAAAAAGAAATAATTAACAAGGAAAAAACAGCCTGGAATAATGTATTAATGACTAAGTCCTAGGAAACCAAACCTTTTACATAAAGTCATCATGCTAACTCATTTTATTACAATTCCCCATGGGGTATGAACATGTTAAAAAAAGAATAAAGGGCCTGAGAAGGTCTGCATGGACTTCTGAACTTGAAAATTGAACAATTAATTTTTCATCTTTGGTGGCTCACTTAAAAGTCCAATTGAGTGCAACTCAGGTGGTAGTGGTAACAACTAGTAATCTTAATAACTAGCCCTTCTATCCATATTCAAAATAATTTTTTCAAAAATCATAACTTTGGTAAACTTTACATAAAATAAAAAATTTATAAAACAAAAATTATACTTTTACTATCCACCATGAACCAGAATCCCAATAGGGGAGTACCATTCTAGCAAGACTACCGACTGACATAATTGACCTATGGTGTCCTATTAATAACTAATTATATCATCATCATCCAACTCAATATTTGATGAGATAGATTTCCTTATTGATTCTTTCCATTCTACATTTTTTATATATTTTTTTCGAGGAAAAATTCGCAGAGAAACCCAAAGGACGCTTTCCCACGTTTGTGGATGGCATTGCTAGTAAACCTATTGGCATAGACTAGTGTGCCTCACCCAAGGGGATTCAAACCAAGCACCTGCTGGCATTGAACATCTATGTTTTTATATTATCGGTGTTCACGTAATATTATATCCAAATCCCATCAAGCTGCAAACTAATCCCATGACAAATGTGTTTTAGACTTACATATCGATACATTTTTTGATAGATAAAGCTTTCAAGGGGAAGTTGAGAATAAAGTTGCCGTTGATTTTTCTTAGCAGTTGGATGTTTTTTAAACTTTTTAACACTTTTATATCACACAAACATAAACTGCATGCATATAAGGATCACTAAAAGAAACACATCCACAATAGAGACAATATTTACCTTGGGAAAACTCTCTCACGGGAAAAACCCAACAACTTCTCTAGATAAGATTATTCAACAAGATACAATGTCAAATCCAGTGCCCCGACACTAGTTACAGAAACAAAATAATGATACACAAGAAAGATACAGAATAACCTTTGAGTAGGTGCACCCGAAGAGAGAGAGAGAGAGATAGTAAGATAGTCCCATAGATTATGCCTCTTGTGTTCCTCACTTGTCCTTCTAGATAAGTGCACACCACTTAAGAGAGAGAGATGTGCTTGCTTGATGATAAAATGAAGTGTGGAAACACTTTATTTATATTATTCTTTTCACTAGAAGTTTCCATAGTTAGGTGAACTTGGCTTTTATTTATTCTTTAATTTATCTTTCAAGCCGACTTGTCATTTTTCCTTCTAGTGTCAATTTACCCATTTCATTGGGTTAGTTGTACTCTTCATTTCTTTCCACATTCTCTAGGACTTCTTAAGAATATATTCCAATGCTACATAAACATCAACACTCCCTCTTAGTGAGGAATGATTTCTTCTTACACAATCTTCAACATTGTTTGTCTTCTGGAAGATCTTCTTAAATGTTCTTTGGGACTGTTATTATTCTTCTTTTATTCTTTTCTTTCAGTTGACTTCTTCTTGTTGACTTTTGGAATCTTCTGTAGTCTAGAGAAGTTCTCTATGAGCTTGCTAGCTTCCGTGATGTTCTTCAAAACCTGACCACTTCCAAAGTGGCTTCTTTTGTCTTCATTGCCCCACTGTACGCCACTAGCCAAGTATATGTCTATCTGACCTCTCCAAGAGGTTTGACTGTTCCCCAACAGTCCTGACTATAACTCAAATGAGTATTTGATAGTCACTGATAGTCGACCTTGACTATTGTTTGATAGTCAAGTGAGGTCTTGACTATGTCCCTGCTCATATGGGTGCACTCCACAAAAGATACTGCAGCCCCTAGCTGTTAGACTCTTGTACCATGACTTACCAGTGTTTGATTCAGGTATTACTGCATGACTTATCTAAGCCATGTACCACTGCATGGCTTAACGAAGCCATGTAACACTTCATGGCTTATCCGAGCCATGTGCCACTGCATGGCTTATCGATGACTGAACCATGTACCATTGCATGACTTACTAGTGGGGAAAATGCCTAAGTCATGTCCCACATGACAAATTGGTGGGGGGGGGAAATGACTACACACTATTGCCTATGGAGAAACATCAACACTCCCTCTTAGCAAGGGGAGTCATTCTGTACTACACCAAGCTTGTCTTGGAAGTACTCAAACTTTACTTTAGACATAGGCTTGGTAAGTATATCGACAATCTGCTCATCCGTGGATATGTACTGGAGCTTTAATGCTCCCCTTTGCACCATGTCTCGGATATAATGGTATTTTTGTTTTCTATATGCTTCGACTTGTCATGAAATACTGGATTATCTGAAAGCTTCACACAGCTTTGGTTATCACAATAGATCCAAGTCGTCTCTAACTTGATTAAATAACCCTGTAAGTAACTTTCAGAGCTATACTGCTTCGCGGCTGGCAACACTAGCTTCTATGTACTTTGCCTCTACATTATTGAGTGCAATGGATTAACCTGCAAGTAACTTTCATAGGTATATTGCTTCACGACTGGTAGCACTAGCTTTTATGTACTTTGCCTATGCAGTACTGAGTGCAATGGATGTCTGTTTCCTGTTGGACCATGAGATCATGGCCGATCCCAAGCTGAAGCAATATCCTGATGTTCTTTTCCTATCCATTGCACTTCCTGCACAATCAGTGTTTGCATACCCTTGCAATTTCACTTCATTGTTTGAACATAAACATACCCGAGTCCATATCCAACTGTACCCTTCATGTATCTTAACACATGCTTTGCTACTATCAAATGTACATGTCTGGGCTCAACCATGTACTGACTCAAAGTGTTCACTGCAAAGCATATATCCAGTCTGGTGTTAACTGGATACATCAACGATTCGATCATTTATATGTACATCGTGGGATCCACGAGATCTAAAGAAGAGTCACTCAACAACTTCAGATTCGTCACCATTGGTGTGGCCATGGACTTACAGTCCATCATCCCAAATTTCCTTAGGATCTCTACTATGTATTTTTCTTGAATGAGGAAAATCTCATTTGATCTTTGCCACACTTCTAATCCCAAGAAGTAATGCATCATTCCTAGATCCTTCATTTCAAATTCCGCTACAGGCTCCCTCTTGCACTCATTAATGAGCTTCTTGTCCCCTATAAGAAACATGTCATCTACATACAATAGTAATATCATTGGTTGGCCATCCACAACCTTGTAGTAAAGGTCAGGATTTGCTTCATTCTTGCTAAAACCCAAGCTCATAAGAAATTCGTCTATCTTGGCATACCATGCCCTGGATACTTGCTTAAGCCCATACAAAGTCTTCTTCAATTTACACATATGTAATTCTCTGTCAACAGTCTCAAATATTGGAGGTTGCTCGATATACACTTCTTCTTCAATTATACCATTCAAGAAGGCGATCTTGACATCCATTTGGTGTAATTTCCATCCCATCACATAAGCTATGGTGATAATATCTTTAATAGAAGTGTGTCTAGCCACTGGAGCAAATATCTCGTCAAAATCTACTCCCTCTTTCTAAGAGAATCCTCTAGCTACAAATCTTACTTTGTACTTCTCTATGCTTTCGTCTGCATCATGTTTGATCTTGTGGAGTTATCTACCACTGCATCTTTTGGATCCTCATGCTCCTTTTTTGTCTTCATCCATGTGAGGCTTCTTGGATTTGCTGAAGGTTGTATCTTCATCAAAGATGACATCCCTGCCGATCTTAATCTCTTTGTCCGAGGATGTATACTCTATAAACCTTTGAAGTAAGGTCCCATCTTCAGGAATCTTGTCCTCCATTATCTGGTGAGAACACTTGATCTGAGCGTAACTATCGTACTGAATACTTCTGCCCATAAGACATGGGAAAATCTTGATCACCGATCATTTCTTTCATAACCTCCATAGTGGACCTGACATAAATGTCCACAAGGGTTAACCAATATCCAATGTAGTGTTGCAAACCTCGGCGCAGCGAAAAAATTGACAGGGTCCAGGAAACATCGTTCGGGATATCTCGGCAAAACATCGGCAAACATCAGGAAAAAATCAACAGACTTAAAAAATACAAAAATATTTTTTTTTTCAAATTTTTCAACATCTAAAGCAACAATAACATCAAATAAACACATTGCCACATGAATATGGATAGAAAACTGATATATAAGATATATAAGATGTCTAGAGATACATCACACCAATGACGTAAACATCGACATCGGCAAAAAATCGGGGAGGGTCCCGAAAACAATTTTTCGGCAACATCGGCGAAAAAATCAGCAAACCACGACAAACATTAAAAAATACAAAATATATTCTTTTTTTTTCAAAATTTTAACATATAAAGCAACAACAACATCAGATAAACCCATTGGAACATAAATATGGAGAAAGCACTGATATATATCATGTATTCATGCAAAATATTAAATGATACATGAAAGTCGATAGTGATACTGAATTTTGAAACCTCATAGTTGTCTAATCAAGGACTCAAAAGTGGATAACCAATACAAAATGACATCACATATATAAATCTATCGGAGGAAAACTAGCAGCTAGCTATCTAATATCAATGCCCTCTCTCCCTTTTACGAGAAAAGGTCATGGGTCGTTTGTCAGGCTTGCCCTTAACACTAATAGAAGAAGGTCCTGGCCCTGCTCCCTGATCCAATATCTGATAGTGAATGATGGATGGAGGGATAGATGCATCAATGGGTGTATAAGGCGGTGGCGATGCTAGCACATCACCCTCCATTGTATCTCCGTACCATTCCTCCTGCTGCTGCTCCTCCTCCTCTGGCCCTAACCATGTAGGTGACTCATCTATGACAAGAGTCTTAATCTCCACCCTCCACTTAGACAATATATCAATATTGTCCAAGGAGATGCCATCGACATCCAGTTCTTTCTCTATCTATCTCATCCACAGGTGAAGATTGTAATGGACGTACACCAAGTCATTGAGATGTGTGAACTCCAACCTGTAGGAGGGTAATAATTCTTTTTATGAGTTTGGGCTATGGAGGGTCAAAGACTCAAAAGTTAATAAATTATAATATGTTAAAGGATCATAGATTCATAAATTAAATTAAATGCAATTGCTTTATTGAAATTATTACCTCCTGCGTTTCTTTGCATGTATCTTTTAAAAAACACACCAATTTCGCTCACATCCCAAAGCGATACAAGTTTGGCTTAGGATTCTAATGGCAAATTTTTGTAAATTTGGTGTCCTTACACCATAGGTTCGCCACCAAGTAGCTACAACAAATAAGAAGGAAAGATAACTAAATTACATTTCATTGCATTGGAAAATTGAAATAAGAAATAATTAAATGATAAATCATACTTCAAAGTTCAAACTGTTCAACTTTCAAATAAAATTATAAAAGTTAAAAGTTAAAGCACTTTGGTAAATTAATAACATACCTAGCGTGAAAATGGTCTTGTAACGAATAGCATCACCAAAGCCAAATGCTCTAGTTCCATCTCGATACACTTCTATATTGCGATTGATTGCATTGCGAGTGTCATATTTAGATACCATCCTCTGAATACAAGTGAGGAGCCCTTCCAACACCTCGTCATCAAAATCAAAATGGCATTTGTAGGCAAATGCGGGGTTCAGGAAGAGTGCTGCTGCATGAATGGGTCGATGAAGCATCCCGGTCCATCGACTATCAATCAAATCCCACAACATGTGCCTGTTGTGCCCAGGGGTACCCTTGCCCACATAATAATTTCGGATGGTTTCTTTGGCCCTATCCATGGCCTCATACAAATAGCCCATTGCAGGCTTATCGCCATCAACAAGTCTCAGAACCTTTACCAAAGGTTCACTCACCGCACACACTTCCTCTACTCTTTCCTAGAAGGAGTCAGTGTACACCAACTTAGCAATGGTTCGCCCATCCTCTCTCCTACTGTATGCACAATCACGCCACTCATCACAAATAAACATTTGCTTCAAGTCAAACTAACATTGAAGCAAAGATTGAAACGTAATGAAGGTGGTGGCGAAGGTGGTGGCAAAACGCGTTATTGCAGGAAGCTTCAATTCCCTGTTTTTGGTGTGCCTCCTCATGAGGCTGAGAACAAAATCATGGTTGTATATGAATTTGGGGATGCTTCTAGCTTGATCAATCACCTCCTTGATGAAGGGAATTTTCCCCATATCCTCCAACATCAAATCAATACAATGAGCAACGCATAGAGTCCAAAACAAAGTGGAGTGCCTTTCCATAAGCATCTTACCAACAACCACATAATTAGCTTCATTATTTGTAATAATTTGCACAACATTGTGCAACTCGATATCTTGTATGAACCCCTCCATCAACTCACATAAGAGTGTTGCATCTTTTACATATGCTGATGCATCTATTTATTTAATAAACATCATACCTCTAGGACAATGTACCAAGAAGTTGATAAGGGTTCTACCCTTACCATCTGTCCAACCATTAGGCATGACTATGCAACTAGTGGTCTCCCATGACTTCTTGAACTCCTCCAATCTAGAACTGATGTTGTTCTTTTCTGCTTGAAGGATTGGCCCTCGCAACTCCTCAAAGGCGACACTTTTATACCCTAGGCCAACTACTGCAATGGCATCACACATTTGTTGCCAAAATGGATTGTTTTTGACAATGCTGAGAGGTATGTTACTCCAATAAAGACACCTCCCCATAACCCTGTTTGCTTCTACCTTTTCACTTTTCTTTATAATTGAACTGATAGAAGGTTGTGCTCCAACTCCTGTTCGTGCAACAAAATGGGATGAGGACCCCCCCTCCTGATAGGCGAATCAGTGGAGCCCCTCCCACTACTCGCACCGACATTGGTAGTGTTAGATTTTCTTAAGATTATAGCAGTATATCTTAATTGCATTTATCAATAGGATCACTAGAAGATAGACAAAGCACATAACAATAACACAAGTATTTTTCACCTGGGAAACCCAAATGGGAGAAAACCCAACAACCTTCTTCTAGAGATAATAATTCCGAGATCAGAGTACAATGAAGAAAGAAAATAAAAACATGGAAATGCTTTCCAAAGATTGAAACCCTGAAAATAGTCTTCTTTTGCAGTGTATGCAAACTTCTCTCTCTCCTAGAAAACTGCGCACTTGTCTGAGCTGTTGTGTGGAATAATGACGAGGGGCGCCTCCTATTTATACAGATTTTCCACTAATATTTTAACTAGGGCCGACTTCTCTTGGGGGTGCAACATAATTTATTTTTTATAATTTATATTTTGTCTTTTCTTTTGCTTACTTTTATCCCCAAGGTCTACATTGTTCTTCTAGGGTTTGTATAATTGATTACAATAAGTTCATCTCTCATAGGAGGTACAATACAAGAGCAATACGAATAGCTTTTGAAGTTGCACAAACTCCAACACTCCCTCTCAACAAGGAAGGTATTCTTCGGTCTTCATCAGCATCACGATCATCTGGGTTTCATCTGTACATTTATACTGTCTCTATCATCTCTAAACGTACTGAAGGTTGTGTTTATGAATTTGTTCTATCCGGATGTCTGAGAGAAAATCTTCTTCTATCTATCTGTCTCTACTGCCGATGGAATACTTCCATGCATGGCTAGAGATCCTGGATGAGCAAGTGTGTACGACCATCTACTACCTATTCGTCTCATCTACCGATGGGGTACTCCCATACCTGGCAGAGAACTTGAATAGGTAGAGGTGTCTGTGCAATCACATGTCCATCTACTACTTGTCCGACTCATCTGTCGATGGGATTTCTCCCATACCTGGCTGAGCACCTAGACGAGCCGAGGCACCTATGTGAACCCGACCATCTACTACTTGTCCGTCTCATCTGTAGATGGGATTTCTCCCATACCTGTTTGAGAACTTGGACGAGCAAAGGTACCTGGGTAAAATTATGGTGAATGTCTCTCAGTCATCTCTCCCTCTCAAGGAGGGATATGTTCTCTTCTACTCCAAGTCTTCCGCGAAAGTATTCAAGCTTCATCCCGGGAAGAGGCTTGGTGTGAACATCTGCAGTCTAGTCGTCAATCGGAATATGCTGGAGCTCGACCACACCTTTTTGCACCATATCATGTATGAAGTGATACTAAATCTCTATGTGCTTCAACTTGTCATGAAATACAGGATTCACTGGCATTTGCACACAACTCTGGTTATCACGGCGAATCACAGTTGGCTCTGGAATCTGGCCAAACAATCTTGCAATAAGTTTACGAAGCCAAGCTACTTCTCCGGCTGCTGAACTTGCAGCCATATACTCGGCCTCTGCAGTACTGAGAGATAATAAGTTCTGCTTCCTATTGTACTAGGGAATTACTGCAGAACTCAAACTAAAACAACATCCTGAAGTGGTCTTCCTATCTGTAGTGCATCCAGACCAATGTGAGTCTGTAAACCCTTTCAATCTCAAGTCAAAATCTGACTTCTATTGTGGATCATATCCCATAGTGCCACATAACTATCTGAGCACATGTTTTGCAGCAGTCCAGTGAATTTGCCTCGGTTCGCACATGAATTGACTGAGGGCATTCACAACAAAACAAATATCTGGTCTGGTGTTTGTGAGATACATCAAGGATCCAATCAATTGGCGATACATAGTGGGATAGATCAAATTTGAATTTGAAGCAGAATCTCTCAGCTTCTTCAAATTTGCATCCATTGGAGTAGCTATGGACTTGTTGTCCAACATCCTGAATCTCTTCAGCATATTTATGGTGTTTTTTTTTTGTCCTAGGAAAATATTCTTCTGCCTTTACCTTACTTCTAATCTCAAGAAGTAATGTATCAACAATGTCATTAAGAAAGACTGTCTTGACATCTATTTGATACAACTTCCATCCCATTGCTGAAGTAATAGTAATGATTGATCAGATGGAAGTATATCGAGCCACAGGAGAAAATGCCTCATCATAATCGACTCCCTCTTTCTGAGAGAACCCTCTGGCAACAAATCTGGCCTTGTATTTTTCAATGCTCCCATCTGCTCCATGCGGAGCTTCATGCTCCTTTGCATTCTGCAAAAAATTGTTGTGCCCATTTGGGTCTTTTCAGGCTTACTGCCATGTCTGTGGGAGTATCATTTGGATCAACTGGATCAATGGGCTGATTGGTTTATTCATTTCTTCAGACTCCCTCTTAATGTTTGGAGGGGAGATGATCTCATCTCTTCATCGTCATCGATCTCTATATTTGATCCTCTTCCTTTTCGGACAGCCATTTCTTCTTCGAAGGTTACATCTCGACTGACTTCGATTTGCCTCAATCCTGGGATGTATATTCTGTAAGCGTTTGAAGACTTGCAATCTCCCATGAATGTTCCCTTCTTGCCTGAAAGTTCTAACTTGGGCACATGAATGTAGACTGGAAAGTAATTATCCATCCTGGTGACGACTAGGTCCATCAAGGATCCTTTAATTGTCTTGTTCGAGTCATGACAACAATGTCGTCATGTTTCTATCATATGTAATAGATTAGAATCCTTGTCTGAGGGCAACTCCCTTTGTCTCTCAGAAGTCGGTTGAGTAAATCTTGTTGAAGCAACAGATAGACCGACATTCGTAGAAGCTTTCCGCTTCTGATCAACAAATCTCTGCATGAGATCATTCTGGGTCTAAGAGTCATGATACATGCTTCTAGAGGCTTTCTGCTTCCGTTCCATCCGTATATCAATGGGATCACTTGTCCTTGTAGATCATGGCATTCCCTATAGGTCAAATCTCGTCAGATAGTTAGCAATATTTCATAACCATAACCAATGTATTAATAATGTAGGAAACCTTTTAGTCAATGCTTAGACACAACACACGTAAGGCCATTATTCAGATGTTTATGGTCTCCATTATAGCATACCATTAAGAGTGTGTACTACTTTAGTATGTTATAAAGGAGTTGTCATCCTACATGTGTTGTGCAACATGACAGGCTATTTAACTACCTAAATTTAGAAATGTAGATCTGTAAAATATATTAAAAAACAACCAGATCTAATCTACTAGAGCATGTAAAATCAAATACTTATCTTTTGTAGTTTTGTGGGTGGGCTCCCATTGTCAGAGTCCACTGATCTTCATATGCTTGCTTGACGATCATCACAGTCTGGATTTTCATATCATTTCTTAGAAGAAGAACTCCGAACGATCACCCTTGGCTCCCTGTGAGGAGGGTCTTCTTTTACATCAACAGTTGAAGCTTCATGCTTCCTTTTGATTTAACTTCGACAGCTATTGGCATATTGACCGTATTTCTTGCATCTGTAGCACTGTATCTAAGATAACTCCTTCTTCTCTTGTTTCTTCTAATCTGGGGAAGGACTTGATCTCTTATCTTGATGCTTGTGATTGAAGGACTTCCTTCCCCTTCCCTTGCCTTTCTTGGCATGAGATATGAAAGCTTGATTCTCCTCAAGTTGAGCGCCATGAAGTCTTTGGCATGCTGTTACTCTTGTTTCTTCTTGAGTGCATTATGTAAGTTTTTACTTAGTTTCAGCCTCCGGTTTAAATGATGAAAATAACTCAGTTTAATGCCCAACCCAGAAAATTCATAAGGCTGGAAATAACATAAATTTTCAGACTTAAACAAACACTGTTGTAACTCAATTTTTCATGATAGAAAATGAAATAAATGCACTTTCAGAAAACACGATACTCATAAATGTTTGGCCAATAGCCCTGGAAGAACCCACAAGGGGAAAACTAGTCAGAGAGAGAGTTTTTATTATTTGTTCTTAGAAAAAATCAGGATAGTCATTTTCAGTCAAAATACAACTTATCTTAACCAGAAAAAATAACCCAACAGGTTGCCTCGATTTCTTTGCAAGGCTGTCTCGATTTATGTGCAACTTCCTTCTCGAAAAACATGCCAGAAATAACAACTCTATTTAGCCCTCGAAAATTGTGCCACAACTGCCTCGAAACTCGTTCTATACGGATTGTGATGAATGCAACTGTACGGCCTTGAAATTCATGCCACGAAAAATAGTTTGCTGCCTCAAGAAATGTGCCTGTACTCTCCTCGAAACTTGTACCAGAATCTACCTCGAAACTCGTGCCCAGTATCACGCTGTACGGTCTGCTCAACTCCTTGAAATCTGTGCCACTCATTAAATGCTCACGGTGGTTCCTCGATTTCTGTGCCCTCAACAAACTCTTCAGAAAATGGGTGCCTTGATTTCTGTGCCCTCAACAAACTCTTCAGAAAATGGGTGCCTCGAATTCTGTGCCTCTTGCTCTCTCGTCTTTTCACTCTCATCTCAAGAATGAATGAAAATGCCTTTTCCCTTGCTTTTTGTTTAAACCCTAGATAGGTGAGGAGCCATCTAATCCAATGGCCGAGATTAGACTAGATCAATGGATGAGAATAAATGCTCTCATTTAATTCTCATAAATATTAAATTCACTCACCCACTTAAATTTATCAAAATTTGACTTTAATCTCTAAAGTGACATTAAATGCTCATCTCAAGTCATTTAATGCAATCGTGACTTTAATTTCCCCTTTTTAAGTGACTAAGGCTAAAGCCACATAGGGAAACACTTTCCTAGGTACAAAAATCAACACTCCCTCTTATTGAGGAAGGTGTTTTGCACCACTCTCAACTTGTCTCTGAAGAAGACAAACTTGCCCCTCCCCAAAGATTTTGTCAGAATATCTGCAACCTGCTCATTAGTGGAAATGTACTGTAAAGTCACTGCTCCTCTTTGAACATAATCTCGGATGAAATGGTACCTGATCTCAATATGCTTTGATCGGCCATGAAATACTGGATTCTCAGAGAGCTGGATGCAACTCTGATTGTCACAGTAGATCACCATAGGCCTCAGTTCCTGACCAAATAAATTCACCAGCAACTTGCGAAGCCAAGCACCTCACAACTGGCCTGACTGCCTGCCATATGCTCGGCCTCTGCAGAACTCAAAGCAATAGACTTCTGCTTTCGACTGAACCACGAAACTGCTACCGAGCCCAAACTGAAACAACATTCGGAAGTGCTCTTCTGGTTTGCCACAATGCCTGCCCAATCTGAATCTGTGAAGCCAATCACCCTGATCCCATCCGACCTCCTGTAGTCCAGACCATAATCCACTGTCCCTGCTAGGTATCGCAACACATGTTTTGCGGCTACCCAGTGCACTCTCCTAGGCTCAACCATGAACTGACTGAGAGTGTTCACCGCAAAACACAAATCTGGCCGAGAGTTGACTAGATACATCAATGAACCAATGAGCTGATGGTATAATGTAGGATCCACTAATTCTCCCTCAGAAGCATGAAGCTTCTTCCAGTTGGTGACCATCGGTGTAGACATCGACTTGTTATCCTCCATCCTAAATCTCCTTAGAATATCAACAACATACTTTCCATGTCCCAGGAAAATATGTCCAGGCTCCTGCCAAACCTCCAATCCCAGAAAATAGTGTATCAACCCAATATCTGTCATCTTGTACTCTGAAGCAAGATCCTTCTTGCAAGCTGCAATGGGTCTCTCTCCTCCTGTGATAAATAAGTCATCAACATACAACAGAAGAATGAGCGAATCATCTCCAACCATGATAAAATAGAGATTCGGATCTACCTCACTTTTCTAAAACCCCATCTGTTGCAAGTTAGAATCGATCCTGGAGTACCAAGCTCTAGGAGCTTGCTTCAGCCCATATAAGACTTTCTTCAGTCTGCAACAGTCTCTCTCATGAATCTCAAAGCCCTAAGGCTGCTCAACATAAATCTTCTCCTGAATGATTCCATTGAGAAATGTGGTCTTCACATCCATCTGATGGATCTTCCAACCCATTTTCGCTACAATGGAAATCAAAGCCCCGATCGAATTATATCGAGCAATCGACACAAAGGTCTCATCATAATCCACTGCCTCAATCTGTGAAAACCCCCGTGTAACAAACTTGGCCTTGTTCTTCTCCACACTACCATCCGCAGCATGCTTTAGCTTGTAAAGCCACCTAGAAGTCACCACTGACTTCCCCTCAGGTCTCGGAACTATCTCCCATACATCGTTCTTCATGATGGAATGATACTCATCCATCATGGCATCTCGCCAAACATGATGCTGGGAGGCCTCCTCAAAAGTAGAAGGCTCTGAATCACGTAAACTAGCCACTAATGCCATGCCCAATCTGTCTGGCATCTGAATAGCCCTCACTGGCTCTTTGGTTGGCCCAAACTCCTGAGCTTCCTTGAAGGTCTCCCGAAGTCACTTAGGCTTCTTCTTCCCTGAAGGTTGCTCCCACACTGGTCTGTCCTCGTCTGATGAACTACTAGAGGTAGAAGCCACAGTAACCTGTGAACCAGTGTTGGGCCAAGAAAGAGCACAAGGAAGAACCTGAAGCGCAAGCGCAAGAGGAAAAGTGGGTGCGCGACGGGATAAAAACAGTTAAAGGATGGAAAGCAAGCGCAGAAGAGAGAAAGCTGCGACACAGATCGGTGCGACGAAGGAAAAAGCGTACCTAAAGAGGTAGGTAGAAGAGTAAAGGCTGGACAGGTGCAGGTCAAGAAGGACTGCAGGAGCTCGAGTCGGTGGAAGACTAAAGGACAATTTTGCGGTTAGTATGGTCTGTCATTAATGTAATAGAAGATATTTTGTAGCTACTTATGAATGTAATAACTGAGCTGTACTCAGTCGACCTTGCATGGTCTTGTAATTTTTATAAATAGGAGGAACCCGTTCTGTATAAGGGTTAGCTAGTTAGTTAGAAGAATAGTAAGGAGAGATCAGAGAGAAGTCTGATAAAAGAAGGTTGTTGAGCCGCGGATCTGCAGCTGTGTGTGCAAACCGTTTTGAAGAGTCATTGTGTAGCTGAGTGCGCAGATAGTAGAGTAGAAGAGTCGATCCAGGCAGTGTGCGGATCAATAAGAGTAAATAGAAGAAAAGCATAAAAATAGAGAGCATGAGAGCAAGAATAGTCTGATGAGCCAAATAGACATATCTCAAAACAGTCTGTAAGTCGCAGACTGCAAGGTGCCATATATTTCTCATGCCAGATGAAGAGCACCTTGGTGGGTTTTCTCAGATGGGTTTTCACGTTATTTCCTGTCATATAAATGTTGAATGTGAATGTTGAATGTTTGATTATCTTGCATTGTTTATAGTTATTGTTTGAATGAATGTCACAATACTGATATCCGCAGTAAATGAATGGATGGTTAAAGCATTGTCAAGCACTTGATATCATTTCATGTTAAAACACTGTTAAGGTTAAATACAGTCGCATCATTGTCATTTACTTTTAGGGAATCAGTTGCTTCACATAGTTGCACCAGTTGTTAAGCGTTAAAGTTGCTAAGGACAAAGTTGTGTCGCACGCTGGCTGTGTCAAACTGTTGTGCCACCGTCGAGTAGTAAAAGACTCCAACCCTCCATCTCTGTCGAGCTCCTTGGCCGCGCACAAAGGGACTATAATCCCTCGCCAACTGCGGAAACATGGTTCTGGCAGTTACAGATTAAGGTATCTCGGGTGAGACTGCGCCTGCCTCACAGGTATTGCCGGCTGAGCTTGCTTCGTCGGGATGATGTCTTTGGGTGTTTTGTTGGGTGTGTTGTTGAACCTGGGTCGCGTGAGTGAGGAAAAGTAGGCCAACAACCAGCAGCTGGTGTACCAACAACTGGTGAACCCTGTGATCCTGATCCTTTCTACAGTGAACCTGCAATCTGAGACCCAAAACCTATCCCCGAAGACCCTGCTTGTTGAACCATTGAACTTGGTGAACCTGTGCCCATATTGTGTGGTCCTGTAACTCTAGAAACATGTGAACCTGTCTGCTGAACTGATGGTACCTGTGAAACAACCTGAGGTGCAGGAACCTGCTGCTCTCCCTGCTCCAACTCTCTAGACTTCTTGAAGGCTCGCTTCTCCTCAAACTTCACATCCCTTCTCACAACAACTTTCCTCTGAGAAGGAAGGTAAATTTGGAAGGCCTTTGAAGTCTCATCATAGCCCACAAAGATGCCATTCTCTACGGTGGGCTCTAACTTTGTCCTCTTCTCAGAAGGGACACGAGAGTAAGTCAAACTACCAAATATGCGAAAATGGCTAACCTCAGGCTTCTTGCCTATGAAACACTCCTTAGGTGTCATGTTCCCCACGGCACGATGGGGATTCCTGTTCTGAAGATATACAGTTGTGCTGCATGCCTCAGCCCAAAGGAAGAGACTGGCCATGTAACATAGCTCTGGCTGCTCCAACAATAGACCTGTTCTTCCTTTCTGCCACTCCATTATGCTCTGGAGTGTATGGAACCGTCAACTGCCTCTTGATACCCTCTTGTTTGCAATATCCATCAAACTCCTTGGAGGTATACTCACCCCCGTTATTCGATCTGAGAACCCATATCTTCCTCCCTGTTTGGTTCTCCACAAGAGCTTTGAACTCTTGGAACCTCTGCAAGACTTCCTCAGATTTCTTGCTCTTCAGGAAGCAGATCCAGGTCTTCTTGGATTGATCATCGATGAATGTCACATAGGACTCATATCCTCTCAAGGTCCACACAAATCTGAATGTATCAAGTCAAGAATCCTTGCTGATCTGCTATCACTACTAGGAAAGAAGTCTTGGTGTACTCTCCCAAAGCACACCCCCTGCACACATCACTCTGCTCTGTGCTGAACTCAGGTAAACCTGTAATCATATGTCTCAACAACCCCAAAGCTGGATGATGCAAGTGAGCCATCCTCCTATGCCAAAGCTCACAAAGCTCACTGTCGTTGCTATGTGCCAAGGCATGCTGAGGCTGAAATAAGACCCTATACAGTTTCCTGCACCTAACTCCAATAGCAAATGAAGCAGATGGTCCTGCAGTCTTGGGAAACACATGCACATGTCCATCTAGGAAGGACACCCCATGACCCCGATCTTCGATCATGGAAACTGAAACCAAGTTCTTTTTCATCCCAGATACATACAATACATCTCTCAACACCATGGGACTCATGGACTCCCTCTGAAAGGTAATGGTCCCACGCCCAACTACTATGATTGCTGAGTCATCTCCCAACACCACCTCCACATCAGTCTCTGTCTGTGAAAGCTCGGAGAACATCTCTCGAGCACCTGTCATGTGGCTCGAAGCTCCGCTATCAATATACCAAGTGCTGGAAGTAGATGCATTGTAGGAATGGTCTGTCAACAAGGAAAACTCCCTCTCTCTATCAACATCCGCACTAGTGATAATAGATGCTCTCTCTATCAATATGCCCAATGCACAAAGAAAACTCTCTCTGAAATCTAGCTGCAAAGTCATCGACCTTCGACGAAGCAGATGTTTGCTGCTTCTTCTTCTTCTTCTTGTTAGGACACTGCCCATCATAGTGTCCCATCTTATGACAAGCAAAGCACTTTGCAGTGCTCAGATCCTTCTTCTACCCATCTTGTTGTTTGGCCCCACTCTTCTTGGGACCCTTCTTGTTCTTCTTCTTCCCCTTTGCCGTCAAAGCCACATCCTCCTCATCCTCCCTACTAGTAGAAGCACTGCCATCCACAAGATCCCTCCGAGTCTCCTCCTGGACAAAATCATCACACATCATGTCCCATGTAGGTAGGTTCTCCCTAGCCACCAAACCCTGCACAAACACAGACCAAGGCTTTGACACCTCGTTCATAGCTGTCCGCACAAGCTTTGCATTAGGAACAACCTCCCCAACTGCTGCAAGCTCATCTCTCACCTGAGAGATCCTAGTAAGGTAAGTCAACATATCCTCTCCTTTGACCATCCTGATACTCTTCAGCTTCTCCCTCAAAACCATCTTCCGATTCTCGTTTGAGCTCTGAAACAGTCCGGTCAAAGCATCCCACATTTTATGTGCTTTGTCTCTACTCAAGATGTGAGGAATGACATGGTCTTTAACTGCATCAAGATTTATTCTCTTGGCTTTAATGTCCTTCTTATTGAAGGCTGCCAATGCAGTTGGATCTGTGGTAGCATTGGGAATGATAATGGGGTGAGCAGTAGTATGATTGACTACCTCATCCCATAGCTCATTCTCCTCCAATATCAACGAAATCCGGGCCTTCCATGGGACAGAGTTCCCTGCCCCATCAATCCTATCTTCCATTCTCAGTCTGGTTGAAGTCATATTTCTCAAAGAACAAGTTTCAACAAAATGCTGCTACTGTCAAAAGAACTTTTTTGAATTCTGGAAATTACTTTTCTGTTTGCAATTTTTTTTTTCCCCCACTCAGCTCTGATACCATGTAAGTTTTTACTCAGTTTCAGCCTCCGGTTTAAATGATGAAAATAACTCAGTTTAATGCCCAACCCAGAAAATTCGTAAGGCTAGAAATAACATAAATTTTCAGACTTAAATAAACATTGCTGGAACTCAATTTTTCATGACAGAAAATGAAATAAATGCACTTTCAGAAAACACACAATACTCATAAATTTTTGGCCAATAGCCCTAAAAAAACCCACAAGGGGAAAACCAGTCAGAGGGAGAGTTTTTATTATTTCTTCTAGGAAAAAATCAGGACAGCCATTTTCAGTCAAAATACAACTTATATCAACCAGAGAAAATAACCCAGCAGGATGCCTCGATTTCTGTGCAAGGATGTCTCGATTTCTGTGCAACTTCCTTCTCGAAAAACGTGCAAGAAATAATACTTTGTTCAGCCCTCGAAAACTGTGTTAGAACTGCCTCGAAACTCGTGTTGTACGGACTGTGATAAATGCAGCTGTACGGCCTTGAAATTCGTGCCACGAAAAATAGTTTGATGCCTGGGGAAATGTGCATGTACTCTCCTCGAAACTCATGCCAAAATCTATCTCAAAACTCGTGTCCAGTATCATGCTATACAGTTTGCTTAGCTCCTTGAAATTTGTGCCACTCATTAAATGCTCACGGTGGTGCCTCGATTTCTGTGCCCTCAACAAACTCTTCAGAAAATGAAGCCTCGAATTTTGTGCCTCTCTCTTGCTCTCTCGTCTCTTCACTCTCATCTCAAGAATGAATGAAATTGCCTTTTNGAGCCATCTAATCCAATGGCTGAGATTAGACTAGATCAATGGATGAGAATAAATGCTCTCATTTAATTCTCATAAATATTAAATTCACTCACCCACTTAAATTTTTCAAAATTTGACTTTAATCTCTAAAGTCACATTAAATGCTCATCTCAAATCATTTAATGCAAGGGTCACTTTAATTTCCCCTTTTTAAGTGACTAAGGCTAAAGTCACCTAGGGGAACATTTTCCTAGGTACAAAAATCAACACATTATGCCCATAGCTTATCAAATTTGGGCAGCTTGGTCCGACTACTTATAGTTTGGATGAAAGACTCCCAAGATGGTGGGAGACCATTTAAGGTGGTCATAACGAGATCATTTTCTTCAAGATTGTCTGCATTGGACTTTAGCTTGTTTCGGAGTTGGGCGATCCTCATGAAATATAAGGTAATATTCTCGGACTTCGTCATCTTCATATTCTACAGTTTATTCCTCAATGTAAGAGTCACATTGATATTAATGAAAGTTGGGGTTTTGGAAAACTGACTCCACAGATAAATGCGCCCTAGAGAGGCGAGTTGAGTAGAGGTAGAGTCGAGCCAAAAGTGTGGAGAAAGTAGGTCAAAACTGGAAACCCTAATTTCTATTGCAGTTGCAGAATTAGGTCAAAGTTGAAAATTCTTAGAATTGAATTTCGTCTTCACCAAAAGATGCGCCCTCCTTAGAGAGAAATTCCCAAGGCCCTTTTTCTGCCAAAAGGTTGAGTGAATACCTTGAAAGATGAAACCCTAGTTTCGACAGGTTGTCGACAGAGTTCCAACAATGGCTTTTTTTAGCACTGCTCTGATACCAAGTTAGATTTGATTAAGATTATAGTAGTATATCTTAATTGCATTTATCAATAGGATCACTAGAAGATAGACAAAGCACAGAAAAATAGCACAAGTATTTTTCACCTGGGAAACCCAAATGGGACAAAACCCAGCAGCCTTCGTCTAGAGATAATAATTATGAGATCAGAGTACAATGAAGAAAGAAAAGAAAAACATGGAAATGCTTTCCAAAGATTGAAACTCTGAAAATAGTCTTCTTTTGCAATGTATGCGAACCTCTCTCTCTCCCAGAAAACTGTACATTTGTTTGAGTTGCTGTGTGGAAAAATGAGGAGGGGCGCCTCCTATTTATACAGATTTTCCACTAATATTTTAATTGTTCTCTTGGGGGTGCAACATAATTTATATTTTGTATTTTCTTTTGCTTACTTTTCTCCCCAAGGTCTACATTGTTTTTCTAGGGTTTGTATGATTGATTACAATAAGTTCATCTCCCGTAGGGGGTACAATACAAGAGCAATAAGAATAGCTTTTGAAGTTGCACAAACTCCAACAGGTAGACATTGATACGCCTGAACCTATTGTTAAGCCAAAAGCTGCAAGCTCAGCTCTGTTTGCTGCAATCTCATCCTTCTTTTTGTTCTTTTCATGGATTGAGTCTTGTGTAGATCTCATGATCTCTGGGGTCACTCTAGTACATAGGCTAACATTGTGCCCAGGGAGTTTAGCTAGATGGTACTTCAACCTGCTAATCCCTCCTGTCATGTGATGCCCACACAATTTACATTTTAAATTCTGCCTGTTTGTCCCATCCTTTGGTTCATCATACTGCCAGAAAGGGTCCAATGGATTTGGCATTTTTGCAAAGAGAATGACAGCCTCAACTTTCAATAGTCAAAATGCAAGCCTAGGGCACAAAAAACACAAAAAAATACATTAAACCCCTTTGAAAAAAATAGCAGCAGTTTGGTTTAAAACATTAGACTTCTAAATTTATATACTTAGCCATGAAAAATGAGAACAAGAGGGTGGCTAAAAACCTAAGAAAAAAAGCCTGCTGTTTTATTGAAAAAATCCCTTACATTGTGATTGTTTTTCATATTTATGGGCATGGAAATCATTCTCAAAATGACAAAAAAAAGAGCAATCTAGGTAGAGAAAAATGCAAGAAAAAACGCAAGCAAACATGCAAACAATCCATGGAAAAGATAGAAAAAACAATGGGATACAATGTACATACCTGCGAGAGGAAGATTGACTTGGTTGGTTGGAATCTTGAACCCTTGCTCCACAAAAATTCTCGATGGTGATGTAAAATGGTGTTTGGATGCCTCCACAATGGTTGTTGGTCTCCTCTTACCCTTCTCCCTCCTCCTACAAGAAAATGCAAGCAAAATGCAAAAAAAAGCCCCTTTACCTCTTTATGCTGTGGATCCCTCAAGCTGGGCGATTTTTTCTATCGTGGCGGAAAAAATCGAGAAAATCATGATTTTTTGGAAAAAATCGCGATTTTTCCTCGTCGAAAAATCAGCTTGAGGAAAAAATCGCAAAAGCGTGATTTTTTGCGAAAAATCGACGATGTTTACTACACTACATCACACATATGAAATGGATCATATCCTTGAATCTTGAGTCATAAAAAATATAACAAATGTATCTCATGATCATCATCATGACTCATGAGTCATCTACAATGAAATAAAGTAAATAAACTATCGATTCCCTCTGCCTCCTTTACGGGCAAAGGTAATCGCTGTGGAAATGGCCTTTCCTCTAGAACTAGAAGTAGGCGCCCTTGAGGCCTGTGGGCCTCGTACTGGACTTTGACCTCCTCTAGAAGAAAACCCTGCAAATTGATGTCCTCTAGAAATTGGAGAAGGTGGCCGAAACCGATGTCTTGAAGAATGAGAAGGTTGAGGAGGTAGTCTTGCTCCTCTACTAGTACTAGTGCTACCACCGGGTCTATCTCCCTCTAACTCTGACTGTGGCACACTCCTAGACTCGATGTGAAACTCCTCTAGAATTGGAACATGCCTATCCAAAGCCTCTGTATGAGTATCATCACCATGATCACTATCAGTATCATGATCATCCTCTAGCCAATCAAGGGCTACCTCCATTAAAGGCTCCTCACACACTGCCCTCCATGCAGCAGTGGTGTCAATCTCATCCGATGAAATGGCCTTTGCATCAACTTTTCTCTCATACTGCTTCACCCACAACCTGAGATTGTAGTGGACGTAGACCAAATCATTAAGGCGTTGAGTATTCGACCTGTAGGAGGATCATAAATATTAAATATTAAATTCATAATTTATAAATTATAATACATAAATTAGAAGGTAAAGTGGCATAAATCTATAAATTAGAATTTAATAATTTATATTATATAATGAATTTGAAATTCTCTAACCTGTTGCGCTTTTTGGAGCGTACTTTTTCAAATACACTCCAGTTGCGCTCGCAACCGGAAGAGCTACATGTCTAGCTGAGCACTCGAATGGAAAGTCTCTGTAGAATAGGTACACAACTACCATAGTTCTCCCACCAAGTATCTACAATGAAATTATGAATAAAATAAAGTTAATGAATATGAGAAACGACAATAAAATTTAAAACAAAGAATTAGAAAGAAAAAATGAAATATGAAAAATGAAATTTTAAACTTGAAAGTTGAAAGTAGGTGAAGCTTACTTGGCATCGGGTTGGTCCTGTCATTTATTGCTATATCAAACCCAAATAATCTTGTGGCTCTCTTATACATTTCCAACTCTTGGGAAAGCTATGTACGCTCAGCTGCACCAGGTACCATCCTCTGAACACACTCATAGAATCTAGACGTAACCTCTCCATCAAATCTAAAGTCATAGGAGTAAGAAAACGTAGGGTTGAGGTATAACCCTGCAGCATGATGGGGGGATGGAGTGTGTGGTTCCATCGCGCATCAATCACTGCCCATATCCTCTGTTGTCTCTCCTGTCCCTGATCTCCCTTGTCCTCATAATAAGCACAAATGGATTCTTTGGCACTATCCATGGCCTCATATAGGTAGCCCATTGCGGGCTTCTCTCCATCAACCAAGTGGAGAACCCTTACCAAAGGTTCGGTGATGGTGCACACCTCCTTCACCGCACCCCAAAAGCTCTCATCATATGCAACTAGCTTGAATGTGGCTTGCCCCTCTCGTTTAGTGCTAAATGATAAAGCAAGCCACTCAGGCGAAAAGAACATTGCTTGCAAGTCCCACATAGAACTCAAGAGAGACTGCTAGTGGCAAAGCATGTGATGGTAGGATGCACCAACTCTTTGTTACCTGTGAACCTTCTCATCAAGCTAAGCACCGCTGTGTGGTTGTCTATGAATTTTGCGATGCTCCGTGCTGAATCAATAGTATCCTTGATCCAATCAATCTTGCCTAAATCCTCTAACATCAAATCAAGGCAATGGGAAGCACAAGGAGTCCATAATAGTGTAGGATGTTAGCGCTATTTTTGGACTAAATAGTTGGCAAGGGATTTGAAAATTTTCTTATCATATGACCTTGATAAATGTTAATGAGGTTTTGCAGGGAATGGACGGCCTGGATACACAACGGACAAGATCAAAGGCCACAAATAATTTCTGCAAACGAAAAATTGGGAGTGGAAGAGCAGAAAAGACAAAACTCAGTGGTGAAAAATGGTAAAACCCGACTTCTGCCTTTCGCAATCCAAGATCCGAGGGCTCAGAACGTTTCCGCCAAAGATCAATGGTTCAGAAAGGGCGGAAATTAGAAAGCAGAAATACAAAAGTTTTGGTCGTGAGAAGTTGAAGTTTTGCATTCTGCTTTCCGCAAGATCGACAGTAGGGAGAGCTTCTGCCCAAGATCAACGACTCAGAAAGAAGCAGAAGGGCGGAAAGCGAAAACATAAAAATTCAGCATTGTGAAAGCAAAGATCCCGCTTTCTGTTTTTCGCAGCCCGTAGCTTGATCTCAGATCAACGACTGGAAACGTTTCTATCCAAGATCAACGGTGCGGAAAAGGGGAACATGTGCACGAGGTAAGAAGACTTCTTGATATGCGGAACTAGGTAGGCCCCGCAGCTTTAACGGCCCAGATCACCCTTGATCTCAGATCGACAGAGGAGGAAGATTTCGTTGAGCAAACATGTGTGGAAAGATAAACTACGAAGGATTGCGAAATTTGATATATCCTTCAAGTTTCAATGGTTGAGATCTAGGGATGATCAAGATCGACGGTTGAGATAGATTTCGCAGCGACAACATGCACAGAGGATAAAATTTTTTGGGGCTGCAAAATCCCGTAGGACCCGCTCATCTCAACGGTCACGATTCTAGGCGGAAAAGATCTACGGTTGAGATACATTTCGGAGCTAGAACATGCGTGGAAGATAAAATAGTTCGGGGCTACGAAATCTTGTAGGCCCCGCACCTTTGAACGATGACGATCTGTAGGAAGTGAAGATCTACAGTTGGTATTCATTTCGCAGCCGCAACATGCACGAAAGAATAAACTTTTTGTGGCTGCGAAATCAGGTAGGCCCGACAGGATTGGATGACAGAGATCTTGGCGGATTTGTGATCTATGGTCAGATTCGATTTCGCAATGGAAAGGAGCAAGAAGTTTATCAAGTTGGTAGATTGCGAAATCGGCTAAAGGTTGCATCATTGGACGGTTAAGAAGCCTCGTAGATCTAGATCTACGGCTAAGGTTTTTTTCCGTTGGTTGAAGATGCTGGGATGATGAAAATCGTTGCAGGCTGTCCGGGGATGCTCTGATCAGTCATTTTCATCCAGCAGGCCTGAGTCCAGATGTCAAAATTTCCTTTTTGATCCACCACACGCATCCCAGCGTGTTTTCCTGTTTTGGTTTTGTGATCATGGCGAATTCGCTAGATCAGAAGTTGTTAAGATTTTATGCGTGCATGATTGATTCCCGATTAGGGTAAATGAATTTGGCTATGTTTCGAGGTTGGTTGTGGGAGCCTGTTTACACCATAAATATAACCTCTATGGAGGAAGAAAGGGGGGTTGGAACCCGTAAGATTTTGGGTTTTGTATTTTGAGACCTACTATTAATGAAATTACAGAGTCGAATGCTTGCCTGTTGTTGCAAATATTCCTGTGTATTTCGTAGTTACAGTCAGTTATTTCCCTTCTTATGTGCATGTCTTTCTTGTTAAACATGCCATTATGTTTTCTTTCATATCTGGAATGAGTGTAAAGTAGTTTCAGAATTCATATTGTTATGATTTGGCTATTGTTTTAGATATTCACCAATATTTCTTACCAAATTTGATGCAAAATTTATCTTCTCGGTACTCTGTATTGATGGACTGTCATTGTTTCTTCTTTATCACCAAACCAACAACATTTTGACTATAACCGAGTGCTATCTTACCTTTGTAGAAATTCCTATTAAACAATTCTGTGATTCATAAAAATGCTTGTGACTCCAAAGCCCAATGTATGCTTGCCTTGTTTCAACGACAAACCCAATTTGAATTTTTATTTTGTTTTTATATCTGGCCCTGTTAAAAATAAGTGGGAGATCCCTCTCTAGAAAGGAGGAAGCCAACTTCCTTTCGTAAAGTGGTTCTGCTGTTATGTTGGGATTTACCTTCTACAACCTTGGGTACATTCTGAGTGCTAACAAAATGGCGCTGTTGCCGGGGACGAAAGTGCAAATCAGCCATGGGAGAAACGACAAAGATTCCAAGAAGAAAGGGTTCTGTGGGAAAACAGAGACTTCTGCATTTGAAAAAGGTTGTATATTTTCCCTGGCGACTCCACATTGATTCTGGGCAAGATTTCAGAAGGTATCCTGGCTGCCAGGAGGTCACATACACGAGGAAACATAAATTAATCCTAGAGTTTCAGATTTAACTGTTGATGGTGAACAACAGTCAAATAGCAAGAAGATTGTACATCCTTCACTTGGCGACTCCACCTTCAAAGAATTGTCTTCAGAATGTTCTATGGCAGCTCCACTGACAAAGGAGTTGCAAAGTTTGAAGACCTGATTCAGTTTCTTCATCATCAAGATGAGTTCCATAGCTGTAAGGTATGCTCCTATGAATCGTGCTCACATTCATGGTTTTCCTAATCGAATACCTAAGGTAGATTGGCAAACATATCTTCCAAGTTTCAAAGATCAAAAGGGTGATGATGCTGCCCTTAATTTGGTTAGATTTCATAAGCATATACATAAGCTGGGAGTTGAATTGCATGAAGATTCTTTAATGAAAATGTTCATGGCTAGTTTAGAAGGATATGCAAGGTCATGGTATGAGGGATTGCAGGGAGTTTATATCCCCTTAGAGACTTTCATACAATATTTCGTGAACATTTTAAAGATCAATATCCTTCTTTGCTGCTAGTTCAAGATTGTTGCATGCATGATAAATGTTTCATTGAAAATTTGAATAACATGTATGGTGGGGAGGAGTTTTTGAATGAAGAGCTTTTAGAAATTTTATATGAATACTCATTTCAAAAAGAAATACAAACTAGTTGCTTTGATATTCAAAAAAATTCCCAGCAGTTGGTAATGTCTTCCTTGATTGAAATAGACATAAGCCAAAACTTTGATTCCACCAACTATATTTCTCTCTGTGAAATTGATGATAGTTTGTAGCATTCTTGTCAATCTTTGTGGGGAATATCAAAAAGGAAGAGGGGAATATCAATCAAATCCTTCCTCATATTATTCAACTCCTGAAATTTTGCCACAAGAGGAAGATGCCCCTGCTCAATCAGAGATCACCCTTTTGCAGCAGCAATTTATTCAAAGACATAATATGTTTTATGAAGAATGCAATCATCCTGTTACAAATTCTGTTAGTGATGGTTTTGAAGAAAATCTTATCCCACATGTATATGATGAGCAAGAAGATAATCAGCTTAGTGATGAACATGAAAAGAGTCATCCTAATTTTCCTTATAAAGATTGCAATCAGCATGTTGAAAACTATGTTAATGATATTTTTAAAGAAGATTTCAACATGCCTATATATGATGAATATGAGGATGACTACTTGGATAATGCACCTAAAGAACCAGCAGTCTGCAATAATAGATTGGATCGCCTAGAAGAAGACGAGGGTCCAAAATTGGATGTCTTTTCATGTTCTTCAAATTTAGAATTTTTATATCAAGAAGAGTTCATTTCACTTGATTTTCTTGAAGTAGAGGATGATATTTCTGTTGAGGCACATAAAGAGAATCAAGTTGTTACTTCATAAATTTTGAAGGAGATTGTTGATGTTCTATTTGAAAATTGTCATGGACACATTCTTCAAGAATCTTTTGAACAACAATTTGACAGGGTGCTAGAGGAGTTGTAGTTGGAGCAGCCATGTCATGACAAGCACTTAACAAAAATTTCTGCAGGTTGTCATGATCTAGTAGCTGACTATGTAGAGATGATTTGTAGTGGGAATGGCTGGTTATGTCTTTGCAGTAAAGATCAATTTCTTTATCATAACCTTTTGCCATTAAGTTTTTCTTTTCTGTTTTTGATCAAGCATGAGGAGAAAATTTGTTTATGGGATCATTTGCTTGATTGGCTTCATTGGAAGTCAGAAGTTACTTAACTGGACATTGATGCTTAGTAAGTAGGGTAGGTAGGTGTGAATAAGCTTGGCATGGCGAACATTTCTTTTAGCAATTTTTTCAGTTTGTTTTCAATATTAGTTCAGTTTTTATTTTCAGGGCATGTCGAGAATTTCTGGAAACGATTGGGAGCAGCCCAATGGATTTGGCACCTGGTTTACGGGGTTCTTTGCTACCTCGCAGGGAGGATAGTATCCCTAGTTGTAGCCAACTTTTAGCACTATTTTTGGACTAAATAGTTGGAAAAAGATTTGGCCAGTAAATGGAGGAATAAGGTTTGAAAATTTCCTTATCATATGACCTTGATAAATAGGTTAATGAGGTTCTGTAGGGAATGGACAACCTAGATACACAACGGATAAGATCAAAGGCCACAAATCATTTCCACCAACGAAAAATCGGGAGTGGAAGAGCGGAAAAGACAAAACTCAGTGGTGAAAAATGGTAAAACTTGACTTCCGCCTTCCGTAGTCCAAGATTTGATGACTCAGAACGCTTCCGCCAAAGATCAACGGTTCGGAAAGGGCGGAAATACAAAAGTTTTGGTCGTTAAAAGTTAAAGTTTCGCATTCCGCTTTCCGCAAGATCGATAGTCAGGAAAGCTTCCGCCCAAGATCAACGACTCGAAAAGAAGCAGAAGGGCGGAAAGCGAAAACATAAAAATTCAGCATTGTGAAAGCAGAGATCCTGCTTTTCATTTTCCGCAGCCTGCAGCTTGAACGCAGATCAACGATTGGAAAAGCTTCTATCTAAGATTGACAGTGCGGAAAAGGGGAACATGTGCACGAGGTAAGAAGACTTCTCGATATGCGGAACTTGGTAGGCCTCGCAACTTTCAACGACCCAAATCACCCTTGATCTCAGATCGACGGAGGAGGAAGATTTCGTTGAGCAAACATGCGTGGAGAAATAAATTGTGAAGGATTGCGAAATTTGATATATCCTTCAAGTTTCAATGGTTGAGATTTAGGGATGATCAAGATCTACGATGAAGATAGATTTCGCAGCGGCAACATGCATAGAGGATACAAATTTTCGGCGCTGTGAAATCTCGTAGGACTCGCTCATCTCAATGGTCACGATTCTAGGCGAAAAAGATCTACGGTTAAAATGCATTTCCCAGCCAGAACACGCACAAAAGATAAAACAGTTCGGGGCTACGAAATCTTGTAGACCTTGCACCTTTGAACGGTGATGATCTGTAGGAGTTGAAGATCTACGGTGGGTATTCATTTTCGCAGCCACAACATGCACGGAAGAATAAGCTTTTCATGGCTGCAAAATTAGGTAGGCCCGACAGGATTGGATGACAGAGATCTTGGCAGATTTGTGATCTATGGTCAGAATCAATTTCACAATGGAAAGGAGCAGGAAGTTTATCAAGTTGGCGGATTGCGAAATCGGCTAAAGGCTGCATCGCTGGACGGTTAAGATGCCTCGTAGATCAAGATCTAGGGCTGAGGTTTATTTCGCTGGTTGAAGATGTTGGGATGATGAAAACCGTTGCAGGCTGTCTAGAGATGCTCTGATTAGTCATTTTCATCTAGCAAGCCTGAGTCTAGATGTCATAATTTCCTTTTTGATCCACCACGCGCATCCCAACGTGTTTTCCAGTTTTGGTTTTGTGATCATGGCGAATCCGCCAGATCATAAGTTGTTAGGATTTTATATGTGTGGGATTGATTCCCGATTAGGGTAAATGAATTTGGCTTTGTTTCGAGGTTGGTCTCGGGAGCCTGTTTACACTATAAATATAACCTCTACGGAGGAAGAAAGGGGGGTTGGAACCCGTAAGATTTTGGGTTATGTATTTTGAGACCTACCATTATTGAAATTACAGAGCCAAACTCTGGCTTGTTGCTGCAAAGATTCCTGTGTATTTCGTAGTTACAATCTGTTATTTCCCTTCTTATGTGCATGTCTTTCCTGTTAAACTTGCCATTATGTTTTCTTTCATATCTGGAATGAGTGTGTAATAGTTTCAGAATTCATATTGTTATGCTCTGGCTATTGTTTCAGATATTCACTAATATTTCTTACCAAAGTTGATGCAAAATTCATCTTCTCGGTGCTCTGTATTGATGGATTGTCATTGTTTCTTCTTTATCACCAGACCAACAACATTTTGACTGTAACTGAGTGCTATCTTGCCGTTGTAGAAATTTCCATGCAAACATTTTTGTGATTCATGAAAATACTTGTGTCTCCATAACCCAATGTATGCTTTCCTTGTTTCAACCACAAACCCAATCTGAATTTTTATTTTGTTTTTATATCTGGCCTTGTTAAAAATCAATGAGAGACCCCTCTCTAGAAAGGAGGAAGCCAACTTCCTTTCTTAAAGTGGTTTTGTTGTTACCTTGGGATTTACCTTCTACAACCTTGGGTACATTCTGAGTGCTAACATAGGATACCTGGCCATGAGCATCCTACCAATAGCCACATAGTTCGCAGCGTTGTTCGTTATCACTTGGACAACATGCAGCGACCCAATCTCTTGAATAAACTCATCGAACAAGCCACATCTTTGATATGTGCGGATGCATCCACGGATCTCATGAACATAGTCCCCCTAAGGCAATGAACCAAGAAGTTGAGAAGTGTCTTGCCCCTGATATCTGTCCAACCATCTGACATCACACTACATCTTGTAAAGTCCTATGATTTTCGAAGCTCATCCAATTTGTGAGTGCAATTGGTCTTTTATCCTGAAGGATGGGCCCTCTCAACTCCTCATAACTAGAAGGCTTAAACCCCGGTCCAACTATAGCAGTTGCCTCAAACATGGACACATAAATTGGGTTATTTGCAAAGTTAAATGGAATAACATTCCATAGAAAGCATCGACTATAAGTTTGTTTGCGTCTGTTTTTTCTTTTACTTTCACCTTGGACCATATAGAAGGTTGTCCACCAGGGTTGCATCTTGAAGATACAATGAAAGGCGATGTGGACTGTCGTGTGGAGTGGGTATCGGTATCTAGGCTTGTCTCACTAGACCCTACTCTTGCTGCAGACCCAGATCTTGAAGCAATTTGATTCCTCACAGCCTCCTTGTATTGTTTCCTTAGCCCAGTTCCCTCAATCGCTTGTGTGACCTTAGCAATGAGTTCCGGGGTTGTTTGGTTGAAAGGACCCACATCATGCCTTGCTATTTGTGCAAGGTGGTATTTCAGCTTACTTATCCCACCGGTTATTCTTTTCCCACATAGATTGCAAGTGAGAATTTCACTCCATAGAAAGTATTGACCAATAAGTTTGTTTGCACTTGCTTTTTCCTTTACTTTCACCATGGACCGATAGAAGGTTGTCCACTAGGGTTGCATCTTGAAGATACAATGAAAGGCGATGTGGACTGCTGTGTGGAGTGGGTATTTGTATCTGGGCTCTTCCCACTAGCCCCTACTCCTGCTGCAAACCCGGATCTTGAAGCAATTTGATTCCTCACAGCCTCCTTGTATTGTTTCCTTAGCCCAGTGCCCTCAATCGCTTGTGTGACCTTAGCAATGAGTTCCGGGGTTGTTTGGTTGCAAGGACCCACATCATGCCCTGCTATTTGTGCAAGGTGGTATTTCAGCCTACTTATCCCACTTGTCATTCTTTTCCCACATAGATTGCAAGTGAGAATTTGTCGATTGAGTGGGTCAACAAGTGTGCCCCACTCCCAAAACGGATCCAAAACCTTTGGCATCTTGTATATGGAGTTATTATTGACAAAATGAAGCTTGATACTTTGAACCTAAGGCAAGAAAAAAAAACGTTTTTTAGCATATTTGATTGATGAAAATGTAAAACACAAGAAGAATTCCAAGAAATATTGAGCATTCAAACACTAATTTGATGAGGGAGAATAAATAGACATTTTTATGAGGATTTATAAGGATCTAGGGAAAAAAAAATGCAAAAACGTTTTATGGCATGCAAAATACATAACATTTGCAAAAAAATTGCTTAAAACCCTATAAAAATTGATTTTGAAGATAGCGAATTAATTGGCAATGTAAGTCAACACAAATCCCTCTTGGAAAAATTAGAAATGATGGCAATTTTTTTACTTACCTTCAGCTGTGATAATTGTAGAAAACAACCCCAAATGACAAGATCCAATCTTTAGTTTGATGCTTGATGGCGAAGAAAATGTTGCCTAAATTCGTTGTTGGTCTCTTCACTTGCCCTCTTAGTCTCTTAGCTCACCTCTCAGTCACTGTTAGATTGCAATTGAGTAAAAAAAAGTGAAAAAATCCAACTTAAACCCATCTTTTTCCAGTGTTCCACCAAGTTTCCGGGACGGGGGGGCGTGGGAGCGGGGAAACGCACATTGGGGACGTGTAGAGACACCCCAAAATTTTGGGGTATTTTGGGGGACGGGGGGGCGGGGAGGCGTCAGGGTCCTTAACATAGGGGGGTCTGTCTCTAAAATTATAAAAAAAGAAAAAAAAATAATAAAAATATGAACCCCAACATATAAACATATCAATTCCTCATCCCATCACCATTTGCATACTGGCATGCTTATGTTCTCGAAGAATTTAGTGTAATTTAATGTAATCGTTATAGCCAAGCATATCATATCGATGTTTGTTTCTTTGTATTTGTTTCTATTTCGTTTTAAAATGACCATTTAGTGTAAAAGCCTAAAATTTTAGATGACCCATTTCTTTTTTAAGTAAAAAAATTTAAAAAATTGAGGGCAGTGGGGGCCTGTCGGAGCCCCCCATTTTCAGGAGGGGGCGTGTGGGAGCCCCCCAATCCGGGAAACTCCTAGACCCGCGTTTCCCCAAGTTTCGCAGAAAGGGGGGCGTTGGGAAACGTTTCCCATGGAGCCCCCTAGCCCCCGGGGCGTGGGAAGCGTAGGGGGCGAGCCCCCGACCCTGGGAGGCGCGTCCCCGTGGAACACTGTCTTTTTCCGGCCCTGTCCCGCGTGGGCGACTTTTTGCATCGACTCACGATTTCTCGGGTCGATTTTTCGGGCAAAAAATCGAGCCGATTTTTTCGGCGATTTTTTGGAGAAAAAACCGTGATTTTTCGGACATCGGCGATATCTCGGCCGATGTTGGTAACCTTGATCCAATGTACTATCCATCAATAAAATAGTTATGCTACTTATCAATAAGATAACTGTTGATGAAATTGTCATTGATGCCAACATGGACTTGCAGTTGCCCCACGGGATGTCATTGATGCCACCAAGTCCCACCTGCAGTGCCTTGATCCCTTACAGAGTGGGTTTGTGTCTTGAAGCACCTTGTAACCAGTTGACAAGGTCCCTGTACCCACAAGGCTGGATCTTGATGCCACCACCTTGCTGAAGATGTTGAAGACCCTATTGATGATGCTGAAGACCCTAGAGATGGTCCTGAAGCCTTGATAGACAGACGATGGAGAAGTCTTGGTTGACATGTTGAAGCCTTTGGAACCTTGAAGGAATGGTGAAGGTAATGTGGCTCATTTGTGTGGTGATGAGGTACTAAAACCCTTGAAGATGGTGTGTTTCTTTTATGGCTTGATAAAGGACATGATGACCATAAAGGGTTGGCTTTGGAAACACACCCCTATGATGTGGCAAAGAATTACATAAAGGAAGGGTTTGTGTGACAAAATAAAAAATGAGACAATAAAAATAAATAATCAAACCTCTATTTTGTGAAGTCGGCTCATTCAAAATAAATAAAAAATGTAAATATAAATGTCGGCTCAAAAAGAAAAAAAGAAAAACATAAATAACAAGTCAGCTCAAAAATGATTTTTTTTTTGGGCGGAAACTAGTATAAATACCCAGTCGAAGTTTCATTTTGAGGTGTAAAAAATTCGGACAGCTCTGCAATTTCGGAGGTTTGACTGAGGCAGCCGCAGTGGAGTAGTCAACTGTGAAAAACGCAGGACTGAGGCAATTTCGTGGAGCAGCAGAGATACAATTCGAAACAGCAGTCTATTTTCTTCCTTTTTTTTGCAGACCTAGTTGTCTTGCTTGGGGTCTTTACCAGCGCACGAATTTTTAAGAAAAACAGTCCTATTCTACTCAGCCTAAACAGTCCAATTGCAGAGAAAAAGAAAGCCCTAATTTTCATACATTTACAGTCCGAATTTTACAGTCAACAGCAGAACAGTCCCGAAATCTGCAGCAGACTGAGGTGGCATTCGTGGTTGTGGAAATTTCGTGGGAGCAGCAGTCTGAATTTTTTTTTTTTTTTTGGGGTTAACTGAGGAAGCTACTAAGGGAATTTGGGTATCCACATGCAGCATAATATTCAAGGGCAGCAAACAGAAGCAGTGAATGTTATGACAATGAATTTGACAATTATGCACTAGCCTCCCGAATTTTTCACAGTTGGAGAATTTTCTTTTGGTATTTTTCGTTGATCTAAAGTTTGGATACGAGACATCAGTCAAGGGTTTCCACAGTTTAATTTTTGCAGCAACATATTTCTGTTCAGGACATCCAAACTACAACATATGTTTTTGCATATCTTTAATGCATTATCTAGCAGTGATTTTGGGTTAATTATTGAGGCAACTCTTGAAGGAGCTGAAGATTACAGTGAATAGGATCAAGGAGCTAGAAGAGTGCAAGTGAAGTTTCAGTTGTTGAATAGTGCGTTGAAGTAGATAAAGACAAAGACAATGAGCTACAGGTGTCCATTGAAGACAATGGCAGCAGAATGAGAAGAGCTCTCCACAAGGCCATAAGGCAGCTGAAATAAAGTATGAAGAACACACTAATATGACAATCGAATTCTTTCTAAAGTTACAGACTGTAGGAAGATGACAGCCATGCTTTCAAGTAAGTATTGATAATCTTCTAAATTCGGGTATTGAGAAAACTTTAGGACTTAAACATATTTTCTTTCTCACTTCGGGTAAGGGCAACCATAGCTGCAGATGAACAAAAGTTCGATGTTAAACAACAGACCTGGGTCTTCTACAGCACACATATACAACCTATGTGTGTGACCTTAACATACACTGCACGATTTGATTATCAAGCATTTGCAAAATTGAAGCTTGAACATAGTGATATAAACCTTATGATGTTGATGGTATGAAGTTATGATGACAGTGTGTGATAGTTAGCTGGGAAGATCTTTACAGCAGCAGTATGATAACCCTGACAGCGAAAACTAGAGTATTTGATGAAGTGGTAGGAAGACAGTTTGACATCTACAACAGTATGACAGTAATGATTATGTTAATATACATTCGCATGCAGTGATGATATGTGTAGATGTCCAATATACAGTGTGAAGACAATGATGTTTAGACTCTTACATACACAGTGACTAAATACACAATGATGACAGTAATGTTTAGTTTCTTACATACACAGTTTACACAGTGAAGACTGTAATGATAATACACAGTGATGATGACATTAGTGTACAGCAATTACACACTGATGTTATAGTAATGATGTTATTGTTATATGTACAGTGATGACATAGTAACATACACAGTGATGTTTTATTATTTTATATACACATCAACATTCATTGATATTTGTGATGACCATATGAACCTTCAGTCGTTAGACAGATGAACACCTATGATATGATGTGCCAGTTATTAGGGATGATTGTGATGATGGTATGATACATACAGTGATGAGGTGATATGTTGCATACACTATACAGCAATGATGATATGATGATATACAGTGATGATACACAGTAAAATAAACAGCGATACAGTTAGACATGATGCATATGTGTTGATTCTAGGATCAGACTTTTTGATGACTGGCTTGAACAGCCTATGAACAGAACTTCTAACGTCTTGACTTGAGCAGATGATTGTTTGGGCATGAAATAGTTGACAGTTGTTTGGAGATTGATCTATGTATTGTAAAGACTTCTTATTGATTGGCTAAGAAGTTGTGAATAGATTTTTTGATGACTTTTATGATAGTGACAAAGATCATGACGGCCTTGGCATGATAGTGATAGCAAATTGAGGGCTTTAGATGACATGAGCAGTGTCTTGACATAAGCAGACTTTTGATTAGCAGACCTTATGATGAGCTGATATGGTTGAATGATCTTTAACATGGCAGTGATGACATATTGGAGATTGTAAATTTATGGACAGATCTATGATGTTGATCTGCCTACTAATGATCTGAATGATGCATGGATGGAAGATGCTGGACTTATGATATGATGCTGACGGTGCCTTGTTCTATGATGAAGCTTATCGATGCATGCTTAATGCTTACCTGTTGATGATGATGCTTAAGCAGCATAAAAGCAGACTAGATGTTGGGCAGATCTTTGTGATGCTACTCAGTTGAATTGGCATGATCCTTGAGCAGCAGGGCAGATGATGAGAGCAAGTGTTGATGAGCAGTTGACCAGCAACAGTAGAGATGTGCAGACGTTGATGACTTGGCAGTATTGAAGAGTAGGTGTTGATGAACAGCGAAGATTGAGAAGTGGTTGCAGCAGTATTGATGAGAGTGTTGAGCAGATGATTAGCAGTATTGACCAGCAGCAGAACAGATTGAAGAGACAGATGATGTTGATGTGAACAGTGAGCTTAAATTGGAAATGCAAGCTTGACTTGCATTTGAGGTTAGGATACTTCAAACCCTTCTTAGCAGGGACTAAGAAAACCAGGCAGGGTCCTGGATGCAGAGTAGGTGCTCTTCATATCAGTAGGTGCTGATTTTACCTAACGGTTGTAGCCGGACCAAAACTAATACAAAAGGATTACAAAATTATATGGTGTTGTGTTCTTTTGTGTTATGGTTCTTGATGATTCAAATGCTTATAATATGTGACTGATAAAGTGAAAGATGTTTATGAAATGATTATGAGATTGGTAGAATAATGGAATGATGAATTGGTAGTTAATTGTGACAAGTTAAGAAAAGTTGTAATATTGCTTTACACTGATTCACCCCCCGTCTTAGTGTCTAACAATTGGTATTAGAGCCGGCCTTCGTCACAAGCCTAGCAAGCTTGAAGGAGATCCTTAGACACAATGGAGGAAAAGAAAGAGTCATAAAGCAATGACGTGCCTGTACTTGATATTACAGATTATTTCAGTTGGAGGAGCAAAATGAAGGCTTATCTGAAGAAGTTTGGTATTTGGGAAATTGTCATCAATCCACCCGCTTCATCAAACAAGAAAGGAAAATCAGCTGTACAGAAGGAAGCAAAGAAGGACAACACTACAGCCTTGAAGTTCCTCATGGATGGACTTCCCAGCTCAGTGAAGGAAAGTGTAGGAGAGTACACTTCGACAAAAGAACTATGGTTCAAGCTGGAGAGTGAGTATCAGAAGGCAAGACCAGAACTCGAAAAGACAGATCAGAAATCAGAAGACAAGCCCCTGGAAGAGCTCAATCAAGAAGAAGACAAACACGAAGAGGACTCTAGTAAAGGTATGGACTCTTGTGATTATAATGATTGCTTGTGTGATGAAATTGAGAAGGTTCTTGTAGAAGATGATGAAGGGCTATCAAAGACTGCACATGAGATACATCTCACGTTGCTAAATATTGATCTCAGAGCCAATTGGTTCCTAAGCACAGTAAATCTGAACCAGAGTGATTTCACGAAGTTCAAAAAGAAAATCTTGGACTCCTTGAATGAATATCAGCATAAGACCATGTCAATGAAAGTGTTGCTTCTAAAGCTCAAAGACAAGGACAAAGAGTTGCGAGATCAAATGAAAGACAAGGATGTTGAAGTTGAACAATTAAAGACTGAATTGATCAATCAAAAGGAAGAATCATAAAAGCTTGCTCAAGAGCTTGAAGAAATTAGAGAGGTCAATCATGATCTGAAGACTCAGTTGGAGGAAGCCAAGAAGACAGAAGAAATCCTGAAGAGTCAGCTGGAAGAAAAGGAGGAGACAGTCCAGAAGTTGGAAATGGAGGTAGTTGGTCTCAGGAAGAAAGGTAAGAAGAACGAAGCCTTGGTCAAGTTCCAGGACAGTTCAATTGTCCTAGATAAGATCTTAGATTGCCAAAGATCTCCACTCGACAAAACTGGTCTTGGTTACAAGAAGAACAAAGAAAAATTTGAAGATGACTCTTGGTCTCCGAAGACTCCAGAAGCAGGTCCATCAACGTCCAAAGTTGCTCCCCATGCACCTGCACATGACAACAAGAATTTTGGAAGTTCAAAGATGAAACAAGGAGTTAGGTCTATTCCTCAAAGCAACTTCATAAAAGAAACAACTCCAAGACCCAGGTATGAAAGTGGCTTCAATGGTTATTGTTATTTTTGTTCTAACTTTGGTCATAAAGCTGTGGATTGTAGACTCTACGGAAGAAGAAGTGGTGGAAGCCCCAATGACTCAATCAGATGTTGGACATGTAATCAAGTCGGACATGTTGCTGCCACATGTCACACATTGAGATGCTACACTTGCAATGGGTTTGGCCACAAAGCCCAAGAATGTGCAAGTCAAAGAATTCAACCAAGAAGGAGTACTTCATATACATCAGCAAGAAGATTTGAAGATTAGAAATCAAATGCCTACAGTCAGGGACACTCTCAAGCATGGAGAAATGAAGTTGATCAAAGAAGTGTTGGAAGTTCCAACAGCTCAGTCAGATGTTGGTCATGCAACAATGTTGGTCACATTGCTGCACATTGTCGTACGATGAGGTGTTATAGCTGCAGTGGCCTTGGGCACAAAGCTCAAGATTGTTGGAGTACACGAAAACAATCCTTGAGAGGTTACCTAGACAACTCATCAAGGAAAGCCAGTACAAATGAAGGAACAAATGCTCAAAGGACAGATGCCAAGAAGCAAGTATGGATGAGGAAGCCAGAGCAGTTGCAGATAGGAGAGGTTGATCAGAGCAGGGAGGATGGCTGCCATATGGCAAGCCAAGTGTAAGGTCTCTCAAAGACCTTAACACACCTTGAGTTCATGAGGCTGGAGAATGAACTCAAAGGTGAAAGGATGGTTACTCCAGGCATACAGACAGGTCCTAGGATCGTGCATATTGACAGGGGGAGCAGTGAGCAGTGATCAGAGATTTCAGACACAGGTATGTGGACACCCTTTGCCATTGATGCCAAAGGGGGAGAGATGAAGACAAAGGGAGAGATGCAGACAAAAGGGGAGCATGCTCATAGGGGGAGCATGAGTTGTTGTCATCAATGACAAAGGGGGAGATTGTTGATGAAATTGTCATTGATGCCAACATGGACTTGCAGTTGCCCCACGGGATGTCATTGATGCCACTAGGTCCCACCTGCAGTGCCTTGATCCCTTACAGAGTGGGTTTGTGTCTTGAAGCACCTTGTACCCAGTTGACAAGGTCCCTATACCCACAAGGCTGGATCTTGATGCCACCACCTTGCTGAAGATGTTGAAGATCCTGTTGATGATGCTGAAGACCCTAGAGATGGTCCTGAAGCCTTGATAGACAGACGATGGAGAAGTCTTGGTTGACATGTTGAAGCCTTTGGAACCTTGAAGGAATGGTGAAGGTAATGTGGCTCATTTGTGTGGTGATGAGGTACTAAAACCCTTGAAGATGGTGTGTTTCTTTTATGGCTTGATAAAGGACATGATGACCATAAAGGGTTGGCTTTGGAAACACACCCCTATGATGTGGCAAAGAATTACATAAAGGAAGGGTTTGTGTGACAAAATAAAAAATGAGACAATAAAAATAAATAATCAAACCTCTATTTTGTGAAGTCGGCTCATTCAAAATAAATTAAAAATATAAATATAAATGTCGGCTCAAAAAGAAAAAAAAAACACATAAATAACAAGTCGGCTCAAAAATGATTTTTTTTTTGGGCGGAAACTAGTATAAATACCCAGTCGAAGTTTCATTTTGAGGTGTAAAAAATTTGGACAGCTTTGCAATTTCGGAGGTTTGACTGAGGCAGCCGCAGTGGAGCAGTCAACTGTGAAAAACGCAGCACTGAGGCAATTTCGTGGAGTAGCAGAGATACAATTCGGAACAGCAGTCTATTTTCTTCCTTTTTTTGCAGACCTAGTTGTCTTGCTTGGGGTCTTTACCAGCGCACGAATTTTTAAGAAAAACAGTCCTATTCTACTCAGCCTAAACAGTCCAATTGCAGAGAAGAAGAAAGCCTTAATTTTCATACATTTACAGTTCGAATTTTACAGTCAACAGCAGAACAGTCCCGAAATCTGCAGCAGACTGAGGTAGCATTTGTGGCTGTGGAAATTTCGTGGGAGCAACAGTCTGAATTTTTTTTTTTTTTGGGGTTAACTGAGGAAGCTACTAAGGGAATTCGGGTATCCACATGCAGCATAATATTCAAGGGCAGCAAACAGAAGCAGTGAATGCTATGACAATGAATTTGACAATTATGCACTAGCCTCCCGAATTTTTCACAGTTGGAGAATTTTCTTTTGGTATTTTTCGTTGATCTAAAGTTTGGATACGAGACAGCAGTCAAGGGTTTCCACAGTTTAATTTTTGCAGCAACATATTTCTGTTCAGGACATCCAAACTACAACATATGTTTTTGAATATCTTTAATGCATTATCTACTAGTGATTTTGGGTTAATTATTGAGGCAACTCTTGAAGGAGCTGAAGATTACAGTGAATAGGATCAAGGAGCTAGAAGAGTGCAAGTGAAGTTTCAGTTGTTGAATAGTGCGTTGAAGTAGATAAAGACAGAGACAATGAGCTACAGGTGTCCATTGAAGACAATGGCAGCAGAATGAGAAGAGCTCTCCACAAGGCCATAAGGCAGCTGAAATAAAGTATGAAGAACACACTAATATGACAACCGAATTCTTTCTAAAGTTACAGACTGTAGGAAGATGACAGCCATGCTTTCAAGTAAGTATTGATAATCTTCTAAATTCGGGTATTGAGAAAACTTTAGGACTTAAACATATTTTCTTTCTCACTTCGAGTAAGGGCAACCATAGCTGCAGATGAACAAAAGTTCGATGTTAAACAACAGACCTGGGTCTTCTACAACACACATATACAACCCATGTGTGTGACCTTAACATACATTGCATGATTTGATTATCAAGCATTTGCAAAATTGAAGCTTGAACATAGTGATATAAACCTTATGATGTTGATGGTATGAAGTTATGATGACAGTGTGTGATAGTTAGCCGGGAAGATCTTTACAGCAGCAGTATGATAACCCTGATAGCAAAAACTAGAGTATTTGATGAAGTGGTAGGATGATAGTTTGACATCTACAACAGTATGACAGTGATGATTATGTTAATATACATTCGCATGCAGTGATGATATGTGTAGATGTCCAATATACAGTGTGAAGACAATGATGTTTAGACTCTTACATACACAGTGACTAAATACACAATGATGACAGTAATGTTTAGTTTCTTACATACACAGTTTACACAGTGAAGACTGTAATGAAAATACACAGTGATGATGACATTAGTGTACAGCAATTACACACTGATGTTATAGTAATGATGTTATTGTTATATGTACAGTGATGACATAGTAACATACACAGTGATGTTTTATATACACATCAACATTCATTGATATTTGTGATGACCATATGAACCTTCAGTCGTTAGACAGATGAACACCTATGATATGATGTGCCAGTTATTAGGGATGATTGTGATGATGGTATGATACATACAGTGATGAGGTGATATGTTGCATACACTATACAACAATGATGATATGATGATATACAGTGATGATACACAGTAAAATAAACAGCGATACAGTTAGACATGATGCATATGTGTTGATTCTAGGATCAGACTTTTTGATGACTGGCTTGAACAGCCTATGAACAGAACTTCTAACGTCTTGACTTGAGCAGATGATTGTTTGGGCATGAAACAGTTGACAGTTGTTTGGAGATTGATCTATGTATTGTAAAGACTTCTTATTGATTGGCTAAGAAGTTGTGAATAGATTTTTTGATGAATTTTATGATAGTGACAAAGATCATGACAGCCTTGGCATGATAGTGATAGCAAATTGAGGGCTTTAGATGACATGAGCAGTGTCTTGACATAAGCAGACTTTTGATTAGTAGACCTTATGATGAGCTGATATGGTTGAATGATCTTTAACATGGCAGTGATGACATATTGGAGATTGTAAATTTATGGACAGATCTATGATGTTGATCTGCCTACTAATGATCTGAATGATGCATGGATGGAAGATGCTGCTGACGGTGCCTTGTTCTATGATGATGCTTATCGATGCATGGTTAATGCTTACCTGTTGATGATGATGCTTAAGCAGCATAAGAGTAGACTAGATGTTGGGCAGATCTTTGTGATGCTACTTAGTTGAATTGGCATGATCCTTGAGCAGCAGAGCAGATGATGAGAGCAAGTGTTGATGAGCAGTTGACCAGCAACAGCAGAGATGAGCAGACCTTGATGACTTGGCAGTATTGAAGAGTAGTTGTTGATGAACAATGAAGATTGAGAAGTGGTTGCAGCAGTATTGATGAGAGTGTTGAGCAGATGATCAGCAGTATTGACCAGCAACAGAACAGATTGAAGAGACAGATGATGTTGATGTGAACAGTGAGCTTAAATTGTAAATGCAAGTTTGACTTGCATTTGAGGTTAGGATACCTCAAACCCTTCTTAGCAGGGCCTAATAAAACTAGGCAGGGTCTTGGATGGAGAGTAGGTGCTCTTCGTATCAGTAGGTGCTGATTTTACCTAACGGTTGTAGCCGGACCAAAACTAATACAAAAAGATTACAAAATTATATGGTGTTGTGTTCTTTTGTGTTATGGTTCTTGATGATTCAAATGCTTATGATATGTGACTGATAAAGTGAAAGATGTTTATGAAATGATTATGAGATTGGTAGAATAATGGAATGATGAATTGGTAGTTAATTGTGACAAGTTAAGAAAAGTTGTAATATTGCTTTACACTGATTCAGCCCCCCTCTCAGTGTCTAACAATAACAATTTAATTTAAATAAATAACACTTGTTTCACAAAACATTAAATACTTATTTTTGCTTGTTTGGTTGATTCCCTCTTGATCCCTGCCTCCTAGTAGAAATCACCAAGGTTGTAGAACTTTGATCAAGTTTTGAATTCCTGGAACTTGCTGAAAAACTTCATCTTTGGTCCTCATGTCTTTTGGATGCACTAGATCCAAGATCACCTTGGATCTACCTTCAAAGTTTGGGAAAGATCCCTTGGCATTATCTGCAGACTTCATTATGCTTCCCTTGATCTGAAGTTATTTGCTCCATCCAATCTATCCTCAACCCTTAGATTGGTTGACATAATGCTTAGGACTTGAGAAACCCCAAAAAATTGCTGGCATTGGGTTCCTACTCTTGTGAATCTGGTTTTTCGAACCTGCTTTTTTTGGACTACTTTTTCGGACTGCCTTTACAGTTCTGTTTTTTCAGACTGCGTAATGGTCTCTTTTAGAACAACTCTGATACCATGTTGATTTTACTTAGCAGTTAGATGTTTTTACTTTTTAAAACTTTTCTATCACATAAACATAAACTGCATGCATATAAGGACAACTGAAAGGAACACATCCACAATAGACACAATGCTTACCCTGAGAAAGCCCTCTCATAGGAAAAACCTAGAAAGTTCTGGAGATAAAATTCTTCAACGAGATACAATGTCAAATCTAGTGCTCGACACTAGTTACATACACTGAATAATGATATACAAGGAAGATACAGAATGACCTCTGATTAGGTGCATCCAAAGAGAGAGAGAGAGATAGTAAGATAGCCCCAAAGATTATGCTACTTGTGTTCCTCACTTGTCTTCCTAGAGAAGTGTGCACCACTTGAGAGAGAGAGAGAGGTGCTTGCTTGACTTTTGTGTGGAAATACTTTATTTATATTCTTCTTTTCACTAGAAGTTTACATAGTTAGGTCAGCTTGACTTTTATTTATTCTTTAATTTATCTTTCAAGCCGACTTGTCATTTGAAGAGTTCTTAAGAATATATTCTGATGCTACATAAACAGTGCATTGGGTTAGTTGTGCTCTTTATTTCTTTCCACTTTCTCTGGGACTTCTTAAGAATATATTCTGATGCTACATAAACATCAACAGCTGTTACAAGGAAAAGTAGAACTGAGTGGGCTTAAGCTATTTGGGTGGTTCCCGATCTTGCAAACGAGGAAACACTTATTTTTTAGGTGGAAAATAGTTTTGATGTGCAATAAATTCGGGCTTGCATTTCTTGAACATGGAATGGAAGTGTCAGTTTCTCATGAAGATCATCTTAACAAAATTTGAATGTTCCACAAAAAGACCTGTTATGTATATGGTAGCCAAAAGTTTCACTGTGTTGGCATAAGTGCTACTTTGATGTCGTAAAGGCATTTCCGTGTAAAGAAGAATTTAACCCTTAGAGATGAAAATACATATTATTTGGTTTGTGTGAGGATCAGTATTGTGAAAGAAAGTTAAGCATGTTCATCAAAGACTCACATATAGCTTATATGGTACTGTTACAGGGCTTGATTCCTAGAGCTCGGGTTCTCTTGACGCTTGGTGGGACATTCTTCTTTGTATTCTGGCCTCTCATCCTTGCAACAGTGACATTTTTTTCAGCAGTATACATAGTATGTTTTCTATCTCTCAAGTACTTTTAGGAGATTACGGGATAGATGTCTTTTCATTCAAGTGGTTCAAATTGAATACAGTGACATTTTTTTCAGCAGTATACATAGTATTTTTTCCATCTCTAAAGTACTTTTAGGAGATTATGGGATAGGTGTCTTTTCATTCGAGTGCTCGAAATTGAATAAATTGGAACTTAGCTGTCTTTTTCATCATATTATTTTTGTAATTAGAACTTAACATGTAATTCCATGAATCTGCTATTGAAAGTTGTGCTATTTACCATGCATCTCATGACAGTAAATAAGCATAACAGAAATTAGGATGGAATACAATCTCATAAGATAAGACAATTCTATTAATGCCCAACAAATGACAAAAAGATAGGTCAATGGGACTAGGAAGTACAATCAGTGATACAATGCTGTAGGATTTCCCTAGGCTATTCTGAAACCATAAATCAAAACAATAGAGAAATACCTAAAATACATAATACATCAAAGAAATGAAAGAGAAGAAGAGTGAAGGGGATCTGCTAGATATCTGGAAGACAAAATAAGGAGGTAGGGAGTGAAAGAGGAAGAGGCATTTGCTGAATGTTTTTGAGAACCCCAACCTGGTTTCAAGCTTGTTAGCTTCTCTGCATTGTTTAATGCCCAAACCTTGTATGCACAAATTTTTAATAAAATTTGACTAGACTGAAACACATGGAATTCTTTTTCAAATTTAACAATTCAGAAATTTTATTTTTCAGATATAAATTTCAAACTCAGAAATTTAAATCAGCCAAACACACATGAAAATAACACTGATATTTTGACCAATGGTCCAGGATAATACCTCTAAGGGAAAACCTGTTTCTGAGAGAGAGAGATTTATTATTTCTTTAGGTAAAATACAAAAATTCAATCAACAATACTTATCAATTTCCGTTCTCGAAATCTGAACCTTTACTGCTGGTTTTCTCCTCGAAATTCGTGCCAACTTCAGCCTCGAAATTTGTGCCAGAATTCTGCCTATACGGACAGAATCAAATCTGCACCTTGCCTCAAAAAACATGCACAGTTTGTACTGTACGGTTTTTCTCGAATTCTGTGCAGTCCATACTGTTGTACGAATTCATTGATTTCTGTGCAGCCGTACTCCTCGATTTATGTGCAGCCGTACCTCAATTTCTGTGCCTGTCCATATTGCTGTGCAGATTCCTCGAAATCTGTGCAGTATAAAATCCTCCTTGATTTCTGTGCGGATGTATGGATTTTCTTCTCGAAATTTGTGCCCAAAATCCTCCTCGATTTCTGTGCTCAAATTTGTCTTCTCTTATTTTCTCTCTCCTGCTTATTTATGAAATCTCTTCAAAACCCTCTCTGCTCTTCTTCTTCCTCTCTCCAAAATTTCTCCTTGAAAAGTGAATAATGAATGAGTTGGCCTTGCCGTAGTCCCTTTTTGTTCATGGCAACTTCCTATTCAATCTAATGGTCAAGATTAGATTAGATGAAGGGTTCTCATTAAATGCTCAATTAATTAATTAATAAATGACATTTAGTGCACCTCATGTCATTTAATAAAGTGAGAGCAACCCCTTTTAATTAATCACTTACTCAACTTTAATTTAAATATGAACTTAGGATAAACCATGGCATTTACTTTTTTAATGAAGTCACTTTAAATACATAATGTACATCTCACTTCATTAATTACAATTGACTAGGGGTCACCATTTAAAGTGTCCTTGTCCACCCCAAGGCAATGCTAGGTGGACAAACACTTCCTAGGTAACTTTTCAACATTTGCCACATCACAATCAATGAGAAGACCCAATGCACTTTTTGATCATGTCATTTGGAGAGTTCCCAGGGCTGAGAGTTCCTGGCTGGGTGATCCTGGGGGGTGCACAGTAGCCATAAAACAACTAGACAGCCATTCAGTTCGATCATCTTCTTTGATCACAGAATATGTGGTCACTATACATATTTTCTCCGTGGAAAAAATCATAATTTTATTCCTTTCGGATTAAATTACGTTGGATAGATGCTTTAAAAGCATTCAAGTAAACACACTGCCTTGACAGGCCCCAAATAAGTGACAACATACATCATATCGAGTTTCTCCTCAAAGCCCAAAATAGATTCGGCTGTAGGATACAGCCATCTAACCACCATATAACTTCTCTGTATATATATCAGCCCTACAGGTACCAAAAGGACTCATATACCATATCAGCAAAAAGAGAAATGGACGTCTTTGAGTTTGTGCCAAAAAGTAGCTATGATAGTGTGTATACCGAGCTTAATAACTATAGAGAAGAAGCATGTTAAAATTCAGAGCTCACAACATCCTTTAATTCCAAAATAAACCAGTCCCTTGTGTAAGTGAAGAGCTTCCTTAGACAAAGCATCCACCTCCTTGTCCTGTTTTCAGAAAATGTAGTTGAAAGACAAGTTATTGAAAGCATTTGCCAGGTAAATTGTCTCATCCAATAGAGGTTGTAAACTTGTAAATAGAAGCTCATCACGTACTCCCCCTTATCCATTTGATTATCAACATCAAATCAGCAAAGACCTGTAGAAAAGATTGTCCATATTCAGTTGCCAACGTAAGAATTAGCCTTAAAGCCCACAGCTCTGCTAAAACCATAACTACTACCTATTTAACCATCAAAGCAACTTTTTACATAACTGTTGTGCAACCAAACGCAGATGCCTGTGAACCATACTTCAAAAAAAATAATAAACTTATTTGTATTCCTAACGATATATGATCCTAACAAGTTAGGATTAAGCTATATTAGTTTGACTGGGAGGATGCTCTAAAGGAACTGGCAGGGAGTAGTAAGTTTAAGCCAAAATCTCTAGCCAATGAAGTTTCAGAAGGGAGAAGATATCCATCTGACCACCCTGAGGGGTCCCATTTAAGAGCACTGTTATAGGGAAAAAAGGAGGATTCTTGAAATTATACTTGCAACACTAGATGAGTTAATAAAAGATGGGTAAAGTAGGACATAGTGGAGAGTAAACTGTAAAAATCAATTGAAGTTGATGGTGGTGTAATTAGTTGATGAAGTGAAAGTTCAATCAAAGTTGACTTTGTTAACAAGTCACCAATATAAATAGCAATAGGGAGAGGGTTAGGACTTGGAAGGAGAGGCCTGGAAAATGGCCTTGTTACCTCTCAGTTTGCACCAGGGTCAGTTCGCAGATTGAAGATGATGTTGAACCAAAGATCTATGCCTGCAAGGCTACTGCAAGAAATATCAAAGTATTCTGGTCATCATTGTATCTGTTTGTCCATGGTCATGTTGTAAAATATTGTAACTAGTGAGATAGCACTTGTCATTGTTTATAAAGGGCCAATCTATAATGTATAATAAGCCCTCCTATGGCAGTTGTACTAGACAAGTGACCCATAAGTGTCTTTTTACCAAGAAAGGTTTAAAGCCTTGTAGTCTCAATTTTTGGAAGTTTTCTCACTCGACAAAATTCTACAAAGCCGTGAGCACGTTTTAGCACACTTGCCATAGTCGTCGAGCCTCCTTAGCCTTTGGTTTATTACATTTCACTTGATTCACCATGGACATGTCTCAAGTTAGTCCTAGCTAGTCTAGAGTCTTTTAGGAGTCTCTCTTGCACTTGGTCATTATTATTAAGGTGTTTTGGTGGTTAAACATAAGTTGGATGGTTAGAGGAGCCTGTCCCTCAAACTTTGGGTTTAATAATCTTTTTCCTTTTAGAATCCATTCCCCATTTCCTCACATGAGACCCTCAACATATTTTTATGCGCTCATTTATCCCCATGCATGCCACTTGGTTTCCCTCCAAGCCTAGCGCTAGTTTTTTTGACCTTGTAAATGCCACGTGAAACCTCATAAACCCCAACACCCTCCTTGTTGAGCAAGTCGCACCCCTTTCTAGCCTCACTTCTTCAAGTGTGGGACGTAGATCATGTAGTTAATGTGCCAATACTTAATGTTAAGTATCAAAATGGCATTGCCTCTTGCATCCATGATCCATAAGATAAATAACAACATCAAGAGCTTGTGTAATGAAAGATAAAACAAGTAAACTGAAATGCTTTGCTTGTTAGAAGTTTGGGCATTATGTTGGACAATTCCCAAAACAAGAAGAAGAAACAACAAACAACAGCTTCAACAGAGATTGATGAGTATGCTGCTAGATTTGAGAGAGTTTTTTCTCTTTGTTGGTGGTTCTAGAGAGAGAGCATCATCCATCACCAACAGAGATATTGAGGACTAGACGAAGCATTCTACGATCGTTGGGCATACACTGAGTGCTTCCACTACTTCCTCCACATGGTACATTGACAATGGAGCTTCGATTCATATGACAGGTGTTCGAGACATGTTCACAGAGATGTCAAAGACAGACTTGGAGTTGGAGGTTGTATTGGGTGATGATACAGTGGTGAGAGCAGTTGGGCGTGGGATAGTCCGCTTTGACAGGAAATCCATGGAGCCCATGTTATTGAGGGATGTCTTATACGTCCCTGGGCTGAAGAAGAATCTTGTTTCAGTTTCCACTATCGTGGACAAAGGCCTTGGGTTATATGTCCTAGATGGGAAAGTGTACATTTTTCCCAAAGTAGAGGGTCCATCTGCTTCATATGCGATTAGATGTACAATCTTCTCTTCCAACCCAATCATGCATTGGCACACACACAAAGTAGCAGTGAGTTGTGTGAGTTATGGCATAGGAGGATGCCCCACCTTCATCATTCAACTTTGAGGATGCTGAGAGACATGACCACAGGTTTGTCAGATTTCAGCACAGAGCAAAGTGGTGTATGTAGAGGGTGTGCTTTGGGAAAGTACACCAAGACTACTTTTTTGAGCAGTGATAACAAGTTAGAGAGAGTGCTTGATTTGATTCATTCAAACTTGTGTGGTCCCATGTCTTCTATCTCATTGACAGGTTTTGAGTACTACATCACATTCATCGATGATTTTTCCAGGAAGACCTGGATCTACTTTCTGAGAAGCAAGAAGTCAGAGGAGGTCTTGCTTCGGTTTCAAGAGTTCAAATCTCTTGTGGAGAACCAAACAGGAAAGAAGATCAAGGTGCTTAGATAAGATAATGGGGGTAAGTATACCTCCCATGCATTCGATGAGTTTTATAAACAGGAGGCCATTAGGAGGCAGTTGACAGTTCCCTACACTCTACAACAGAATGGAGTGGTTGAAAGGAAGAATCGTGCCATAGTGGGTGCAACTAGAGTCATGCTGCATGATCAGAGTCTTCCTTTCTTTCTATGGGATGCCCTACTTATTCCCATGTCCCTTCTAAGAAGAGGACAAAGTTGGAGATTACTGGATAGAGGGGCATTTTTTGTTGGCTATGACAAGACTTCGAAGGCTTTCTGCATATACCTTCCTGTACAGAGGAAAGTTGTGGTGAGGAGGGAGGTGAGATTTGAGGAGCATGCCTCTCGAAAGTATCGAGAGCTAGAGGAGAAGTAGTAGCAGATGACTACTCCACAGGTGACGGCATCACAGAGTTTAGCAAGTCAAGGCACAAGGTCACAGGTCTCAGGGGTGACTGGGTCACAGGTTACAGGTTCATCACTTTCAGGGACAGTCTACAGGGAGTTCTGGTACTGGGGTAGGTTCAGAGGTTTCACCCTCATGTGATTCGGGCACACATGGTTTAGGTTCATCAGGCACATGATCTTAGACCACAAGTACTTCTTCAGGGAGACATTCGTCAGATGAGGAAGTAGAGGAGGGTCTGCCACAGGATGCTACTTCTAAGACGAGAAAGCAAAGTTGGATTAAGGAGCTTGTGAAGGAAGCAGAGGAGTCTATGGGGCCACCCAAGAGGGAGGTCAGAGAGAGTAGGGAACCAGAGAGATTATCCAGTTACTTAGCACAAATGACCATCTTGCGTGAGTTCGAGCCTGCTACTTATGAGGAAGCATCCGCACATCAGGAGAGATGCCATGATGGAAGATTACAATTCCATCATGAAGAATGATGTGTGGGAGGTGGTTTTGAGACCAGAGGGGAAGTCAGTTGTGACTTCCAAGTGGCTATATAAAATCAGGCATGTTGCGGATGGTAGCATCGAGAAGTACAAAGCTCGATTTGTAGTGCATGGGTTCTCAAAGGTAGAGGGAGTTGATTATGATGAGACCTTTGCGTTGGTTGCTAGATTTTCTTTGATCGGAGCAATGATCTCCATTGTTGCAGAGTTGGGTTGGAGGATTCATTAGATGGATGTGAATATCGCTTTCCTCAACAGTCTTCTACAGGAGGAGGTACATCTAGAGTAGCCGCAGGGCTTTGAGATTCATGAGAGAGAGTCTCATTTATGCAAGCTGAAAAAGGCATTGTATGGTTTGAAGCAAGGCCCTCGGGCTTGGTACTCGAGGATTGACTCTTATCTGCTTTTGATTGGGTTTCAGAAGAGTGAGGTTGATCCCAACCTATACTTCATTGTGGTTGGAGGTGATCCGCTCATTCTTCTACTATATGTTGATGATTTGTTCATTACAGGAGGAGAGCACCTGATTGAGGCATGCAAGAAAGATCTTGCTTCAGCGTTTGAGATGACAGACCTTGGGTTGATGCATTAATATTTAGGCATGGAGGTGTGGCAGGAGGATGGCTATGTTTTCCTGGGGGAAGGAAAATATGTTGCAGATATTCTGAAGAGATTTCAGATGGAGTGCCAGCCCATGTCCACACTTATGATCACCAAATGGAAGAAGCTTCATGCTTATGAGGGAGAGTTGGTGGATCCTGTTACCACCTAAGTTGTTCTTGGTTGTTTTTTCAAGCGAGCCGACGAAGTAGAACAAGTACACTTGTTTGTGATCAGAGTTCAAAAGTCCGCCAGCCTTTTTCTGGGTTTCTGTTCGAAATTTTTTGTAACACATGTTCATACCCCCTTGGGGAAATTGTAAAAAATGTCCTAGCATTTAATTTTTTATAAAAGGTTCGGCTTCCCAGACTTGAGCATCAAGCCAACTAGCCCAGAGTATTTTTTCCCTGGGTTATTATTGGTTGTTGAACAAACGACTAATAATTTTTGAGTTTTTCACTCACACCTCCAAAGTTGGGGTGGTCGTCTTGGTGTTTCGGCCTTAGGAGGTTATTAGAGCCTTCGTGTCAGTATTTTCCAACATGCTAGGCATCGAAATTTAGTAGTATGGACATGTGCTAGGTCTCCCTAGAGATTCGTCATTTTCCGAGAAAATTTTATTTTTCTGCAAAATTAGGCCATTTTTTAATGGTTTAATTAAAAATTTTCAAAATGTAATAAAAGTCAGATATGGAGTCCGTTTCGGGCATAGGGACACTCATTTTCACACTCAGAGCGTCCACTGTACCTTCGGGACCACTTTCCATATTAGTCGGGCAGCCGGAACACCTCGTGGAGCGTTATTCAGCTAAAAATGCATCAGAATGGCATATTAATGCTAAATTACATCAATTTGGCACCATGGTCAAAGTTTGAAAAGGTAGTCAAATTAAAATATATTTGATTGGGGTGACATGTTATGGGTCCCCCTTAAACTTACGAGCCTTTCTAACTTAAGTGTATAATAAAACATGGTTCTAAAAATTTGCATGAAGCGAATGGGGCTCACGTGAGAAGGAAAGGGTGACATCATGGAGTCCTCCACGCTAGCAAAGTGGAGGCTAGCGAATGGAGAGGGGGGTGGACCCCTCTTCATAGGAGTTTTAAACCTTGGTGAAATTTATATAATGTAATTTGCATATGGGAGATGCTCATGCGTGAGGGTGACACAAACCTCCTCTCGCTAGTTTGAAGATCACGTGAGGATTGGAGGAGTTAAGTGGGGTGGACCCCCCACTCACTTATTCTTTGTTTTAAAATTATGAAACCTTGGTTTATCCCTTAAGTAACTATCACATACATTGCTTGGGTGACATCACCCACTTCACCAACCTCTCTGGAAGTTCACGCATGAGGGAAGGCGTCGAGTTGGATCTTGGTGGGTGGATCGTGGTGAGTTGTTGGGGTGTGTTGGAATTTGTTGGGTGAGTGAGGGCAGTTCCTCTTCAATTCAACTCTAGATTAGCTCAGTTAAGGTCAGTGTGACTCCTCTTCAACTCAGATAACTCCGGGTGTATCGTCAGTGTTGGTAGCCACCCAAGAGCTTGGCTCTGGCTATAAATGAAGCACAACCTTCTCCATTCCAAACTAGTTAGAGTTGGATGAAGAGCTGCTGCCTATTGTAATACTGTTATTTTGCATATATTTGTTGAGAATAAAGAAGCTTTGGAGGCTATACCGTGTAGTGCTTGTATTGTGTGGATTCCTAGCGTCATGCTGCAAATGTGGTAACTACAATTTTTCAAATTTTGTGCTTTTCCTTGTTCTAGCTTCAAAGGATTCAACTGAATCAGTAAGAGTTTAGATTTGGCAAGTAAGATTACTTGCTTTATTTATTCATATTGTGTATGCTCAAAGATTTAAGATTTTGCTTAAATAAGAATATTTTTGCATGCTTTTTTCTTTCATACATTTATATCTAGATCTCATGGGTTTGTGCAAGTTTTTTGTGATCTAGTTGCAGTTTCTCGATCGAATGAGGTGTGGATCAAGATTGACGCCACTTCTTATTCAATAAGCTCAAGACACTGTCCCTCGGTGCTCCACAAAAGGGCCTTCCTCATGCTTTCTTGTTTTTCCAGCAGCAAAACCAATCTTTTCTCCTCTTTCTCTTTCATTAAAATTAAAATTTCCTTGGTTACTATGTTTATGTATGAGCATCTAGTTTTATCATATGCAAAATTCTTTCATTAGATCTCATATATAAACTTTCAAAGCTAGATCTCTTTTTCCAAAAAGTTTTCATAAATATCTTAGTTTTAGTTTAGGGAAATCATCATTTTTCACAAGGCATTGAAAGTAGATCTAAAAATTTGTTGAATGCATGGTTGTTCCCTTGAATCTAAAAGGTTTTATTTAGCAAATCAAGTGCTTTAGGTTGGCTGCCTTAAAGCTAGCCAAGATCCTCAAGAGGACTTGTCCTCTTGAGTTATTTTTGTCTTTTCTTAAAAGTACTTTAACTTAGTTATTTTCGGTAGTTTTTTGAGGGTTGTCCAAAGACACTTTTAAAGTGTTTTTGGGCACTTTACACTAATTAAAGCTTGCTGTTTTTTAGCAGGTCCTTCCGAAAAGAGGAGGAGGTGCTGTTCGAAAAGCGAATTTTGGGCCATCCGAAACCCCCCAAGGGTCTCCCCATCTTCTGTAATCATTATTATGGTACTTTGTAAGCCCTTGGGTTCATATTGTATAAGAACCAAGTGGCAATTTTCAAATAAGTTTTGTAACCAGGTTTAATAAAAAACAAACTCAAGTAGGCTCTTTCGAGCCTACTCCCCATCCCCCCTGGGGGGGATCCGCGCCATTTTTTCCTTTTTCTTTTGTTTAGTTTAGTTTAGTTTTGATTATTCACATGTAAGTAGTGTACTTTGTGTTACATTGCAAATTGTTTACATCTTTCAAGTTCTCAAGGTAAACTTACTGCATACCCCACGAGTTCTCGAATGACCCGAAAGGGGAAAGAGATTCGTGGTAGGATAATTAGATAACCATGTCTTCTTTTTTGTTCAGCACCTTAATTCTAATTTCAAGAACTTAAAACACTCATAAAATCAACCCCTCCTTGCTTTCCCGATTGCGGTTCACTTGAACCGAAAGAGATCATTGGTGGTTCATTTTTTCTTCTTTTAAAAGAAAACATTTAATAAAACCTTTAAAATACTTTAGACTCCGTTGTGTATGCTCTGCACCATTGTGGTTCGTTCGATCAATCGGCTACATCAAAAGCAACGTAGGTGACTAGTGTTGATTTTTGTACCTAGGCAGATGTTCCCTAGGTGACTTTAATTTTTGCCTAAAGTCACTTTAAGAGGGAAAAAGGTGACCCTCACATTAAAAGTCACTTAATGAGACTTTATAACAATAAAGTCACTTTTTGATAAATTTAAGTGGGTGAGTGATTTTATTTATGAGAAATAAATAAAAGGGATTTTCACTCTCATTTCATCTTGTCCATTGATTTGATTCTTTCTCCACCGTTGGATTAAGAAACTCACTTAGGGTAAACAAAAAGCATGAGGGAGGCAAAAGGGCATTCACTTTTCATTTTTTCAGGAGAAGAGAAGAGCTGAGAGAGAGGAGGTCGACTTGCTGAAGGAGGGTTTGATTTTCAGACAGCGCTGGAAGTGATTTCCTGTTGGCACGAAAATCGAGGCAGCCATTGAAGGTACGGACTGCATTTAATGCACATGACAGGGCATTTAATGCTGTACGGTCTGCACATAATTTGATGGTACGGCCACATTAATTCAGCACGAATTTCGAGGCACATTTCCTGCACGAAAATCGAGATTTTTATGAACAGTACGGGCTGCATTTAATGCTGTACGGACAGCATTTATTACAGCACAGAAATCGAGGTGTACGTCTCATTTAATGCTGGTACGGACTGCTGGTACGGTCTGATTTTTTGGCACTATTTTCGAGGGAGGTGTACGGCCTGCTGGTGCTGTACATTTGCATCTGATTTTGCACAGAAAACGAAAAGGGTGTTGGCTGGTTTGCTAAGCACAAATTTTCCAGACTTTGTGAAGAAGTTTGCTGGTGGAGATAAGTTGAATTTTTCCCACTAATTTTCTGTCCTGTACATTGCTGATAAAATAATAAAAATCTCTCCTCTCTGACTGGTTTTCCCCGTGGGGGTTTTTCCAGGGCTGATTAGCCAAAAATCTCTGAGTAAATTTTTATGGTGTGCATGCATTTGTTTTCAGCCTGTTAGTGTTTTTCTGCGTGTTTAAATTGTTTAGAAATTTTTTTATAAGTAGCTTCAAGCCTATGCAAAACCGGCTGAAGTGAAACACACAAAATTGTTCATTAAACCAGCAAGCAGTTAAACTCAGTTTTTCAACAACTAGATTAATTAAGTCTTCACGCCTCGAATTAACCTCCCAGGCGAAAATCCAACGCCTCAAATTAATCTGTTGCAGTGGCAAAATCCAAAAAGGAAGTAGGAACAACTGGGTAGCGAACTCGGGACATCGTTAGGCTACACCCTTGTCGGTGTAGTGTTGAACATGTCCTAGAGACTCCAACCAGCCCACATATTCCTTGCGGGGAGCCACATCGGATAACGTTTTTGGACATACTCCTCGTACCTTCGGGTATATTTGGAGTCCCCTTTTGCTTTAATTTAATCAACTCATCCCACATTAATCTAAAATTTGACCAAGAGCACTTGCAACACTTCTTTCAGCAATACAACATCATTTTTCATTTCTGAACTCCATTATTGGCACTGGTTTCTTATTACTTGATATCATCATATGTTTCCACATGCTTTGCTTATCATACATTGATCTTTATGTTGTTGTGGTTTTAATATCTTGTGTCAAATTTGGTTTATCAAACTCCTAAATAACTCATTCATCACCATCACACTAAGCCTTAATAGCCTTAGTAACTTAATAGGGTCTACCTATTAAAATTCTTTATAATTGCTTAGATGATATCTTAAAACAATTTGCCACTAGAAGATCACTGAAAGAACAACATGAACAAAAACATAAGAACATAAGAACACAGAGATTTTCCTCGGGAAAACCACAAGGGAGAAAACCCTGCAAAATTTCCTCAGTATAGAACTCAACCAGTGCACTGTAAAATCCTGACAAGTACTGCTTCCTTCTTCTTGGTGTGCTACTACTCTCTCTTGCTAATACCAACTTGAGTGAGTATGTCTAAATGAAGGGGAGCGCCTCCCTATTTATATTCTTCTGTTGACTTGACCTCTAACTTGGTGGGGCCGACTTCACTAGTTGTCAGGGCCGACTTGTCCAACTAGACATTACAAATATCATGTATTATATTGACAATTGGATACTAATGAGTCCGACTTACATTCAGAGATTTACATTGCTTCTTTCAATGACACTGACAAGACCAAACTCATCTCCCGAAGGAGGAATACAATACTACTTGGAATGTCTTCCGAAGTTACAATAAATTAACACCCCTTCTTAACTAGGAAGGTATTCAACATCTGCTATTACAACTGTACAACTGTCTGGTGAGACTCTATATGTCATAGGAAGTTTTGGAACATTGTCTAACATCTTCATCATTGATCTCAACTGGAACATGTTCTGTAATCTTCATCTTCTGTTTCTCTTTTACTGAATCATCTTCTGGATTTTCTTCTTGTAGTCTTCGTCTTTCATACATTCTCGAACATCTTCTATTTGTCTTCTACTTAACCATCTTCTGGATCTTCTTCTTATAGTTTGTCGTTCGTACACTTTCGAACATCTTCTATTTGTCTTCTACTTGAATCAACTTCTGGACCTTGTTGCTGCCTAATTCGCATCTCGGGTCACGTGGCAGAAATCTTCAAGCCATTGGGTGGGACCTTGGGGGCAAGCAAGAGTCAAGTGTTGTCACTTGATCTTGACTCCTCCGTCTAGGCTCTCTCCTAGCGAAGCCAAGGGGGGTGGTCCCTAGTAAAATAAACTATGGTGTTTAATCTATGAAATATAACAATTAGTCTAGGATATGAGATGAAATAAACTATCACAACTAAGATGAACTGTAAAAGATATAAATAAATAGCACATTAAATAACATTCCACACAACACATAAATTAACTTAAGCTTAAAAATAAATAAGATTGCCAAAATAGACCAGTGCTAATGGAGTGCTTGTGTAAGGGTTGCTAGTGAAGTCTCGTGAAGTATTGCAGTTGTCTCAGTTGGTCAATTTTAAGATTATTAAGTGAGTAATTAAGGGCGTGGGTTAATTGTGGGTTTGGCCCAACATGTCAAGTCCTTTCGAACTGAGTGCTAAAGCGGTAATACCAAGTATCCAACGGGGCAAGGATGAACTTGCTTGGAGTAGCCACTTGACTCTGTAGTAGTTACCTTTTGCAACCTCCCAAGTTCTCGAGAAAATCACTTGTTTAGATTTTCCTATTAAATCTAGTAACTTGTATCCCTTTTTGATACAACCAACTGATCAGACAATCTGCAGCGCTGTAGAGCATACGGGGCCTTGAAGTCTTGGATATTTTAAGTTTTTTAAAGCTAAGTGTGAGTTTTTTAAATCTCCATGTCGATACTCTTGTTATCGAGAACACAGCCAGATTGATTAATTTTACTTTAGGAACTTAAAATAAACTGGAAAAAAAAGAAAAACTAAAATAAATAAAAAATGAAACCGTGCGAATCCCCCCTCGGGGGATAGGTTGTGGGCAGTTGGCTGCCCACTTGCTTCTCTTTTTTACAATGATTAGAAGAAAGGACTTGTGTTCCTTTGTAGAATAGGAACGACGAGTTTTTACAATTAAGGGCCTTTGAGAAATGGCCAAAGAAAGAAGTATGAGAAGAGGGGCTGTCGATTTGACTTGGATCTTCAAAATTTCGCCAGAGTGCCTCTTTATCAGGCCAATCTCTGCTGCAAAACAGCGAACAAATTTTTATTAAATATGATAGAAAATCAGTTTAAAACATAAAAATTTGATCAAAATTTTTTAAGTACTTTAAAGATAGAAAATTTTAGGAATCAAACTAGTACTTGCTTGCAATCAGATCTTGAAAAATAAAACTTTAATGATCAGATCTAAATCTTTTAAATTTGCATATGTAAATCAGAAAGCTAAGATATTCCAATATTTCAGTGAGATTCGAATATGCAAAAAAATGAAAACTCGTAACCAAAATTTGATTTTTTTTCTAAGTGACAGAAAAAGGAAAAGAAAGATGCCCCAAAGCTTTGAAGATTGGGCAATGGCGTCCTCAAGTAGAGAGTGGAGGGATTTAAATCTTCTTAAACAAATCGGCGAGATATGGTGGAATCAAACAAGAACCAACACTCCTCCACGCTAGATATCCTTGCACAGCTTGAACAATACTACACCAAAGCGTTATATCAGGGAGTATTTAAGCAAAAGAATATATAGTATGCGTACAAACAAGTAAAACATACAAATCTAAGATCTACTCACATAAATAACTCAGAGAAAAAAAATAAGAAACTACTTATTTATCCTCTTCTACCGATTATCATTAATCCTTCAAAGACCGGTTAGAACAACAAAAGAATGCAGCAAGAAACTGATACAGTTATACCTCATATAACATAAAAATTCACCACACACTGATGCTCGACACAAATATGCCTCCAAAGCCTTCACTTTATTTCTCAATGATAATAAACTACAACATACAAGAGCATAGGTTCAATGCCCAAATCATTCGTCCTAAATGAAGAGAAGTTGCCTGCTCAAATAGAAATTCGGCAAAGAGAGGGGAATGCATCTCCTTAAGGATGTGCTAGCTCCAAGTGAGTTGGTTGTGCGTTGGAGAAAGGTTGGAATGAGTTGGATAAAGGAAAAAGGAGAAACAACTTCCAAAACTTTGGAATCCACATCAACAAAAATCATCCACATCACCCAAACTTCCATCTCTCTTGGGATGTGCTCCTCCACTTGGAGAGGGAAGTTCCAAACTCAAAAAAATCTCCGAATTGGCAACATCTGACTTGTCTTTCTTGCCCGGCTACTTGCCAAAATGATTTGCCAAGTCACCCAACTCTTTATTGGCAATCATCTTTTATTTTTTTAATTGCCGAATTTTTTAATATTTCATTTTTTTTTGTTTTTTGGGTTTTTCGAGTAATTATTAATTTTGGGGTTGAATAATTACTCGAAAATTTAGGAAAGTGGGTCTAGGGGTTAAGTGGGTGCTCCGAGTTAGAAAATGAGCACCCCACATGGCAAAAACAACCTCCTAGCCACACTTTTATGACTTTTTACATTTTTACAATTAACTTATAAAAAATAAGCCTGTAAAAATGAAAAAAATAATTTTTTTTTTCCGGAAATTAAAAAAAAACTATGGGGGACTTAAGACATGTTCATAATGACTCAAAATAATGATTAGCATGGTAATATACATCGGAACATAGGTTTTAATAATCTCCTAAGGCTTAATTAAATAATGCGATTATTCCAGCTTTGGAGGTTTGGGTGAAAAACTCGCAAATTATTTATGTCTTAAAAACAATAAATAATTAACAAGGAAAAAACACCCTGGAATAATGCATTAATAAATAAGTCCTAAGAAGCCAATCCTTTTACATAAAGTCATCATGCTAACTCATTTTATTACAATTCCCCATGGGATATGAACATGTTAAAAAATAAAAAATGGGCCTAGGAAGGCCTGAAAGGACTTCTGAAATTGAAAATTGAACAAGTAATTGTTCATCTTTGGTTCATCGGTTAAAATTCCAACCGAGTGCAACTCAGGTGGTAACATCTGGCTCCTACTGCGGGTCGCGTGCTTGATCTGGTCTTTAGGAAAAGAGAGCATGCGAGAACCATAGAATCTCTGGTTTCAATAATCTGTAAAAACATCTCAACTTGACAAGCCAACCTTAGTAGCACAAAATCTTATAAAATCCAACGAACCATTAAGTTGCTTTATTAGAAAGTAAATGGAAAAATGAAATTTTAACTAAAGAAAAAGATTATTATTCGTAATACATAAAAAAATGCAAAAAGTAATGCTCATTTTAAGGAGCTTATTTTCCTACTCTAAGCATAACATAGTCAAAACGTTGAGTGAAATGATAAATCCAATGCAATCACCTTAACATTTGATAAAAATTTAAATGTTTTCCTTTGTCTTTGGTTACCATCCAAAGCAAGGACATATTTATTCGAAAGTGCAAACCTGCATGGATATTCAGGATGGGCGTGCTGGATGGGAGATCATGAGCATATAACACTTCATCAAATTGCTTCCCAAACTGGGATGAGCTTTTGTAGGTTTCTTCTATTCAAGTTTGGATAGGGCTAATATACACATTTGCATGATGAAGCAGGTCAACAACTCCATCACATATATCAAAAGGGCTTATCAGCTGATAACACTGTGTGTAAACCCCAGGCTGCTCCACATCATAAGAAACCTTTGAATGAAAAAATGTGGGCTCAAGTTGACCTTCCATCGACTGTATCAAATATGACTCTTCGATGCATTGACTTCCGTAGTCCTTGTTGTTAATACTTGTGTAAGATTTGGGATGATATGACTCTGAATAATCATAAGAAAACTCTGAATGCTCCTCTTCCATATCGAGACCTCCCCAAGTTCCTGAGTGAACACTCTCTTCTGTGGACATATCGTAGATGGGTTTTTCCATAAATTTCCAATAGTCATCATCCCCATCCATGTCATATGTGGGGGACTCTTCATCCATGGCATCATGCTCCTGCCTATCCAGGTTTTCCTTATATTCATAACAATCTTCTTCAGAAGATTTGGTTTCAAAAATGTTAAAAGGCAATAAACTTTCCAAACCTTCATCAACATGTGGAGAACTAGGTCTAGTGTCATCACACACCATACAGATCTTATCATAAGTTTCTTTATCGGCTTCTGTAATGTTTTCTTCTCGAGGTAAATCTAGAGAAAAACTATGATCATTATCAATAAAATAATCATGGGAATACTCCAAATTTTCAATAGATTCTATTATGATATCATGTAATATTCCCAAAAGTGACATGCACGCAAACCCTAAAAGTGACATGCATGCAAACCCTAAAAATGACATGCATGCCATCCCAGCATTATTATAATGA